>OX465284.1:12100114-12412062 GCA_949987705.1 Thereva unica
TTTGCTAATTGTAGCCCGCCGCTTACAAGGAGTTACTTAAGTGAGTGTCACCTATACTACTCTAACGAAGGCTTGCTGTGGATATCTCAACTTATAGAAAATAGAAAGCACATTAGAAAACTTCATTACAAGTTGTAAAACTGGGATATTAATTAAATGTTTTAGAGTAAGAATATCAAGTGCAAAAGGTGTACTTACACCGGGCGCAATTGGACAGAGGGCGCAATTTCAAAAAATTAAGATTTAAAACAAAATTTAAAACTTCACAAAGATTTCAAAGTGTTCTCGTTACTTCATTTTCATTCACTAAAGGAATTTAGTTTTATTACTACGAAAGCAAAACTGCATATTAGTGGGGCGGAATATAGCATACTGCACCGGGCGCAAAAAACCAAGCGTTGCAAAAAACCAAGCGATGGAGGTGAGTACGCTTAAAACAGAAACTTCAATTAACATTTAAAGTATAAATAGAGCTGTCTACACCTTCTTCCAGTTTAAATAAACCCCAAAAACAGTTTCCGACTAGATTAAGACTGTCATATTTAAATTTAGAACTCTTAACTTACAAATAAAATATTATCAGAAATACACTATACCACAACTTTCCACATCCATACCTTTTCAACCTCTCAAAAAAAGGCAAAAATAACCTAGACTCTTTTTTTTGTTTTTTTTTTTTTTCTGTTCAGTTTTGTTCAATCCCTCTTAACCCCTTCAATTGTTATACCCATAAATTTCCCTTTTGCTGTCAATCTACTCAACCCGTTAATCAATCCAAATAAGTGGAAATTGTATCCTTTTTAGAAATATATATCTTGAACCTGCTTTTTCCTTTAATGTACTTTTCATGGCTTGTCTACTTCGCTAGGGACAATAAATCACCCCCGGGGATCCGCATCAACCAACCTCATCATCAATAACAATTTGGTTCGGTTGACATGAAAGGGGAAGCGATGGTATATATGTATATTCTACTCTATACCCAATGCTGCTTATCTACTACAATCCCGCTTTTGTAATGTACATTTAAACATGTTATCTTAAGTTTATATTTTTATTTTATTTTATATCCATGATTTGGACATCGAAAGATTTTTAAGGATCATGATAATAATGCCTAGAAATTGTATTCAGCACTAATTCAGCGGATTGGTTAGAAATATATAAAAATTGTTATTTAAGTGGGGTTTGAATGAGAAATCGTTGCTTTAGTCGTTTTGAGTTAATGTTTATCGTTATTGTCCTTGAATTTTTTCTTATATATCCTTTTTTTTGTGTGTTTTTTAGATACGCAGTAAGAATATCTGAAAAAGGAGGCGACCCCATCCACATGATATCATCAGGTAAGGAGAAGTTTTTTTTATAGATATTATTTCAAGAAAAAATACTATGCGTAGGTCATAAGGATAAAATCTAGACAAAGATTTATAGTCTCGTGCAGGACTTCACATTACTAAATAAATCCAAACACACGCACAAAGGCGCACCAATACTACTACAGCGGGATAAGAAGGAAAAAAATCCCTTCATCGTTTTGTTCCAACAAAACTAACATTCAAGTATCCAAAGTTGGGACATGCTCCAGCAGGAGTCGTAATTTAATGTCCTGAAAGGTCATTTGGAATTCGTGTGCCACATACAAAAGACATCACGGCTCGGGCAGTGGGTGTGTGGGCATCCTAAGTTGTCTGCCTAACACGTAAAGTCCTTCAGAGTGCGTCATTTATTCACACCTGACCATAAAAAGGAAGCGGACACATATCAAGCGACGACTTAAATAAGGTGTTTTGGGGAGGGGTTAAGGGGGGGTGGTGCAGGAGGAATTATACCGGGTAAAAACTGAAATTGGATAAAAGGGATTCCAAACCACACACATAACCCGCTGTCATACCACTTCCTTGATCCTTGAACAACAACAAAAAAAAATGCCGAGTGAAAATCCGGAAACGCAAAATAGACTTGGACCTGAGACTGAACTTCCCCTCTCGGAAAAAGGGGAGTAAGTACAGTGCTTTATCTTCATCCTGTCGAAGGTTCTATGAAAGGGAATAAGGACACACACAGGGCCTTTACGATTCTAGCACATAACTCCAGAGAGAGCACAGGGCTAAAGCCATCCAGGATACTCTAGTTTTCCGGATGAATTTTGATAAACCCTCCTTGTTCGTATCAATAAATTTCAACAATAGAAACTGATCCCAGAAATGGAGGGGATTAAAGGGACTGATGGCCTTGTAGATGCCTTTTTACTTTTCTCTTTTCTTATGTATGTGTATGTGTGTGTGTGTTCTATGCCTACCTTCACTCCTTTTTCTCGTCCTTTGACTCGTTTAGGTTTAAGCTCCGATTTTATTCTTGTATAACCAAAAGGTGGCAAAACTCAAGGATTTCCTATAAGAAAAGGCTGGTGAAGGAAGAGGCCTGACTTTGTGCAGGTTCCCATTTTGTCCCTTCTTTATTTTTTCTCTTATTTTTTTTTTTTAGTTTTCTTCCTCTTAAGACAGAAATCACACAGAGGGCGAAACCTGGGTAGGAAGCTTGATGGTTGGCTGGTTAGTTGATGTAGATAGTAGGGGGATAGTAGGGGGTCATAGCGGAGAGGGGGGAAAGTTTTAGTTTATATCTGGTTTACGTGAATTTATCACGTTTGACCCTCTTAAGTTGAGCATTTACCTAGACTTGTTGACTTGTGGCTTTGAGTTTTTGAAATTTCCTCACGACAAGTTTTGGTTTGGGAAATGTTTGGGAAATGCACGTAAAAAGGGTATTTTTTTTTTGCTTCTTCTTCTGTTTGGCTCAAGGCTCCTTTGGGGGTTAAAAGGATCACATCAACAGGAATGTTTGAATAAATCCCATTAAAAATGAAGTTTTTGTGTGGATTTAGATGGTGAAAGCGAGGGTTGGGTGGTTGGTGGTTTCTTTTTTCTGTCTCTGTCATTCGTGATTTGATTTCATTAAAATTGAAAATTTTCTACTTTATTTTATTTTTTGAATTAAATAAAAAGTCTTTCAGGGTTTTTTCGGGTTTTTTTCTGGTTTGATAGACGAGGTTATAATTAGGGTAATGGGGTTGACGAGATTAATGCGATGAAAAAAATAGAAGGAAGGCTGAATAAAAATCATTTAATGTTAAACCTACCATGACCTGGTTTTGAAATTTCGTTTAGAATTTCTTAATCTATGTTATGGGGAAGATTATGAAGAGGTCAAATACAAAATACGACTCCAATATCGAACAGTCCGAACTACTCCGAGAAAATGGAAGAATCAACGGTTTCACTCGACCAGTTCCCACCAAAAATTACTCTGACAGAACGCTAATTTCAGTGATCAAACAGAAAATTACATGCTCGGTTATGCCTAGATGTGATAGTAGAAAAGTTGATAATGAATAACTAAAGAAATTACAAATAATAAGGGAATTCTAACAAAGTGAAACGGCAAAAACCATGTCTTCCTGGAGCGGCTCTAACTCTGGCCCTTGTAATGGTAGTTCGACACGCTACACAATAGACTACTCGAGACCGACAAGATTATGTAACATATCTCTGTGTTGTCTGTGTTGTCTTTTATTTCTTCATTAAATGAGAGGAGGTATTGGGTCACTTGAGCATGGGAACTAGTTTAGCTGGATTCCCGTAATTGTTGACGGACTTGTTTTCGGAAAGGATTGCAGAAAACAAGAGAGCTTCCAGGTAGATTGCTGTCAATAGCGATCAGTTACAGTTAGTGTGCCAACGCTTTGTCATTAAAAACTTTGGGCTTCTCTAGAAGCTTTGCTTCCAGGAATTTTCCTAAGGAACTTTGTAGATGAAGGGAGCAGTGGGATATTATCTGTCAACAACAATGTTCTTGAGAAAAGGGCTTGGAAGTGAACCGTCTAAGCAGGTCCTATGATGTTAAGGAAGTTACCCTTTCACCCACCACCTTAGCGTAGTGATTATCGGGGTGTCGACCGATCGTTCAGAATCTGTATAGAAGGACAGAGCAAACCACCCTCCCTAATACGAAGCAGCGACTCGGTCTAGGACCTCTAACGTTGGGCAACATTTTTTCGACGTTTTGTTTGCTATGCCTTACAAGTGTGCTTTGAAGTTTAGCCTCCGGTTGATCATCACTCCCAGGTACCTTGGAGCGGGCTGGGAGTGGATGATTTGTTCCTCTACCTTGATCTTTCCTGACACTGACTTTCTCCGTTTGCTGATCAGCATCGATTCAGTTTTGTGCTCAGCCAGCTTCAGGCCAGCGCGTTCTAGCCACGGTTTTACTTCTTCGATCGCCTCGTTCGCATACAGTTATGTCCCACGACCACTATTCCGATGACATCTGCGAACTCGATCACCACTGCTCCCTTTATATACGGGCTGCAAGTGGTGGGAGTGACACGAGTGGTGGTGCCGGTATAAGAATGCCGTAGAGGCAGGAGAGCGTTTATTTCGATGGAACAGTCTCTAAAGTCTCTAGCGATAAAATTTTGTCAGTGCTGCTAGATTCCTGCTGTAGCTCAAGGGGTCGATGGTGGAGGAAACGGTGTCGTCATCAACTAATTCAGGGGGCATTTTTTGCACCTTATCTAGCCATCCCAAGGTGGTTATCGAAGCGCGCCCCAAACGAGGGAGTTGTATTCGAGATGAGGCCTAATGTAGGATTTATAAATAACAGCACTGGCCGATGGCTGGAGGAGCAGCTTGCACCTCTAAAGAAATCCCAAGCACTGGGATGCTTGTTTGGCAACTTGAAATATGTCATCATTTCATCGCAAGTTTTTGGTCACGCCTAAAATGTGTAGGAAGGTTTCGGGCATTAGTTCAACTTCACGGATGAAGAGGTGTTGAACTTTTTTGGAAGGTGAAGTCTCAACACATCATTGTACATGCGATCCACAGAAGAAGGCTCAAGATGGAACCCTGCGGAACCGCGCATGTTCTACCGAACATCTATGGATCATCTTTCGAATATCATAATGAAGCGACCTACCCGGGCGATAGTCGACTTCTACTCGCACTAGGTACTTTCGTTTATCTAGCTTGATCAATGCCTCAATTATTTTACTCCATCTCGCTCAGTTGAAATCATTTTTTTTGTCGAAGGTTATCAAAGTGCAGCTGTGATTTTTCTCTGGCGGCTCTTGCTATGCCCACCACCATGTTGACTGCATCAATTGTCTACTTTGCCTTTCTGAAGTCAAATTGCTTGTCCGACAGGCCTCCTTCTCTTTTGGCAGTATCCTGTTACAGATCACCCGCTCAAAAAGTTTGCCAATGCAACTAAGGGGGTATATTGGTCTGTAGGATGATGGGTCCCCTAGATGCTTGTTTGGCATCAGTAAGAGCACGAATTTCAGCTGTTTCCATCGCTCTGAGAAGATAACCTCTCTCAGGAACGTTGTGAAGACATCCTGTTTAGGACTATCAACCTGTTTAGGACTATCGTAGCAGCTACCTTAGCCGTTTTGCTTGGTATGCCATCCATTCCAGGGGACTTATTATTGACCACCTTTCTTGCGGGTCCCAGAATAGACTGGTTTTAATTTGTCAATAAATATTGGCTTACTTATGTTGTTTATTACCTTTAACTATGAGAGCTTGATGACCTGGGCCATTGTATAAAGTTTTGAAAGGTTTTCGTGTAGGATCGATTCGTGCGATATAAACGGATAACTGAGGGGACGATAACAAGATAGAAATTCTGGGTTCCCCATTGGATTTTCATCGAGGAGAGCAAATTCCGACGGTTCACTCCAGATGTTGCCATTAATCCAGCTTAGGCACTGTTTCCATCGACCCGTTACCGGCTTTTGGCGCTCCTGAGCCTGAAACAATCTGTCTCTGCTAAACTAAAATAAAATTGGATCATAATCAATAACAATTTGGTTGATATGAAAGGAGAGACTGTTTTCACTTAAGGTTACATATGTATGTCTTGCGAGTGTGGGGCATTGAAATTAAGCTAAAATAGTTCCCAGGCTCAAGTGGCCCAATACCTATTAGGACAAAATGAAGGAATTTCTGTGATATATTACATTTTTAAATTATTTGATTCCTTAGATAGTACCTATCATTGACCACTAATATCAACATTTTTTAACTCTTTCATGTTTCATTGAGCCAATTCACACGATCCTATAAGTGTGTTGAGTACAACTGGTTTTATTCGTGAATTTCTTCCGTATCCGTCCTCTCTCATCTATAAAACCGGTTTTACTTGCCGTATGAAGAAGACCATTGGGATTCAAAATTGAAGTCAACAATGAGTTTTCTAAGTATTCGGCTGAACACCGTACGAAACCAATTATTGAAGTCACAAAAAAGTATTTATACATCCTGTTTTTCGGCCTTTTCCAAGATGTCCCCCAAGGTTCAGTTTTGGGACCGAAATTCTTCTGAAAATAATTACCTTGAAGAAAGACGATCCTTGAATGCATGAATAATATGTTTAAAGAAATTAAAGACTTATCGAGAATTGTTAAGACTTCAAAATTTTCGAATAAACAAAATCCCAGGATTAAGTTGAAATGTTTACTCTAACTTCATATTTCGTTAGTATAAATAAAAACAAAAATTGTATCTCAAAAATTCCACCCTTAACATTTGCCAAGTGTTTCTTCGAACACACTGGAGGATGTTTACCTTAAGTTGTTGTTTTGATTAAAAAACTCTTTTGGAATTTTTATTAGTACACATAAAGTCAACAACACTGTAAAATCCTTCCGGACGTGTCGTCGTCTACCAACAGCCATGGAGGATGAGTCTAGACCACAAAGGTCACAAATTGGAAGCTTCCATCCTCTCTCTGGTCTTGACTATCACTAATAGGTGACTGGAAACAGGAAGTTAATTTCAAAATCATGCAAATTGCTAGCGAATTGAAAGTAATGAAATTTCCAAAAAGGGGATTCGCCCCCCCCACCCCCACCAAAAGCTGCCGTTGCCAGTGTGCAATTATCCAAAAATTCGTATCCCGATTTTAACCCCCGACGACGACGACGCCTAGTCTAACTAAGGTGCACAGGTGCCATTATGGAGAGTGTCAGATATTTAGTTTTCGAGTGGTGGTGGGGGGAGTTCATCCCCCCCCCTTCGCTCCCTCGGGTGCCGAGTTAGTAATTTCAGTGTTAAGCTAGGGCGGATTGAATTAAATTACGGTTAATTTGTATCCCAGATTTGTGGTTATTTGTAAAATATCCGAGGGTGCGTCAGGGATGAAATGTGGGGGTGATAAAGGGAAAATGTTGATCCCTTTCATATTTAACAACTTAAGACACAATTCGGTCATGTAATTATTAACCTAATCGCACTCGCCAGCAAAAAGCAAAGTCTTGTAAATCTCTAAGAAAGGACCAGATTACACCCAGACATCTACCAAGGATCTTCAAGCTGTATTCCATCCCCCCCTTCTCCATAGTTGGTTTTTTGGTGTTGTTGTTGTTGTGTTTTTTTTTCTGTCGTGTTTTTTTAATAAAATCCTTGAGGATGACCGTAATAAAACATACCTTTCAACAGTAAACAGAATCCTTAACACAGACAAGAAAAAAGGGGGAGCAGCAGCAGCAGTAGAGTAGCGCAATGATTCTATTCACCCTACTACCCCCACCCCGTGCCGCGCCCCATTCGGCGGACATCCTTCTGGAGGGGACAATAGGGCAGGAGAGGGCGCGCAAGGATGGAGTAGGAAAAAAAATGATTAAATGAACTGACAAATGGCTTAATTGCTGCTTAGGGAAAACCCTAATAACAGTACTCGAGGAGCCGAGCATAATAAGATGCTCAACAGAACAAAATTAATTATGTTTTAGGTGATTCCAGGTGGAAGAAAAAATCGGGCACAGGAGATAGAGTGGGGATTTGGTAGCGATGCCGAGCTGCACATCCAGTACTGGGCGAAATGATTCCTTTTTTTTCTCCACTTTGCACTGGGGCAGGGGTGAAATGAATGAAGAAGAAAGAAACTGGGGGGTCGAGGAGGGGGCCGGGGAAAATGGAATTCAACAAGGGGATTACTTACAGAAAATGCTGTTTACATAAATTTCCTTTAGCTTTTATATTTCTCTCTCCTTCAAGATTTTCCTTAAGGTGAGCACAAACATAACTTTTGGTTCATGTAAAAGGTTCCCGCATTTATCATTTATTCATAAACATTTTTAGGCTTCACAGAGAGGAGAAATGAAAAAAAAAATTCTTCCTTTTGAGGGATTTTCTATATATTTTGTATTTTGTTGTTGTTTTTTTTTTATCGTGTTGTTGTTACCTACAGAAATAGGAAGGTGAACATAATTTAAGGGAAAAAAATTATATTTTTAATGCTACTTTTCTTCTATGAAAGTTTGTTTTAAATTTACGCAGGATACTCTCTTCGTAACAATTAGTATTTTTACCTTTTTTCGTTTCGTTTTTTTATTTACATTTTTTTTTTCTTTTTGGGATTTTAGTATAATATTTTCACATAAATCGAGTTAGTTACATTTCGTTGTTATCTTTTCCGGGAAAATTGGTTCCTTTGAGTTGGAAGGTAATATTGTTGGGTGGTAATAAGTTCTAATGGAGACTAGGTAATTTGTTTTAC
Organism: Thereva unica; assembly: GCA_949987705.1. Lineage (NCBI taxonomy): Eukaryota > Metazoa > Arthropoda > Insecta > Diptera > Therevidae > Thereva > Thereva unica. The sequence goes on from OX465284.1 coordinate 12,108,677, forward strand.
CACCCAGAGGAATAAAAAGTTGTGGGCGAACGTTTGCACCTACAATTCTCTTTGTTCCTCACGTTAAACCTCGATCGGAGATTCTAGATCGGCAACATCAGTGCAACATTCTCATTATTATTATTCACTAGCAAAAACCCGCGTGCGTTGCAACGCCTTTTAATAAAATAAAATTATGTGGGCATACTCCGGGATAGGAAATGGTTATAATGAAGCATGGTTATGGGTACATAAAAGAATTTAGAGTTACCTATAAAAAAATATGCTTCAAATTTATTAAAATTCGAGGTTGAGCACCACCTATCGGAAAAAAAATTATGTGTGCGTTGTACGCGGTAGGAAAAAAAGTATAATGAAAAAACAATAAATCTGGAAAAAATTGCCTCTTCCCAATCTTATCGGTGATTCAATTAGAACAGCGTTATGTATTCAATTAGATGCATCTAAACATATAACTTCTCGGTGGTGAATTGGAATTTTAACTTTCTCTTTTCGGTTAGCCGTTACACTGCTCCCTTCTTACTCAGTATTCGTCCCGAACACAGCTTCCTCCAGGTCCCGTTTTTTCCGATCGAACTTTTTGGAAGCGATAGATGACATCGTTTAACCTCGTGATGACAATGTAGGGGCGCACAAATTTGCAAACTTCGACTCTTTCTACGGTTTTTACTGTTTCTATACTGGTTAGAGGGAATTTTAGAAATTTACTACATTTCAGAATGTGGCTTGGGAAAATTCATGCGTCATATTGGACCCGCAATTTTGAATTTATAAGCTTTGATCATAAATTCGTTGTTTGCCCTAAAAGCCCCCAGATACCGATTTTCATTGCAATCGGAATACAATTGGAAAAATTCGTCGGCCATATTGGCGCGGCCATTTTGAATTTATAAGTTTTGATCATAAATTCGTTATTTGCAGCCTTAAAAACCCCTAGATATTCACTTTCATTGGAATCGGAATACAATTGGAAAAATTCGTCCGCCATTTTGAATTTATAAGTTTTGATCATAAATTCGTTATTTGCAACCTTAAAAACCCCTAGATATTCACTTTCATTGGAATCGGAATACAATTGGAAAAATTCGTCCGCCATTTTGAATTTATAAGTTTTGATCATAAATTCGTTATTTGCAACCTTAAAATCCCCCAGATTTCGATTTTCATTGGAATCGGAACACAATTGGCAAATTCGTCGGCCATATTGGCACGGCCATTTTGAATTTATAAGTTTTGATCATAAATTCGTTATTTGCAACCTTAAAATCCCCCAGATTTCGATTTTCATTGGAATCGGAACACAATTGGCAAATTCGTCGGCCATATTGGCACGGCCATTTTGAATTTATAAGTTTTGATCATGAATTCGTTATTTGCAACCTTAAAATCCCCCAGATTTCGATTTTCATTGGAATCGGAACACAATTGGCAAATTCGTCGGCCATATTGGCACGGCCATTTTGAATTTATAAGTTTTGATCATAAATTCGTTATTTGCAACCTTAAAATCCCCCAGATTTCGATTTTCATTGGAATCGGAACACAATTGGCAAATTCGTCGGCCATATTGGCACGGCCATTTTGAATTTTTTTATAAATTATAGCCTATATGTTATTCTGATATATGAGCTATATTATTGTAAAGTTTCATTAAAATCCATTCAGTAGTTTTTGCGTGAAAGAGTAACAAACATACATACAAACATTCACGTTTATAATATTAGTAAGATTCCATTTACAGAATCTGGGATACAAGTAGTGATGAGCAAGACTGGTCTTTTGCCTTTGCTTGCACATTTAGCAAAACCATAGTTAGACCAAGACAAGACAGGTCTACAGAAGAGTAGTGAAAAATCAAGATAGCAAGACTTTTGGCTCATCACTAAGTGCCAAAAGTCTTGCAGCGATGAGCAAAAGGTCCGGCATAAAATCTTGCAAAAAGTCTTGCAAAAAGTCTTGCAGACTTGTCTTGGTCTTGCTAAATGTGGAAGACCAGACTTTTCGCTCATCACTGTAAGACTTTTGGCACTTTGTGATGAGCCAAAAGTCTTGCTATATTGATTTTGCAATCTTGTCTTGCCCTTGTCCTGTATTGTCTTGGTCTTGCTTTTCTTGCTAAATGTGCAAGAACAGTGTTGCTCATCACTAGTCACAGGCAACAAGCCTTAGAACGCCTTGTCCAGTTAGTCCAGGCTACTAAGACAGAAAAATGCCTAAGAGAGGAAAAACACATACATATAAACTAATTTTGTAGTAGTTTTGAAGCAGTACCGGCTTTAGGGGGGGGGGCGAGCCCGGGCCGAACCCATGTCCCATGTGGCACCGCCGCGATCCAGTAATATAAATTTATTTAGTCATTAAAAGATAATACCTCCACAAAAATAGACACATCGCCGGATATACACAGGAGGTTAACAAGGCTTGTGTTTGAAAAAAAAGACAGCTGCAAGGACACTTTATTATAAGTTCTTTTGCAAATATTGTCTTCAGTTTCTATCAATAAGCCAGTGCTGTGCAATAGCAGCTCTTGAAAGCCACACGACCTTCTTCGGGACTTCCGGAGCCCACCAATCCTACTTGTGAGTTCCAGTGAGAGAGGTATAGGACCCTCTATTGTTCTCCCTTTTCTTCTTTTGGGTTTAAAGAAAATAAAAAAGAATTGTAGAGGTTTCTCTGGACCTAGCTTCTTTGGTGAATACTTCTCCAACGCCACTCATACGGCTTCAGTTTCGTTTCTCGTAAAATATAAGAAGGACTCACCGTTTGGGGCAGATATGTTCCCAGGGCCATCTGGTCTTACTGAGTCCTATTACCTTGATTTAAAACTGGTCCATCTCGTTAAAGACTTAATCTGAGCAAGCAGTGTTCTCACATTCCATGATCCGATTCGTGCCCCTGGTTCGAAAGGCAAAGGTCGTCGTCGTGTTGTCCGTTCAGGTCTGCGGCATTGTTTGCCGATTCGTAACAATGATGTAATAATAATAATCTATTTTGTCGCCATTCGGCCGTCTCCCGTTAGCTCCTTCCGAAGAACTACCCCCGGAGGCACCGCGAGAAGGTGGGATTAGGAGTTGCTAGCAAAGTTGCTAGGTGTTCATCTGCAGTGACTCTTCTCGGGTTTTAATAGAAGTGGCTAATCGGGTGCCGCTACTTTCCGAGGCCTTTCTTAGTCATTCGCTCCCCCCCCCCGTTTTTTGTTAGGTTTCCCGGGCCTGCAGTCCAGTTGGCGGCCTTTGGGTGTGAGTTGAGTTAAGTTCTTAACCTCAAGGCTAAGAACCTTCAGGCCAAGGCCTGCCGGCGGCCTGTATGTCAATGGCCTTAACATATTCATAATTTTAATTTAATGCACATTTCCGAATTATTGTCTTCGTGCCACCAGAGATTTTCTCACGTGCCACCTATTGACACGTGTACCATTGGTTGTCGACCGCTGGTCTGGCGTATCTTTTTCTGGGTTGTACCTCGGTAATCTGTGTTGCGTTTATGTATTCTTTGAAGAAGTCTCTAAAGTATTTCTCCCAAACTTCCAGTATATCATCCATACTATTAACTAAAGTACCGTCCTCTCTTCTTACCAAGAGCAGCTGCGGTTGTTTCCTTTCTTCATCATGTTTACTTCTTTGTAGAAACTCCTAGCGTCTTTATTATTGAACCTTTGTTAAATCTCGTGAATATAGCCAGATAAAATTCGGTTTTTAAATTCTTTTATTTAACTTGCACTGTTTGTCGTCAAATCTTGGAAGTTAAATTTGACCCACTTCCCGGTTTCGGATAGAGCTGAAATTTTGCATACACGTTTAGTTTGGATGACAATGCAATCTGGCCATTTTGTAAAAATATCAAGATAGCGGTTCCAAAATGGCGCCCGCTTTTATTTTACTCACACTGTTTGTCGTCAAATCTTGGAAGTTAAATTTGACCCACTTCCCGGTTTCGGATAGAGCTGAAATTTTGCATACACGTTTAGTTTGGATAACAATGCAATCTGGCCATTTTGTAAAAATATCAAGATGGCGGTTCCAAAATGGCGCCCGATTTTTGAAATTGTGCTCCGCGGCCCTTTGAAATGGGTATCAAATGAAAGGATATGACAGGTAGAACACAATAAGCTATGTGGCGTCATTCCAAATTCAAAATGGCGGACAACACTTACACTGTTTGTCGTCAAATCTTGGAAGTTAAATTTGACCCACTTCCCGGTTTCGGATAGAGCTGAAATTTTGCATACGCGTTTAGTTTGGATGACAATGCAATCTGGCCATTTTGTAAAAATATCATGATGGCGGTTCCAAAATGGCGCCCGATTTTTGAAATTGTGCTCCGCGGCCCTCTGACATGGGTATCAAATGAAAGGATATGACAGGTAGAACACAATAAGCTATGTGGCGTCATTCCAAATTCAAAATGGCGGCCAACACTTACACTGTTTGTCGTCAAATCTTGGAAGTTAAATTTGACCCACTTCCCGGTTTCGGATAGAGCTGAAATTTTGCATACACGTTTAGTTTGGATGACAATGCAATCTGGCCATTTTGTAAAAATATTAAGATGGCGGTTCCAAAATGGCGCCCGATTTTTGAAATTGTGCTCCGCGGCCCTCTGACATGGGTATTAAATGAAAGGATATGACAGGTAGAACACAATAAGCTATGTAGCGTCATTCCAAATTCAAAATGGCGGCCAACACTTACACTGTTTGTCGTCAAATCTTGGAAGTTAAATTTGACCCACTTCCCGATTTCGGATAGAGCTGAAATTTTGCATACACGTTTAGTTTGGATGACAATGCAATCTGGCCATTTTGTAAAAATATCAAGATGGCGGATCCAAAATGGCGCCCGATTTTTAAAATTGTGCTCCGCGTCCCTCTGACATGGGTATCAAATGAAAGGATATGACAGGTAGAACACAATAAGCTATGTGGCGTCATTCCAAATTTAAAATGGCGACCAACACTAAATTGCGGAAAGCTTATAATAGACTAAAAAGTAGAAAATATAACCGATCAACTTCCAATTTTGCACACACTCGTAGTTCGGGTGGTTAATGTGTATGAATGATGAGATGAATAGTTGAGTTAAGGGTGAGTTGATAATAAAGAAGCAATACACGTTACAAAAAATCACAAACAAACACAGAGATGCTGCTGTCAACTAAATTCAACTACTCAAATACTGAACTCATGTCCGTATGCATAATTTCAACTAAACCCAGGTAGCAGAGCTGAGTCGAGTTCAGTCAACCTTAACCCAACTCGACTCCCGTTTACATGTAGTTAGACTTGGGTTCAACTTGAGTTCAACTCATCATGTATAAGTACTAAATGCAATCTGACCTTTTTGTAAAAAAATCAAGAAGACGGTTCCGAGATGGCGGCCGTTTTTGCAATTATGTTCCACCGAGCCCACGACATGGGTATCAAATGAATACAGTAAACTGTGTGACGTAATTTTACATCTAATAGAATTGCCATCATAAAATGGCGGAATACATATAATAAACTAAAAAGTAGAAAATAAAATAAATGGTTAAAAAAAAATTTTAAAAAAAATTCTTTACATTAACTAAAAAATGTACTGAAAAGTAAAAAATAAAAAATATTTTAAAGAAAGCGTGAAATTTCAATTTTAATGAAAAAGTTAATTAAAAGAATGGCGCATTTTTCATCAAAAAATTTTGTTAGAATTTGAAATTAACAAAGCAAAAAATTGAGGGTTATTGTAAATCTCACGCGATTTCCAGTTATATTTTCAATTTTTGATGAAAAATGCGCCATTCTTTTAATTAACTTTTTCATTAAAATTGAAATTTCACGCTTTCTTTAAAATATTTTTTATTTTTTACTTTTCAGTACATTTTTTAGTTAATGTAAAGAATTTTTTTTAAAAATTTTTTTTAACCATTTATTTTATTTAATGAAAGAGATGAAAATTCTATCGGAGGTGGTACTGGATCATTTGAGCATGGGAACTAGATTTCGATAATTTTGGCACGTGCCACACACTCGCGAGACAGATGTAACATTAAGAGATGTCGTTACTATCTGTACGATGTTCGTAGCACAAGTCAGTAAGCACGTGAATAAGATGTACTAATTTAGCCGGCACTCCTTATTCGAGTAGGATCCGAAGTAGCTTCTTTCCCTGGATGGAGTCGTATGCTTGCTTGAAGTCCACAAAGATCTGGCCGGCTAAGCCGGCTTGAAGTTCGCCTAGTAAAGTTTCTGAGTTAGGTACCAGCCTATTTCTTTATTAATGTTGTGAATATTTTATATTCTATGGAAAAAAATGAAATCCCTATATAGCTCTCACAGGGTAGCCTGTCCTCTTTCTTATGGATGGGGCAAATTATGTTTTCCTTCTAGTCGTTTGGTTGGTATTTTTCCACCCGTTTGCAGGTTTGATACTACTGTTATATTTTCCTTTTTAACGAGCTCGATAGCTACTCCTTCGATTGCTGGACTGGCTTCTTCAAGCTTTTTCTTCAAGCGTAGGCGGGTTAATACCATCATCTGGTGTGGCCGCACGTCGGTGGGTTTTTAAAGGAATGAGGAGGCAATCCATAAGTTGGGCCTATTGTGTACGTACCCCACTAGCGGAACAGACTATCAGCCTTCCAGACGAGGGCAAGAAATTAAAGAAAACCGGATTTGAGCGGGGCTCATAAACTCTTTTATAAACGTTCTTCTTCCAGATAAGAGAGGGACATTCACAAAGAATATGTGTGGAAGTATTGCCACCTTCCATGTAGACATTGGCGTATTTACCCTAGGGCCATGGGGGCCATGGCCCGGGGCGACAGGCTGCGAGGGGCGGCACAAGTATCCTCGTGCTCAGCTTTGGAAGCTTTTAATAATCGTTACAATACACTAAGAGATAACTTTTATAAAAGCAATATTTTTCGTGATATAACAAATATAGATCAGCTTTCTTTAATTGCGAGATCCATTCATTCATTCTTGTTTTGGGGCGTCTTGCCGGGAACTGCGACCTATTTTATTTGGTCTGTTGTACCAACTCTGTCGTTAAAAACCTTCGATGCGGTAAACATACTAAGGGCGACCGACGAATCGCTTTCTACAGAGACTGTCAATTTCTTTCAAGTTAAATGATTCTGTCCTTTCTGCCAAACACTGGTCACAAAGTATAACATATACTGCCAGCCGTTAAGGATACCTGCAGAGGTCTATCTTACGGAAATGTCAGCAGTATGATTGGGCCGTATAGTGGCCTACATGCTAAGATCAAAGAAAAATTTCAGTATGTAACATATGTAGGTGCCGCACATTAGGTAAACTTGATCGGATCATCGGTATCTGCTCAGAAGCTACACAGATTTGCGTGTTGCTGCAAAAGCTATATGTACTTTATCAACATTAATCGAACGTATAAAATTACTAAATAAGTCCTAAAAATGTAACTGTGAACTATTTGTCACTACGCAGTGGTCAGGTAAGGGCGGTACCTGTGCTAGCCCTGATAAAAATTGTAAGGAAATAATAGCGGCTCTTGACGTTATAAAAAATGACAGTCCACCAAAAAGGGTTGATTAAAAATGAAGCGCAGACGGCTATATTATTGGAATTTCGGGAATCCAAAACTATTCAACATATAGAGGCAGACGCTGATGCTTTTGAAGAGGCTAGTAGTCTTGGGTAGTACACGATTGGGTTTATAAGAGGTGCCTCCTTTTTCTTTTGACCCAGTATGGTGTCATACTTCAAATAAGGCGAGGTGCCATTGTTATGCCAAAATGACAAAAACAATGAAATTAAAGAATGAAAGAAAATAAATACCAATGAAGGTATTTTTTTATGATTTTGACTCTAATATTTATCAAACTGCCTCAGATTGAGTAAGAATCATATGCCTCCACAATGTATATGTGAGGACCTTGCTCGAAGAGGATGCAATCACACCTCGTCTCATTTATCTCGAAATACGCTCATATACCAATAGGACGTTATTTTTGAGCCAGGACTTTGAAAAAGTTTTCAGAACAATTTAACATCGTGTAAGCGAGAAATGTACTGCCTTGTGTAAGTCCGGCTCCACTAAAGAGGCTAGTAGAGGCTACAGCTAAGAATAACTCCACAGAAAATGCAGAAGCAATCGCAATCCTCATATGGTGCAATAACTGCCAAATTTGCACTCTTATATAAATTGGATACAACATCTGAAGTGGAAGTTAGAGATAACGCCATAAAACTCCAATATTGTAGCTTATTAATCTTGCAAATGATCTACAAGAGTGTCCTTTTAAAAACAAATTCTTGACGTTACGGTGTTTGTACATTATTAAAATGTATTACCTTTTTTCCATTAATGTATAGGGCGCAAAAGTTCTAGGCCCAGGGCGCCAAATATTAAAATACGCCACTGCATGTAGACCCTGCATTCTGAGAGAGTCCTAGGTTGTGGATGCGATATGGCAGTCCTACATGGTCAGTCAGATAGCCTACCGCTAGCCTTAGGTCCGTTCGGAAATGATAATTCCCCTTTAGGCAAAGAGTCTTATAAGATTTTTAGCCTGTCTAAGGTCCGGTACCGAGTCCGGTCCGTTTGGGCTTGTGATGAGCAAAAAGTCGACCTAGACAGCAACCCTTTTCGCACATAAATAGTGCCAAAAGTCTTGCAGTGATGAGCAAAATTTTTTGTTTTGTCTTGGTCTTGAAAAATTTGCAAAGCCAGGCGAGACCGCAAGACCGAAACTGCAATAATGCTAGAAATGAACTGAATTCCTAATTTATTTATAAACTACATTGCAAGAATTGCAAAAGTTCCTTTATTTTAAGATGCACGGGGAGAAAAACGGAACAAGCTACACGACTTGTTTCATTTCTTTATTAAATGAAAGAAGGTATTGGGTCACTTGAACCTGGGAACTATTTTCACTGGATTAAATTCATCCTTGGAAGGTAGCTTATTTACGCCAATTTGGAAAAGATTCATTCAAATTAAGTAACCAAGAGCTCTTTGGACGCTTTGTGAGACAACAAAAAAAAAAGAAATCGCTTTTAGCTGCCAAAACCAAGCCCGACTTACCTTAGCGCCAATTTTATCCCAGCTTACGGCCTGGGCGGGACTGCCACTACTATCCTGACCCATTACAATTAAGTACTCACTACCAATTCACTTTAACTACAGCCAATTTAGCATCCAAATTAAGTCTAGTCATTTCTAGATTCAAAACCCAATACCCATGACTTTTTTCTGGGAATGAGAAAAAATTTCTTTATCGTGTCAACCGCCATGTGTTTAAATTCTAACAAAACTTCTAAGATAAAATAAAAAACGTCATGTTTGATCAAATTTTTCGAAACAACTTTCTTTTTACACATTTTCTATACCCACAAACAAAAAAATTCTATTGGAATTTCACATCCTATAAAACTTTGGTTCACGCCCAGGTACTTAGTAGGTCCTTGGTATTTTCCTTGGCCATTATGTCCACGTGTCCTCATCCTGACAAAGCAACTAAATAATTAAAAAAAAAAAACAATTTTTTGGTCCTTAGAATTTTATTCATCTAATTTCTATTTAATAGCACGATATTTAGGCGGACCCTGAAAGCATCAGGGATTAATTCCCAATTGGTCCTTTCTGAGAAATAATTATTACAACATTCACGTTAATTATTTTTTTAAACATTTATAAAGAAGAAGTAAAAAAAATGTGAAAGTCCTTCATAAAGGACTCCTTGCCTTTCCTGTAAAATAAAATAATTTTTTTTTTTTGAAACATCAGACATAAGAAATTTCGAAAGAAATTTTATTTTTTTTTTGTGTGAAAAGAGAAAGTGAAGAATTCCCAATGATCCTCATTTATTTATTTTTTTTTTCTTGTATTTTGTTTGAAGAAAGTAAAAACTTTGTAATTTACCAACAACCGAAAATATCCTTAAGGACGATACACACAAAAGCTCCAGTCACCTTCACTGACAAAATTTTTGAAGCAGAGAGAGAGAGAGAGAGGATTGGTAAAATTGATTCCCTATTTCGCCCCGCCGCCGTTTCCAAGCAGCAAGCAGCTTTTTCCCTTCATAAAGGACACTTTTAGGGTCTGGTCCCAATAACTCTTTTTCACAACCTACACCCTACACCCCCTCAAAAAAGTCTGGCATTTGTCATCGGGAAAATTTTTATTCCGGTTAATGCCCATGGGTACCTCGGCAAACAATCATTGAAGAAACGGAAAAGGATCTCCTTCAGTTGACATTCATCAAATATTTACACCCAACTCAAGAGGGACACTTACACCATTTTGCCTGAATCGATTCGTATATAGAGTATAGAGAGAAGGAGAAGACATGGATGATGTTCAAGAATGTAACAAGGTCCTTTTTACGTCCTGTTGTTGTTGAGCTTGTATGTTGCTGAGGAAAGGACGAAAGAGGGGGGGTTATGAAGAGACACTGTTTCTTAGATAATATGAAGAAGCCTTCCATCTCTCATGAGCTCCTTCTATGATGATTTAAGATTTCATTTCAGTCCAGAGGATATCGATGTATCAAATCCATTTCTATAGAGAGTCCTTTACAGCATCAAAATCCAACAGACTCCCCACCCCCCTGCTGGAGTTTGGTCTCGAAAATCTGCTGGTGTTGAAATTTTTCATTCCCTTTCTCATCTGGGCAATCATCATCGCCTGATGGATAGAAATGTATTCACCAATCGAAGCTCTTAATCCTGCCACTAGCTGTCCTTGATGTAAAGAGAGATTCAAAAGGTTATGGTCCTGACTTCCATGGATCTCGAGGGCGGCTCGGAGGACTGCAGTTGGAATATTAGAAAACATAAAGACAGGAAACTCGAAGGATGTGGTGGAGGGGGTTGGAGGGGGTTGGGGGGGGCATCTAGGGAACAAAACGATTGAGCACCACCACTTGAATGTATAGAATTACAGAACAGCTTCTAAAAGGACGAAAAAGGATAATACCTTCTTAAGGACGAAGAATGAAACTAAAAGGGGTGAGCTAGGAGATTAAAAGAAAATCCCAGCCCCAATAGATGCGAGCCAGATGATAAAACTGGGATGCTTTTTGGGCGAACTTCCAACCCGTTCATCTCGTCCTCCTACCCCAACCCAAACCACCCCCCTCCCACAATTTTGTAATAATAGGGTGGCCATCTTCTCTGGGCATAGGGAAGCGTCTCCAGGCCGTGTTCTTCTGGCCCCGAATTCTGGCATAGACAAAACGGATCAAAAGTGAAAATTTAATCTAAGTTTAAACTTGGGTCAACAATGTCAAGATGTGCCGTACATGGGTAAATGGCAGCATTAAGCAGTTTAGCTCCGTGTGGTGGGCTGGTGATGGTCGTTGTCGTGGAGGGGGTTTGCAAAACCTTTGTTTTCTTAGTAAATCTCATTATAGATTTCTGGGAAAATATCATCATTTCAGTATTTTCAAGCACACAGAGAACGAGAGAGGGGGGGGGGGGGGCAACAGAAAGGCATGGTCTAAACCAGTGAAGGAAGGGCTGGTTTAATTATTTTTCTGACCACAATGTTGATATATACCAACGGCTAAAATTCCCTCTCAATGGTCGAGAACAGAAGCCCGCCCCCCGTCCGTAATTTTTGGGGGGCTCTTTTGTCAAGGGAATTTCAGATTTTCATTCTTTTGTTGTTCAATCAAAATTGCCTTGGGCTATTTTAAAATATTCAAATTTCATTGGGAATTTTGCTTTATGAAAATGTCATCAGAAAATAATTTAAAATTAAATTTTGTATAATAACAAAAAAAATATATATATATCCTTTTGGGAATCAACTAAGATTTTCTTCTTCTGTGTTCTGTGTTCCCCTGCCTTTCCATTTTCAAACTTCCGCCACTATAACGATTTATACAAAATATCACTCTCACCTTAATTCAACTTTTACACAAAATCATTTACCTTTATATACTTACGTAATTTTACCGCGTTGTCCTTGTACAAAATTGTAATACTTCACAGGCCTTTGACATTTTCAGGTGTAAAAGCAGAAACACACAAAATAAAAAGAACTGTGAGTCCATAAAAAATCCCCTCAAAAAAACGAAACCTCCACCCCGTAAAGGGAATTGTAAAAGGGAATCTTTGTAAAGGGATTTTACATTTATGAATTTCGAATTTTAAATAACAAAAATTTAAACATGAATTAAGCGCTCTTGTTACTTAACGAACAATGAGTACCGCGCCTCCGCGCTCCAATACCTTCCTACCGCCATTAACCAAAAAAGGCCCTATTTTACCATACCCACCACGGCAAAGAAAAGTTGATTGATTTTTGATGACGCCTTTACGGCAAATAATAAAATTAACACGCGGGAGTTCGTAAAGGAGCCGTAGTCGTCGTCGTTTTTGTTGTTTTTAATTACATTGTTACAGGTGGGCGCGCGGTATATTGTTTTATCGTAAGCGCTTCTGTAATCGCAACGTCATAAGGTTAATACCAGTAATTCTCAAAGGATTACTTTCATTTGTTTATTTATGGCTTATATATGTATATGTGATGGCAGGGATTAATCCGTTTTTCGGGTGTTTTGTAATTTTAGGGGGTTTTAAAAATGATTCAACAGTAATCCGTAGTGGAAGTTAATATACTGGCTGATTGTGGATCTAAGTTCATAAAACTTTTAGTTCGATTGCGTCATTAAACGAATTTTAAAACTTTGCCCCAATAGATGTAAAAACTGCAGTACCGACGTACGATAGATTAAGTTCTTTACAATAATTATATTTGGTCTGCATTTTCAAAAGCATCGTCCTAACAACGTCCTAAAGCAGCGTTTGATACCCATATCGACGGGGTTGTGAAGAAAAAACGTAATCCGCCATTTGGAAATTTAAATGTCTCTACACAGCTAATTGTATTCTATCTGTCATGCCCTTTCAATTGATACCCATATCGATGGGTCGAGGAACACAATTGGAGAAATCGGTCGCCATCTTGATTTTTTTACAAAATGGTCAGATTGGCATTATCACTCCAAATATGCATATGTACAAAATTTGAAGTTGATCGCTTAATTCTATACTTTTTAATCCGCCATTTTGTTTTGGCTGCCATTTTGAATTTAGAATGACACCACAGAACTAGTTGTATTCTATCTGTCATGCCCTTTCATCTGATACCCATGTCGATGGGTCGGAGAACACAATTGAAAAAATCTGCCGCCATCTTGAAACAGCCATTTTGATTTTTTTTACAAAATGCTCAGACATTATCACGCCAAATATGCACAATGTGCAAAATTTGAAGATGAGCTGTTATATTTTCTACTTTTTAGTCCGACATTTTGTTTTGGCCACCATTTTGAATTTGGAAGGACGTCACATAGTTAATTGTAATCTATCTGTCATGCCCTTTCATTTGATACTCATATCGATGGGTCCGGTAACACGATTGCAAAAATCGAACGCCATCTTGATATTTTACAAAATGGTCCGAATGAATTGTCACGCGAACTATACATATGTGCAAAAATTTAAGTTGATCGGTTATATGTATGAAAGTGGGTCAAAATGAAGTTGCAAGACTCCAACTCATAAACTTTTACCCCAACCGAAAATCGCTCTATTCCACCTGAAGAAGCTTTCACTTAAAAAATACAACCAAGTTAAAAGAGAGATCGGTTCTGGCCAGACCTACAGGGTGCTGAAACGTCATTCACTACCATTTTAGCTATGAGTCAACACACCCGGAAAGAACGCCCGGGAATTGTAGCGCTTTACATTGAAAACAATCGTTCAATTGTGAAAACTGTGCGTGCTTATCGTAAAAAATAAAGTTTTATAGCAACAGGCCGAAGACCACTGACGAAGTTAAAGGTAACATACCAGCCAAACTAGCTGCTATAACGCCCGAAATTTTGGCCGAAGTTTTGCAGAATGACCGCAAAGGAGATGATTTTTGTGTATTGAATGGACGTGATCAGTCAATCGACACTGTATTCAAAAAAGAGCTTTGAAATAAAGGGTAGAGAATATCCAAAATAAATCTTGCTCAGTCGTCAAAATCGGCTAAAAAATATCTGAGCTATTCAATGTTGAAATACCGAAGGTTTAGATTTCGCACCCCATATGATTCCGGCAATTTTGGGCGGCAAACAAGGTGCTTTTCCAAAATTGCTTTTCTTTTTCTTCTTTTTTGAAGTAATATACAAGGCCAAAAAATACCGCGTATTCGCCACTTCAACTCTTAATACTACAGCCTGGCACGCAAAGGTATTGGGTTTTTGTATGCCAAACCGTTCGAATACATTCGGCATTGTGGAGTTAACCAACAAGATCTTCTCTTCAGAGTATCACAGGTCAATGACAAAGTACATGAGAAGCAGACTCAACCTCCTCAAACTGAGCCCTATAATGAACTCCACTAGGCGCCTTACTAGCCTTCCTGTTTTATATACCACCAAAAAGTTGAAGCAATCAGACATAGACCTCCAAGATTTGGCATGCTTCTTCATAATCCGGCCGCCAAGTTAATAACTGGGCCAAATCGTATCTGAGCAGTATTATAACAACAGTGTTTCGAGATGAGTGACGTCATCAGTTGTGAACTCGGGGGTAAGCTTTATCCGGCGCAAGAACTGGTGAGCTTTTTTGTGGTAAGCTTTAGACGTGAGCGCCACTTGTCTGAAACTAGTTGAAGTTCGTTGCTTTGGGTTAGTTTGTCTTATGAGAGCTTTCATGCTGGACTACTATAGGGTGAAAATCCACTGATATTATACAATTTCAGAGATCGTGAGTTTTATTCGCACCCAGAGATATTGTATTATCGATACCAAGTGTGGGCAAGGGTATACGTTATGCGACTCTTTTCCGTTTTTCCACTTGATAACAATTCTTTTTACTTTACTTCATTTCATACAGAAAACTCCCTCTGCCATCACCTTGAAATATAAGCAAAGAGCAGGAGACAATTTTCTTCAATCCACAGAGTCAAATTTCTTTCGTGGTGGTTTGGGCATGGGCAGAGTCACACGCGACGTGATTTTTCGTCTTTTCACTTAGATAAAAATTCTCCTATTACTTACTTCATTTCATACAGCAATTTCCCTCTGCCATTGCCTTCAAACATAAAGCGAAAAGAATAACACAATTTTCTGCATACCATTCCGTGATGGTTTGGGCATGGGCAGAGCCACACGTGTTTCCACTTTTCTCGTATTTCCAATTAGATAATAATTCTTCCTACTTTACTAAATTTTGTACAGCAAACACCCTCTACCATCGCCTTCAAACTTAAACGAAAAGAAGAAGAGAATTTTCTTCAATCCCCGAAGTCAACTTTCTTTCATGATGGTTTGGGCATGGGTCAAGCCACACGTGTCGCCACCTTTTTTTTTCGATTTTTCAGTTATATAAGAATTATTTCTTAGTTTTTGTCTAGTAATGTTCAGAATTAGTTGTTTTCAAAATTAATGTCCTTTTGAGGAAGTAATATTTTATTTTTCGGTTACAATTGAAATGGTACCATGGTACCTTAGATTTGACACTAAAGCTTTCAATGTACCACTCATTCAAAGTAATATGGATCAAGCTAGTTCATCCTTAACTCTATCAACTAGGACTAAAGGAACAACCTTAGAACACAAACTTAAATTATATTTAGGTTGTGATACATTACCATTAAACGAGGTCTGTACAGAAAAAAAACTGTATAAAATTATTTAAATTTACTCGAATAAGTAATATTGATTGACAAACTCTCCTCGAAATCCACTTCAAAGCAATAAAAACACCATAAATAAACACTTCCTTTTCAATAGGACAAAAAAAAATTTAAATGGATCTATCAATCCGGAAATATTTGAATCCCCTCAAGAACACCAAAATCCAAACCTCACTAATTCCGTGGATATTTGATCAGTTTCCAGCTTTAGTAATTCCAGCCAGCCACTTGGCCAGTATCCAAATGATTCTGCTGAATACTCTCAATTCCAAGGAGACATTTTTACCCTAACGAAGGATCCAATAATTGTCAACATCGAATATGAAATATGTACAATCCCCGAGGAGCAAAGAGCCCTCAGATAACTTCAACCAGATGCCCAGAACCAGAAAAAAAATAAAAATACTACAGCAACCAACACTACACTACCACAACTACTATCTAGAGTAAAACGACAACATAGAAAAATAAAAGGATATATATATAACAAATAGATGCTGAGGTAATAGCTGGACAGGATTCTGTAATCGCATAGGGTTGTAAAGCTGGCAAGGACTGGATACCGAGGGTAAATCATAGAAAACCACCCTTCGTCCCCCGTACTGTTGAAACTTTGATTCACCACCTCGCCCAGTGTCCTTTCCATATCTCTCAGCTGGTTCGGGGTTGGGTCTGTGTAAATTCGCAAAAACGTTATAGAAAGAAAAACAAACCCAAGTCGGGACCGTCGGGACATTTTTTGAAGGACGAACCTCTCATATTGGGGATTGTAACAATGTCGTGTCCTCCGAAACTGGTCTTGTGTCCACAGCTTTTTCTGTTTTTATAAACCAGAGCCCCCTGGAGTGTGTGCCCACTTACCCCTTGCTGCTTAGGTTGCAATTTTTAAAACTTGAAATGGGTTCCATTTGCCGGGAACTGGAGCAAAGATTCCTTCTTGCCCGGGAGCAGATGTAGTCATCCCTTGAGATTCTACTGTGCGGAGGAGTAGTATGTGTTCGCCAGCCAGTCAGTAGGGTATATACATGTATGCATATTCTATGGATATACAAGACTAGGAATTGGACGGCGGCATACACAAGGATACGTTCGGTCCGGAATTAATTAACATTAACAGGACGCAGATGAGTGGATTTTCATAGATGTGATTGGATAGGATCACATATGGGCATTGGGATGATGTTAAACAAAATTCAAAAGCAGAACGGGCATACGACGGCCATATGCCGAAGCGGAATGGGCATACGACGGCATATGGCAGCACACATGTGCCGAACTAGATAGGAATGGTCTATTCATTGGCATAATAGATACTTTGAAAAATCGTGTTATCCTCGGCAAGAATTAAGGAATATGAATGTGCTGCTTATGTCCCGTAATATTCAGGACGGAGGGTGTGTGTGTTCTGTCGGCCTAAATAAACTTTAACGGTGACAAAAGTTTACTTAAAAATTCTCACAAATTTTCGCAACCCTCAAACATTCGAAAAATTTCATTTAGCATCTCCAAGTCGATACTTTTCGTTTTATGTTTAGCATCCGCAGCACAAGCAGAGGAAAAATAAAGCATTGGAGTAAACGATGAGGCAAAAAATACGTCATCACAAAAAAAGCAGCAATTTCAGAAAGAATCTAACAAATATGCGGCATATATTTCTTCTTCCGACAGCCTCGACATACCCGAGATCTGTGTGTGTGCGAGTTGAGTTGAGCTGCTGCTAGTGGAGGCAGAGTGATGCTGCCTTTCCCCCCTCCTCGTCATAGCATAAGAAAACTCATTTTCACATCATCAGAGGTTGATCATAAAACAAAACGTCGCATAAGCCACCGCCATTCCTCGCACAATTCTTATATTATCATACCCCATAAGGATCTAAAAGATGGCAAAGCCTAAACCTTAGTGCGATGTTATATAGGCCCCGGCACTGCCTCCGCGCGCCGCCGTTCGTTCTCTGACACTCTGGCAAAATGAAAGCAATAACCAAAATGACACGACAATAACACGAGAGGCACAAGGCACTGCAGGATTTTTGGAAGCCATTTTACCCCTTCAATAACGCAGAATAAGACAAATGAGCTGGAAAGGAGCTGGCAGCAAAACGGCACTGTGCCCTGTATAAGGTACAAAACTCTGGGCTAAAACGGTCCTTCGAGCCGTATTCATGGATGATGGCATGTAGGGAGTTATCCTTGCGCATTGATGTTTTCTGGTGTATGCCGGGACGGAGGGGGGGGGATGATGACTGCTACCCTACATTTGACTTGTTCAATTTTGTCATACCCCTACCCCTTTTCAATTCACGGCAGCTTGTCACGGTTGATGTGTCAGTTAGAGATGGTTTTCTCGGGGGTAGTTCAAGAGACTTGTATATGGTGTTCTGGTTGTTCTGGATGTACATAGCTTGAGTGGAGATGATGGTAGAGGGTGGAACGAGGACGTTTACTGGGGGGTATAGACAAAAAGTTACAATTTTCCTTCAATATGAATGTTTTCCTCGGAGATATACTATTTGACTTAATGATAGTTTACTGTGAGGAGATATATGTATGTATGAGAATTACTCAGTCTATGTCTCCTAGTGAGTAGTCGTGTTGTTTCTTTATTTTTCTTTCTACGTCAGTGTTTCTTTTCGTGTGCTTACCGCCGATATAATTATGGGTAAACTTCATGGATCTGCAAAGTCATCTCCTCCTCTGGTGCAACGACACTACCTTGCCCGGCTTGCACGAGATTAGCTACCATTAGCTAGATCAGCAGAGCGATAGACAGACTAATGTTACGAAACAGAGACGCTCCTGTTCTATCTGCTCCATCGACAGCTTCGAGCTTCTTGAGAAGAAACTTGAACGAAGCATTGCAAACATAATTTTGGAGAAATTCTCTGAGTTTGAGGAGCGCTTTATGTCAAGGTTCGATCAAATGATAAGCTCGATGAACACTGAAATATGCAACATGAAAGGCGAAATCGAGGACCTAAAGCTGAAGCTGCAAGTTGCTCATCATGAGGTCAATGACACTCAGAGGCAAACGCCGACCCTGACCGATGCTGTTATTACCGGGATTCCGTGGGATGCGTCTGTCTGTGAAGCTACTTTGGTCTAACCTTCGCTGGTTACTTTGGTCTAACCTTCGCTCTCTTGGTGTTCATTCTTCGGTATCTGAGCCTTTTGATGTTGATGTTGAGCTCCTCAACTCGTCATTCATCCTCTCTCCTCCGAGATATGATCGTCTGTCTTTCTCTAACTCCTTCTCCTCTGACTCGCTTAGTCAGCGCCGGCCCTAGGGTAGAGCGAGTAGAGCAGTCGCTCTAGGCGCCCGGTGACAAGGGGTGCCAAAATGAATGCAAAAAAATATTCCCGAAAGCGAATTTTGATGGCGCCTTTTGAGAGCGGAGCACACTTGCGTTGTTTGTGGCCAGCCAAATTTATATACTCATCAATATGACTCGAACACGACTTATGCTGTAAACATGCTAAGGGCGACCGACGAATCGCTTTGTTCAGCGACTGTCAAAAACGAATAGAACACACCGCTTTTTTATGAAGCTACACAATCTGCAGACTACTGCGATAACTACGCCGCGGAGCGATCAATCCAAGTTCTATTTCGTAGCCGTCGCCTGTCAAAGTTGTATGTGCGCTGTGTCATGGGTTTGTGTTGCTATATTCTCGTGTCCTCCTGTGTGCGTGTGCGGCATACTCGGCTCTGTGCAAAATGTTTATTCTGGTGTGTGTTTTTTAATTTGTGTCGCCGTCGCTCTTAGTGTGTGCTCGAAATAAATTTCGTCAGGCCATTCGCCGTGGCCGAGGAAAATAGTTTCGCTGTCGCTCTTGGCATGTTTACAGCATTAAGCAGGTAGCGCATACTCCAAGACGGATGGTACATGGCCTTAAGCCACATCCTGCTCGAGGCCCATTTCCGGAGTAGACTAAATACGGCGGTTCTAAAGAGAGTAAACTCGATAAATGAATGGTACTGCGTCAATGTACTACTAACAATGGACCCCAGATACTAGGGGACCTTCGGTTTGAATTAGCCTTCCCATGGTAATACAGTGAACGACACATTTGTTGCGAGAGGCCAGGAGACCGGCACCCGGTTGTTGAGCCTTTAGAGAAGAAGAAGATGGTAACACGGAGACGACCTTCCTTTCTCGCGCAGTTCGAGGGATCAATATAGAGAAAACCTTAAAAAAAACGTTTAAAGATGGAACACTACTCAACGCTCCAAACATTTCTGGGGCTTACATAGCCCCCCAACAGGACGACCTACAAGGAAGTTGGATATTTTTGAACCCATACGTCAAGGTTTTGAATGTGGCCCTAGTGAAGGAGAGTATTCGGGATCGGGGCAGTCTGTGCCCGCAAACCACGCTGCAGTACGCTGAGATCACTCTTTCATTGGAAAAAGATCTCCTTAAAAGCTACCTACGGAAGAACGGGCACCTAATCGCTCTCACAAGAGGGGGTGTCTCAGCCCGAATACGTTTTACGCAATATCTGAAAGCTGGCTACTCTCGTCTAGAGGCTAGGGTCTGCGTGGACTCCGAAGGAAGAAAGAGAAATCGATTTTCTCAGGGCTCAGGTCTAAGGGGTTGGATACGCCCCCTTTAATGGGCCGCCTTAAGCCCAGGAAGGAGCAGTACTTCGCGGCGGCAACAAAATACCCCACTGACATTATGTTGGAAAGGATAGGGGTTTAAAACAAGACTCTAAGGGTGTAGAAGTGAAGAATACTCCACAAAGTGCACCGCACAACATTTATAGAGATGACGTATTTTGGTGGACCAAAAGTCTGTTGACGAGCCGAGGCAGACTAGTAGCCAATTTGGCTACAAGTTTGGTTGGGCAAAACTTAAGATCAGAGCGGCAGAAAAACACTCTTGCAATGTCCCCACAGCGGCCGCCAGCGCCCACCTCCACTCCAATCACCATCCATCCATCCAATGGCGCTACAGCCCAAATCGAGCCTTGGCCTCCTCTAGGGCATTTCTCCAAGTATGACGGTCCCTTGCAGCATGTCTCCAGTTCCGGATGTTGAGCATTGACTCTGCGTCAGCCGTCACAGAGTCTATCCATCTCCTCCTGGGTCTACCTACTGGCCTACTTCCCGAAATTTCTGATGCCATAAGCCGTTTTGGGATGCGATTGTCCTCCATTCTGATCACGTGGCCGGCTAGTCTCAATCTGTTGATTTTTATTAAAGTTGAGAGTTGTGGGTCGTCAAAAATTTCATACAACTCGTTGTTGTATCTTCTTCGCCATATTCCATCCTCTCTGATTGGGCCTATTATGCATCTGAGAATTTTCCTCTCGAACCTGTTGACTCGTTCCTCTATGTCCTGGGTCATAGTCCAAGTCTCGCTACCATAACACAGTACTGGTCGTATTACTGTTTTGTAGAGTGAGAGTTTCGTTTTCCTGTGCACAAATCTTGAGTGCAGGATTTGTTTTTGGGCATAAAAGGCTCTATTAGCCAGTAGTATTCGTCTGGTTATTTCTTCTTTTTCTTCGTTTCTTTTTGTGATAGTAGACCCAAGGTAGACTGTTTTATCGACTACTTCTAGGTTATGTTTGTCGATGGTTATATTTCTTCCCATTCTAAATCGTCCTGCTCTGGATTGTTGCATAACCTTCGTTTTTTCTTCGTTAATCTTCAGGCCTATGTCCTTTGCCGCCTCTTTTAATTCGACATAGACTTCTTTTGTTGCCAAAAAGAACCTTCCCACGATGTTTACGTCATCCGCATATCCAAGTAATTGTACCGACTGGGTAGCTATTGATGCACTTCTCTGGACTGACGTTTTCCTTATCACCCATTCTAGGGCCAGGTTGAAAAGCATGGGGGCCAGCCCATCTCCTTGTCTAAGCCCTTGACGTACTTCGAACTCCTCTGTTATAACATTCTGGATCCTCACTTTCGCCAGTGAGCTATTTGTGGCGCATTTGATCAGTTGTACCAACTTTGAAGGGATTCCTATTTCCGATAGGATCTCATATAGCCTCTCTCTGTTTATTGAATCATATGCCTGCTGAAAGTCGACAAATATCTGATATACATCTACATTCCTTTCCCAGGTTTTCTCCAGAATTTGCCTTAAGGTCAGCAGTTGGTCCGATGTTGACCTGTTTGTCCTAAAACCAGCTTGATATTCTCCTATAAGGCCTTCCGCTATAGGTTCCAGTTTTTGTTTCACAAGGATTGTGAAGATTTTGTAGCTGGTGCTGAGGAGTGAGATGCCTCTGTAGTTTTTGCAGTTTAATTTATCTCCTTTCTTGTATATTGGACATATAATCGCTTTCTTCCAGTCCTCTGGTATAACTTCTTCCTCCCAGATGGTGCATATGAGTTCGTGTAAAGTTTGTAGCAGTTGGGGTCCTCCTTCCTTTAGCAGCTCAGCTGCTATTCCATCGGCGCCAGGCGATTTGTTGCTGCTCTGCCTTTTTACAGCTTCCCGCACCTCATCCAATGTTGGTGGTTCTATTGAGATGTTATCTTGGGGAATTACAAATGCCTCTGTCTCTGCATTCTCGTTTGATATGGAGATAGGGTTCAATAGGTTCTGAAAATACTCTCTCCACCTTTCCTTTATCCTATCAGGATCTGCCAACAAGTTCCCATCTATGTCCTTGCAGATGTCCGTTCTTGGCTGAAACTTGTTGGTGATCTGGCGAGTTCCTTTGTACGCTTGTCTAATTCTCCCTTCATTGAAGTCTTCCTGTATCTGTAAGATTTTCCTATTTAGATATTCCCTCTTCTTTTTTCTGCATAACTTGTCTGCGGTCCAATCACCAAGGCAGCAAAAATCCCGAGATTACCAACTGAAGCCTCGCAAGAGTCTGCTCCCGAAATGGAAGAAGTAAGTTGGTCAAATGTTAGTGGTGGTAGCGCGTAAGTTGTCTCAATCGACCTTTTTGAATGAAGTGGTCGATTGAAAGAGCTTATGTGCTACCACCGCAGGCTGGTGAACACTGCAATTTTGGGCTGTTGGTACGAGAAGCCTCTTTTAACGAGGAACTGACTCTCTCCACCATCTCAACATTACTGGCGACTAGGGCAAGCTCTAATGCTCAACCATCCGATACAAACAACTACATAGCCTTCAGAAAGATGGGCAATTTATGTGATGTGAAAGCGTCGACCGAAGGGCGCCGAAAGACAATCTTGCTCCACCCTCAACAAGGTCTAGGGCCGGCGCTGCGCTTAGTCCTGGTAGCTTTTACTTCCGCTGTGTTGATTCTTTAGAAGTTCTTGAATCTCTACTGTCTATCTCCCCGAACAGTATCGGCTTTGATGGAATTTCTCCTCGTTTTCTGAAAATCCTGTCTCCCCTAATTGCTGAACTTATCACTCATGTTTTTAACGATTGTCTCACTGCATCTGAATTCCCTTTGCTCTGGAAAAAAAGCCATTGTGGTTCCTTCACCCAAAAGACGGTCTCCATCTGATATATCTGATTTTCGTCCTATTAGCATCCTTCCCTTTCTCGCTAAAGCTTTTGAAAAAATAATTTTTACTCAAGTGATGAGCCATCTAGAACGTAATAATTTTCTTTCTATCTATCAATCTGCCTTTCGGAAATCGCACAGTTGTGAGACTGCTATGTTGAGGGTTACAACTGATCTTAGGGCTGCGATTGATCAGGGAAATTTTGCATTTTTTGTTCTGCTCGACTTCTCTAAGGCTTTTGACTCGGTGGTGCATCCGCTCCTGTTGTCCAAACTTAATCAACTCTATCATTTCTGTTCCTCTGCCCCGCATCTTTTCTCCTCTCTTCTTTCTGATAGATTTCAATGTGTTCGTCATAATGGCAGAGCATCCTCTGTTCTGCCGGTGCGTCTGGGTGTGCCGCAAGGCTCGATACTGGGTCCTCTTCTTTTTTCCCTGTACATCAATGATCTTTCTTCTGTCATTGACGGCTGTTCTTATCATATGTATGCTGATGATCTTCAGCGCATTTTCTCTATGGCGCCCTCGTTTATATGTCTCTTGATTCGTCCTGTCAGCAACGACTTAGGGTCGCATTCAATGATTGTCTGAGATTTGTTTTTCACCTCCGTAGATCTGATCGTGTGTCGGACGTGCAAAATTCACTACTGGGATGTGGGCTCTTTCATTTTCTCAATGTCATGGCACTAACTCTCTTACATAAAATATTTTATTCTAAGTGTCCTTGCTACCTCCCTGACTTCCTTATCCCCATGCAGTCCTTGAGGTCATTCAAGCTGCTTATCCCTTTTCATCGTTCCTTGTCTGGTAGTCGTTCCTTCTTTGTGCATGCGATTAGACTTTGGAATAGACTTCCTCTATTCATCCAAAAAATCAGCACAGCCACGATGTACAAAAAGCAGGCATCTATTTTTTTAGCTTCTCTTCCAGCTTCACAGTAGTACTACTACTCTACTGTCCTTACCTACTGCTTTCGTATTTTATTTTCTTGAATCTATATCACCATTAATTGACCGGGAAGAATCCGACTATATGTAAAAGACCTTAATAACAAGCTTAAAACGCCTCAATGGCTAAGCCGTTACGATCAGACCTTGAACTATAAAATATTGCACAATAAAGCATGAACGCAATAAAAACTCCACAAATAAAACAAAATTTCCTCCATTAATACATCAAATGATACCATGAACTCTAGAGACTAAAGATGTAATTGCAAATGGTATTTAATTGCAGCCAATTCCAATTGTGCAATTTCAGTTTCATTGGAACATTGATACCATGTAAAATTAATGAAAGCCGGAATTGTGCATCGAAAATTTCATGTGAAATTTAATAGAGTAGCAAAATGCAAAATTCCATTTCAAAGCGTTTCAATTATGAATGGCTAATTACTCATCCTTTTTCATGTTTTATAACATAAAATTTAGCAGCGCGTTCATCATGTTCCAATTAAAAATACAAATGGAATAAGAAGAGTCACATGCAATTAACCAGATCCTTTGCAAAGTAAAAGGAAGCCGCAAGAGCACCTGAACAGGCACTTAATATTCTTAAGGACATGCCCTCAACCAGAGAAGAGGATATAATTAACACTTCGCGATGTACTCTCAGAAAATGTCTGCTCTGGTAAAGAGTCCCATACTAGCAAATGTTGAACAGTTAAATCGTTCAAAGGATTTTTTTAAAACGTTTTTATTAGCTCGCTTTCTTGTCTGTCTGTCTGTCTGCTCAATATACCATTAGATCCATGGCGGCCGTCTCAAGAGGATGGATTACTATTTTCTTCACGGAACAAATTTTGCAATCGATTTTTCAAATACTTGTGGATGTCCTATCATATTGAAATTTTGCACACAGCTTTAGCTTCGATGACAATGCAATATGATATACTCAATATAATGTTAGATCCATGGCGGCCGTATCACGAGGGTAGATTAAAATATTCTTCACAATCCCTTTGACATGGTTATCTAATGAAAGGGTATGATAAGTAGAATACAATCCTTACTAATATTATAAATGCGAAAGTAACTCTGTCTGTCTGTCTGTCTGTCTGTCTGTCTGTCTGTCTGTCTGTTACGCTTTCACGCCTAAACCACTAAACCGATTTTGATGAAATTTTCAACAGACATAGTTTAGACCTTGGAGACGGACATAGGCTACTTTTTATGGAGAACAAAAGGGTTGAAGGGGGTGAAATGGGGTTCAATAAGTTGTAAGGGGATTTTTTTCTATTGTATAAAAAGTAACTGACTGACAGACAACGCACAACCTAAACCGCTAGAGCTAAAGGGCTGAAATTTTGACTGTGTATCCCTATAATGGCGTGGACATCCACTATAAAGCGATTTTTCGAAATTCATCCCCTAAGGGGGTGAAATGGGGTTTATCCAAACCGTTGGAGCTATAGGGCTGAAATTTGGACAGTGCATCCCTATAATGGAGTGGACATCCACTATAAAGCGATTTTTCGAAATTCATCCCCTAAGGGGGTGAAATGGGGTTTACCCAAACCGCTGCAGCTATAGGGCTGAAATTTTGATAGTGCATCCCTATAATGGCGTGGACATCCACTAAGAAGCGATTTTTCGAAATTCATCCCCTAAGGGGGTGAATTCGGGTTTACCGAAACCGCTGAAGCTTTAGGGTTGAAATTTGGACACTGCATCCCTATAATGGCGTGGACATCCACTATAAAGCGATTTTTCGAAATTCATCCCCTAAGCGGGTGAAATGGGGTTTATCCAAACCGTTGGAGCTATAGGGCTGAAATTTTGACAGTGCATCCCTATAATGGCGTGGACCTCCACTAAGAAGCGATTTTTCGAAATTCATCCCCTAAGGGGGTGAATTGGGGTTTACCCAAACCGCTGGAGCTATAGGGCTGAAATTTTAACAGTGCATCCCTATAATGACGTGGACATCCACTAAGAAGCGATTTTTCGAAATTCATACCCTAAGGGGGTGAAATGGGGTTTACCCAAACCGCTGGAGCTATAGGGCTGAAATTTTAACAGTGCATCCCTATAATGACGTGGACATCCACTAAAGAGCGATTTTTCGAAGTTCATCCCCTAAGGGTGTGAAATGGGGTTCTTACAAACCGCTGAAGCTATAGGGCTGAAATTTGGACAGTGCATCCCTATAATGGAGTGGACATCCACTATAAAGCGATTTTTCGAAATTCATCCCCTAAGGGGGTGAAATGGGGTTTATCCAAACCGCTGGAGCTATAGGGCTGAAATTTGGACAGTGCATCCCTATAATGGAGTGGACATCCACTATAAAGCGATTTTTCGAAATTCATCCCCTAAGGGGGTGAAATGGGGTTTACCCAAACCGCTGCAGCTATAGGGCTGAAATTTTGATAGTGCATCCCTATAATGGCGTGGACATCCACTAAGAAGCGATTTTACGAAATTCATCCCCTAAGGGGGTGAAATGGGGTTTACCCAAACCGCTGCAGCTATAGGGCTGAAATTTTGATAGTGCATCCGTATAATGGCGTGGACATCCACTAAGAAGCGATTTTTCGAAATTCATCCCCTAAGGGGGTGAATTCGGGTTTACCGAAACCGCTGAAGCTTTAGGGTTGAAATTTGGACACTGCATCCCTATAATGGCGTGGACATCCACTATAAAGCGATTTTTCGAAATTCATCCCCTAAGCGGGTGAAATGGGGTTTATCCAAACCGTTGGAGCTATAGGGCTGAAATTTTGACAGTGCATCCCTATAATGGCGTGGACCTCCACTAAGAAGCGATTTTTCGAAATTCATCCCCTAAGGGGGTGAATTGGGGTTTACCCAAACCGCTGGAGCTATAGGGCTGAAATTTTAACAGTGCATCCCTATAATGACGTGGACATCCACTAAGAAGCGATTTTTCGAAATTCATACCCTAAGGGGGTGAAATGGGGTTTACCCAAACCGCTGGAGCTATAGGGCTGAAATTTTAACAGTGCATCCCTATAATGACGTGGACATCCACTAAAGAGCGATTTTTCGAAGTTCATCCCCTAAGGGTGTGAAATGGGGTTCTTACAAACCGCTGAAGCTATAGGGCTGAAATTTGGACAGTGCATCCCTATAATGGAGTGGACATCCACTATAAAGCGATTTTTCGAAATTCATCCCCTAAGGGGGTGAAATGGGGTTTATTCAAACCGTTGGAGCTATAGGGCTGAAATTTTGATAGTGCATCCCTATAATGGCGTGGACATCCACTAAGAAGCGATTTTTCGAAATTCATCCCCTAAGGGGGTGAAATGGGGTTTACCCAAACCGCTGCAGCTATAGGGCTGAAATTTTGATAGTGCATCCCTATAATGGCGTGGACATCCACTAAGAAGCGATTTTTCAAAATTCATACCCTAAGGGGGTGACACGGGGTTTATCCAAACCGCTAAAGTTATAGGGCTGAAATTTTAACAGTGCATCCCTATAATGGCGTGGACATCCACTATAAGGCGATTTTTCGAAATTTATTCCCTTAGGGGGTTAAATGGGATTTACCCAAACCGCTGGAGCTATAGGGCTGAAATTTTGACAGTGCATCCCCTTAATGACGTTGACATCCACTAAAAAGCGATTTTTCGAAATTCATCCCCTAATGGGGTGAAATGGGGTTAACCCACACCACTGAAGCTGGAGGGCTCTAATTTTAACCGTGCATCACTATAATGACGTGGGCATCCACTTAGGGGTGATTGAAATTTATCCCCTAAAGGGGTTAAATGGGGTTAAGCCAAACCACTATAGATAAACGGCTGAAATTTTGACAGTGAATCTCTATAATGACGTGGACATTTACTAAGAAGCGATTTTTCGAAATTCATCCCCTACAGGGGTAAAATTTGGTTTACCAAACTACTCGAGCTACAGGGTTGAAAATTGGACAGTGCATCCCTATAATGACATGGACATCCACTAAGAGGCGATTACTCGAAATTCATCCCCTAAGGGGATGAAATGGGGTTAACCCAAACCTCTGAAGCTGAAAGGCTGGAATTTTGACAGTGCATCCCTATAATCACGTAGAAATGAATGACTCGAAATTCACTTTATTTAATATTCATTTGTGATTGCTTCATAATTTCTTACATCCACGTAAATAGGCGAACAAACTTAACGAACGTTCGTCAAACCCTAAAATGTCACTTTTCTTGATGACATATACATGCCAATCTACTTTAAAACTTGCAGATTTGTTGAGCAGAGGTGATATTCGCAGCAATTTGTTTACCATATTTATTAAAAAAATGCACTATAATAAACCCTTTTTAGGGATAATAACAGCTGACTTTTTTGTTGGTTTTTTTAAGGAAAACATTGCACATAATAAACAGTTTTTAAAGGCGTTGCAAGGCACGCGGGTTTTATGCTAGTAAGCAATATAATATACTCAATATATCGTTAGATCCATGGCGGCCATCTCAAGAGGACGGATTACCGTTTTCTTCATAACCCCCTCGACATGGGTATCGAATGAAAGGGTATCATAGGCAGAATAAAATAAGCAATATAGTATACCTAATATACCGCTAGATCCATGGCGGCCATCTCAAGAGGGCGAATTACCATTTTCTTCACAACACCCGAGAGATGGGCATCAAACGAAAGGATATGATATGATAATTAGAACATATACTCAATATATCGTTAGGTCCATGGCGGCCATATCAAGAGTTCGGATTCTGTTTTCTTCACAACCCCCTCAAAATGAGTATCTAAATAAAGGGCATCAAAAGTAGAATGCAATAGGCTATGTCGTTAGATCCATGGCGGCGATCTCAAGAGGGCGGATTACCATTTTCTTCACAACATACGGGAAATGGGCATCAACCGAAAGGGTATGATAATTAGAACACCATAATATACTCAATATATCGTTAGATCCATGGCGGCCATCTCAAGAGGGCAGATTACTATTTTCTTCACAACCCCTCGACATGGGTATCAAATGAAAGGGTGTCA
The DNA here is from genome assembly GCA_949987705.1 of Thereva unica. Classification (NCBI taxonomy): domain Eukaryota; kingdom Metazoa; phylum Arthropoda; class Insecta; order Diptera; family Therevidae; genus Thereva; species Thereva unica. Next base: position 12,137,763 of record OX465284.1, read on the forward strand.
TAGTAAAAATAAATAGTTTAAAAAAACTAACTATAGTTGGGATATGGGTTCGATCCCTTCGGTCCACACGATCAACTTCCCAGTATGATGAACGTTGACGGAATAAACTCACTTCTTACAAAATAGTAGTTGGAAATTGTTGGAAATTGACTAGTGTCAGAACTGGTGACAAAGTAATCCTGAGAGAAGCTAATTCAAATAACTATAATAGCGGTAACTCCACAAGAATTTTCTAGAGAATTTGTTTTTCCTGAACGTTAGCAAACAAACATTTCCTTCGTATTTCGTTCGTTACACTAAAGCGGGTGTTCGAATTCGTATTGAGCTTGTTGAAGCGCCGTTGATAAACTGAGAAGCGAATGACTTCATTTGGAAATTCCAAATCTTTCTGGAGATATTAGCAAAACTAATCAATGTCAGACTTAAACAAAAAGAACAAATTTTGCGGTAGCTACTGGAAATCCTGGGATGAATCGTAATTTCTTGAAACTGTATCACGCGTAGAATACAATTCCCGTCAAAAAGTGTTAATTCAAGGTTTGAAAAATTTGTGATGTTCGTACAGGGTAACGAAATTTTAGCACGATTTTTAAAGGTTGTCGGATTTTGAGAGATGATGTTTTTTCTTAAAAGGCTATCGCTGTTCAGAACCCAAAGAAGATCACTCCTTTTGGAACTGGTCTCAATTTAAGGTCTTTCTGACACTTATCTGAAGTTTTTCCATTTAAACAAAAAAAGGCCCGACCGAATGTTATGAAATTTTTTTCAGGGCGTTTCTTCGTTAATTATTCGAACGTCGTTTAACAAAAAAAAAACGGCTCAACTGAATTTTATGAAAATCTTTTCAGATCATATTTTGGTTAATACTTTTCGAACGGCACCTCAAATAAATCAATGTCTTTTAGGGTTCGCGCGATATCGTGCAGGAACAAAAATCACTTATGTCATTTAAACCAAAAAACGGCTCAACCGAATATTACAAAAATCTCTTCAAATTATATTGTCGTTAATACGCTTTGAACAGCGCTTCAAAGTAACTCTGTATCTTCTGTGGTTCGGGCGAGATCGTCCAGGTACAAAAACCACTTTTTCGCTTAAACCAAAAAACGGCTCGACCAAATTTTATAAAAACTTTTCAAATCATATTTCCTTTAATACGCTTCGAACGACACCTCAATGAAGTCGTTATCCTTTTTGGTTCACGCGATATCGTGCAGGAAAAAATGACCCCATACGTACGCACGCACACACACACATATACTTCCTCCCAAATTTTTGATTGAAATGCTCTTGGGACCTTTAAAAATGAAAATACGTTGAAAATTTCGATTTCGATTTTCGGACCGATTACAATAACTTCTCTATACTGGAAAGTTAAAAAATAATTTTGAATGTAAAGTTTTTATTGCTGCAGCCACTTACCTATATTCTTATTTTATTAATACTAGAACTTTTCGTTTGCCCCCCACGCTTTTTTACATTTAAGTAAGTGACTGCAGCAATAAAAACTTTACATTCAAAATTATTTTTTAATTTTTGGTTCATTTTAACATATTTAAAAAAAATACCCTAACAAAATTATTCCACTTTAATTTAATATTTCACCATAAATGGAAACATAAATTTTCTTCTGCTTGAAGAATTGTGTCCTGCAGGAATTTATCAAAAAGGACAAAAACAAAATCCAAAAACCTATTACAATACCCTTGGGATAGATTTAAAATCTCTTTACATAATACGATGACAGCTGTCCAGTATCTAAAACATATCCTTAAGGCTGCTGCCTCACCCCTAGACCATATTCAAAATACAGGACATTTTCAATTTGTTAAAACTATTGTGAATACACAAATAAAAGTTACCAAAAGGTCCTTTTTGTGTTCAAAGCATATGTCCTTTCTGGTTTTGTATATTCGTAAGACAGAAGAAAAAAAAATAAAAAAAAAATGAATAAATCTTCAAGGATATTCGTCATTAGTAAGTATGTCACTGATATTTTGTTAATAATTTACCAAAGGATACAAAAAAAAGGGAAAAATAAGGACTCGTAAAATCCTCAAAGCTACCATAAAACATAAAAAACAAAGTTTTATTCGCCACCGAATGATTATGTAAAAAAGTATCCTTCGATGTTGGAGAGAGTATAAAAATATATACAAACAAACAAAAAAAGGAAGAGAAATCCTCCAACAAGGATCAAAACTCTCTCTTTCTCTCGCCGCAAAAGTACTTGACTTGACATTGTCCTATGCGATGACAAAAGATACGACGACGAAAAAAAAACTAAAGTAGAAAAATTCCTGATCCTTGAGCCTAAAGCCTTCGTTTATCGTGTTCATATATTTATGTGTGTGCGTGTTTGTATGTGTGTGTATATGCGTGCAAGTCTGTTGCCCTAAAAATATGTATGAAATGTGTAATAAAACAGGCGACATCCTTAAACTCCTGGCATAGCCCTAAGGCTCGGTAAAGGGATTTTTTGTGCAAATTTTGCTGTTACCTTCAAGTGGCTCGTTTGTCTCTAATCATTGTGTGTAGCCCGGGAAGGGGGGGGGGGGGGAAAGTGCGACGAGAGTGGGGAGCAGGAGGAGAAGTTAGGGGATATGTAATATGGAAAGGACAGATTTTTGGTTGTATAGAAAACAGGATATATCAAAAAAGGACCAGTCTTGTAGGGAGGACTGCTTGTACACATTTTAGTTACATGTACAAGGATACATATATACGAGTATAGATTGTTTTGCCGCCAGATTAAATCTTCTGTCATACCACAAAAAAAAACATTCTCCATCCTCCCCACCAAAAAACGCGTTATATATAATATTTTTTTTTTTGTGGTGGCGGTTTGGGGGCTACTTTTTTATGACATGAAAATCTGGTGCACTCAAGTTCTTGTGATTTATGTGCGTTGGAATTGTATAGTATGTGGCAAGGAGCCGGGATTGACGTAGGGATATAATGCAATAAAGTCCTAGTTAAGAACTTGAGTGTTATGCGTGCTGTAAGGCCGTTTCGTGTGTGTGTGTGGGTGGGTGTGTGACGTCAAGAAATAAAAAGGAAGAATATAACTTTCTTGAGAGTTCACGGATTATGTGCCATTTTCTTTTGCTTGTGGTAGCACTTTTTTTTTGAATAGAGATATTCGCCAATTGGTAGAGAAGGTGATGATGTGACAAGATGGCTATGGTGGTAACAATTATTAAAGTCAATTTCATTGAAGGTTTTTGTTGTTATCTTGAAGAGAATTTTTATCTGTTTAGTTCTTTAAATTGTCGTAGAGGCGCTGCACATACGTCAATATTCTACATTTACGCGGCCAAAATTATTTGTTTACGTATATCACGTCTACATATCTCATAAGACTATTTGTTTTTATTTAGTTAAATTATTTTGTAAATTAAGGTAAAAAATCATAAATTAAGGTAAAACAAGAAAAGGAAGCAGAGACGGAAAATAAATGTTACAGAATTAAAACTAGTTGGAATGTGGGTTCGACCCTTTCGGTCCACACGATCAACTTCCCAGTATGATGGATGTTGAATATTATGATTGGATATTTTAATAATAAATGAACAATAGGCAATATAGAATATATGCATAATACCGAGAATTTGTCACAATTGTTTATCAATATTTTCGCCACAATTTCAAACTTAATGTGCGCACTTACAAGATTAAAATGACGAAACGGTATATAAAATTGATGTATGAATGTTTTTCGGCACCTCAATGAAGTCGATATAGTTTTTAGTTCGCGCGGTATCGTGCAGGTACAAAAATCACTTAAGTCAGTTCAACCAAAAACCCGCTGGACCGAATATTATAAAAATATTTTCAGATTATATTGTCGCTAATACGCTTCGAACGGCACCTCATGTAAGTCAACATCTTTTGTGGTTCGGGCCATATCGTGCAGGTACAAAAATCACTTACGCCGCTTAAACAAAAAAACGGTTCGACCGAATTTTATGAAAATCTTTTTAGATCATATTTTGGTTAATACTCTTCGAACGGCACGTCAACTAAGCCGATATCTTTCATAGTTCGCGCGATATCGTGCAGGTACAAAAATCACTTAAGTCATTTAAACCAAAAAACCGCTGGACCGAATATTATAAAAATCGTTTCAGATAATATTGTCGCTAATACGCTTCGAACGGCACCTCAAGTAAGTCAATATCTTTCGTGGTTCGGGCGATATCGTGCAGGTACAAAAATCACTTACGTCGCTCAGACAAAAAAACGGCTGAACCGATTTTCATGAAAATCTTTTCAGATCATATTTCGGTTAATACCCTTCGAACAACACCTCAACGAAGCCGATATCAGTTTTGGTTCGCGCGATATCGTGCAGGAAAAAATGACCACATCCGTACGCACATACACACACACACACACACACACACATACTTCCTCCCAATTTTTTGCTTAAAATGCTCCTGGGACCTTGAAAGATGAAAATACGTTGAAATTTTCGATTTCGATTTTCGGACCGATTACAATAACTTCCTATACTGGGAAGTTAAAAAACATAAATTAAGGTAAAAAATGTATTCAATCAAAATAAATACACACAAAATAAAAAAAATGGTTATTTTTTCATATAAAATCTTAATGGTATAAAAGGTCCCCCGTTTTGTCATCCGCACTCTTCCGCAACTGGTTTTTGTATTTTCTTTTAGTCAAAGGATTGTAGTTTCAAATAAAAAAAGAATGATGATCGTATCTCATCGAGAAATACAACAAATTGACCTTTGAAGTTCAAAATTACTTCAAAATTTGTCTTAAAACAACCCGTGTTTGAAACCCCCAAATTATTCGAATTGAGCATTTTGGGTAAGTAAATAATAATAAAAATAAAGATCCATACCTGTGTTATTGGAATCCATCACTTTCACTTCAAAAACTGACACAGAAAAAAAAATATTAATGTTGTCACTTTTGTTGTGTTTGTAACTTTAAGCAGCAAAAACCAGCGCACGGGTTGACGGTCAAGTACCGACTACCTGAATGCGGTCGGGGTGTATCGTAGGTAGGTGGTGGGGGTCAGTTAGGATTCTTGGAACTGTCTTCTAGCTCTGCATGTGCTATTTTATGTGTTTACCGTAAGTTTTTAAAATTCAATTTTGGCCGCGTAAATGTGGAATATTGACGTATGTGCGCTGTAAGAGCACAAAATCGATCATTAATAGTTGTAGTGTGTGTTGAGTAAACGGCAGCGGCCAGAACGACTCTTCAGGGGTGTAGGGCATCCAGAAGAAAAAAAGGGCGAATCGCCCCTCTACCAAGACAATAAGTAACTGCTGATCTGCTCTAAGTTTTTGGACTCACCAAGGGCCAAGGCTATGAGGGTAGAAGTCAAATAGAGGAGCCATACATCGAACATACCCGAGCCTCGCTTTCGTGGACTCCTTTACAACAGACTGAAGAGAGGACTGCGGTCAGGACCCCGCTAAGCCCTAGTTGTCCAGCATTACTATAGCAATGGTACGTTGTGCAACGAGGCTCTGCTTGAACAGTCTAAACAGCAAACCGATAGGCAGACTTCTGAACCTGTTCCAGTGGTCTGGCCTACCAATTTGGATTGAAGGGTTGTAGTAAAACAGACAAAGCGAGGGGCCGCGGTACTTTTGGACCCAATACCTTCCCAAACGAAAAAAAGAAGAAGTCGGGTCAAACATTCATGTAGAAATTTGAAAAGAGTAAACCAAAATTTAGCCTTATTCGCGTGACGTCATAAAGAATGCCCTATTTGCTCCCCTTGAGGGAAATCATTGCTACACTTGATCACGAGTGGAAAAAAACGCCGAAAAATTTGAGAGTTTCGGCGGGTATCGAAAGTTTTTTATTTTTAAATGTGAGTATCGTTAGCCAATGCGGTCCCCCAACTGAGTACTAATCCCGTCGAATGCTGCTTGACCTTTGTAATCGAACCAGAACCGATCTATTGAGTATGCTAAATGACACCCTTCAGGATCATCAATGTAACTGCAATGCTATGAAATGGCAGCGACTGAGGCAGGCCTCTAACCTTCTGGGTTACTAGGTGTACATAAAATATTATGAGTGTGAATTTCTCCACGCAAAGCGAAAGTTCGGGTGCACTTTTCCTTCCATTCCCACGCTCTCCGCCGGCTGTGTAAAGAACTACATGTGTCATTCTCCAATTTGCGATTCCACCTTGCGTTTCGAATGTAAACGAAAGTTTATATAAGTTTGAATTTACATCGCCTGTAAGCTACCTAAATTTTTGTAATTTGTCCCAACAATTTAATATCACCAAAGCAAGCAGTTTATTAATGTTTGTAGAGCGTCCTTCCTCTTTGGCTATGATTGCAGTACTTTTTCTGCAAGAACTTGTTGGGTAAAAAGAAGTTGTTGGGCTAGTCCTACCTACATTATCTTTTTTGACTCTGTTTGTGGCAAACGTGTTGCGCGTCCTCCGTTGCATCTGACATTCATAGATAGTGCGGCGTGTCATCGTGTCATAATCGGTGGCGGCATGGTCTGTAAAATACCTGTGTGTAATCCCTTTTGGCCCATGTCGATATACATACGTTTGTGTGATCCTTCATGCAAGCCATTCCATATTCCCTGCCATTCTTTCATAAATCTGTCTGTCGACGAAGAGGCTTTGTCTCCATATCTTCTTACTTTGAATCTTACTGGCGAAGGCACTCATTCGACAAGATATAACTAGGTTTCATCTCCGATTTCATACAAATACGTTCTTGGGGACGTATATCGGTGGGCGTATCTTAATTTTCATGCAGCTAGTATTTTTTTTTCTCTATAATTGTCGCTATCGCCATATCACTGATATTCTCTTTACTCTCCAGGAATGATTTAAAGTTGATCTTTATGTCGATCATCTTTTTCCATCATTTGCAGATCAGTACCAGCTTTGTTTTTATTGCAGGATTTTTAGTGTGGCGTTTTCTAGCTTATATTCTTTTTTTCTGTAGTGAAGTATAGAGTCCAAGAAGTATATGCGACGGATACTTGATTCTATTGTACTAACAGTTCCTATGAGGTAACGGTTGCAGGTCACACCATTCGATCAGGTTCCGCAGTCTGCTTAAGGATTGTCGCTCAGACCTTTTTTATCAAGCAAGAATGCGCCCAACATCGATCAGTTTACCAGTTGATATTGCAGGGCAGTAACAAATGGGACGTGAATGTCAAAGTGATCTTCCACGAGGTAGAGCATGCAGTTGAGTCCTCCGTGCTTTTGATCCTTCAAAGGTAAACATCTAAGGCTCGGTGTCCGGTGACCAAGCCAAGCCAACTAATGCCTTAATGTTGTCTGTACTGTTCTACAGTACTTATTTGACTGTGTTTCGAGTAGAGTTTCAAGAGAGCGAGACAAGACAACAGTCGGCCGCGGTCTCGATCTCGCTGCGCGAGAGTGAGACCACTGTTGTCTTGTCTCGCACCCCAGTGCAACAGTGATATTATAGTGTTGTGTCGCAGTATTATCACATTCCTCTCGCGAGAGTCAGTGTTGCACTCTCGCCCATCCCCCTCCGTCCGTTTTTGCCCTGCGGAGAATTTAAATGTATGGGAAATTCCTTCGCAGGCGGCTGCCTCCACGACCTCTGCGACAATCTGTTTGCGCCTTTAAGTTGAATATGAAAAAAGATTTAAAAATTGTTGAAATATTATTAAAAAATTTAGGAAATTTATTTTAATCCCACCCCTAAATCTAAACAGAATACAAAATACATTGAAAAAGATATTCTTTTCGTAGATGCAAAAAAAAAATTAAATGCAAAAAAAATTTAACATAAAATTAACATTTAAGAGAATTTAAATTCCCTCCTAATTAGTGTTCACTCTGGACGTCATACCCTTCTCAAGAGAATCCACTCAGAGTGGTCACTTAGCTCTTATTCACCCAGTGTCTCCGCGAGAGTAGTGTGACTAGACTAGATTAGGGACGCTTCTCTCGATGAGACAATGGGATGTTTAGAAGGATGCACTCGCGCTCTCGTCTGGGTGTTGGGGATTTATTAGCAACTCTAGAAAACTGGGGTTGTCTAGCTCAAAAATATATTACCGACGAACATATAAAACTCTACTTTCTATAGAATCGAGAAATCCCGCAACGATCCGGGAAAAAAATTAACCAGCTGGGAAATCTCGCGAGATCGAGCGAGCGCGACAGTCTCGCTTTCGATAGCGTTGTCTCGACGAGACTAGGAATTTTTTACTGTCGCGCTACTCTCGCCATGGGGCAGAAGCTGTTGTCTCGCGTGTTGTCTTGTCTCGCATGCGACAGTGCGAGAGTTGCAACACTAGTGTTGCAAATCGTGAAACACTAATTTCGAGACGAACTCAGAAAAAATCATTTGGAGTTTACCAGGCTTCAAGACTCTGATGAAGTCTGATCGATTGAAAGTACGGAGATCATCAAAGGCACTTTGGAAGTCCCAAACTAATCTAGACTTTGTTATAGCGGACCTTATCGTTTTCAAATCCACTTTTTTGCCAGATCGCTTGTTAACCTAAACTTTTCTAAATTTTTTAAAGTGTATGGCGATATAGCAAATACCTCTGTTTAATAGACAGTAGCGAGACTGTCCAACCTATACTATACTATCGTATAGCCCAATTTTCTGGCCTACTCGTTAATTTTGAAGATCGCCTCATTTACATACGTTTCAGTCTCTTCAAAGCAGGTGTCTTTCATACGACAGCCACACATATACCGTTCGTCAGGTGTTTATCCATTGCTCTTACTAAGAAGGCATAAATTCAATTCTTCGTCGTACATTCTTATTTACAGGAGAAGACCCAAGCTTCGAAGTATCGTATTATCACAAGCGCAATTTTTGTGTTTGTATCTAGTTGTTGATTCTCTACTCTACCGGTGCTACAATTTATCTACAATTACTTTAAATTACACCTCAATTACTTCCCAAATGAATGATTACTTTTGCAAAAAGATTTAATTATAAAATTTCCCTCCCACAAAAACCCGATGATAGGTATGTTAACTTCTTCCATTTCATAAGCACGTAACTTTCGACTATGTTTAAAGTTTAATACGTCCCACGATAAAAGTAAGCAGTCAACACTTCAACTTCATCCTGTTGTCAAGAATCACAAGAAATCCTTGTTACTTTACTTGGAAAAAAAACAGACCAAGGTAAAAAGATAAAAAAAAAATACAAAAAATAAAAAAATAAACGTAGAAGAAAAGGTGAAAAGAAGAAGAGAAAAAAAAACATCATCCTGGAACCAGAGAAAACATCTGCTGGATGTCTTAAGACATGTTGGCACTGCTGTAGCGGAGCCCCACCTCGGTGCCTGGTTGGGAACATCAATCAACCTGAAGTTGTTTAAAAGTTGAAGAAAAAGCACCCGACATTTCGTTGAATTTCGTTCTCAAGATATAATTTATGACCGTATTTCGGGTGGTAGCGCTGCCGGTGGAACAACAAAACATAGTCTCCGGGTGAGTTCTGGGTTGTATGGAGGAGCGGAGTCCCAGTTTCCGGTATATACAATATCTAAACACGATCGTCCTGGGAGGTTTCACTGTTTGGCCATTTCCTACCGCTCCCAGAGTACACCTTGACGTTGGAAGTGTACTTTAGACAAGAAGAAAAAACAAACCTCTAGATGGAATACGAAGGACGTCTATCACGTGAAAAGGAATAAGACACTCTATGGTGGTATACTATATCCGCGTCCTTCAGTACTGACTTACAGACTGTAAACATTCTAGAGAGGGAGATGGTTCTGGTCCTTCAGAGCTGGAGATACCAAAACTAAAGTTGGCATTAAGGATAATCGCTATTATTCTGTTTTGCGTTCGCCATCCACGAAAAAACAAGTCCTGGAAACTTAAGCTAAGCATCCCTTCTTGTTCCTCTCCAGCACATCACTAGAATTGTCTAGAAGGTAATGAAAATGAAAGACGTTTAAAATTTACTCAAAAACCGTTTCGGCGATGGTGTGGCGGGGTGGCCTGGTCGGGGTTTAGACTGGTTTATTACGAAAGTTTCCTTATACAATGAAAGACAACCCAAGCAAATGCAATTATGTCCTGAAGCGTCTTACCTGGGGGGGATGGGCTCTCTACTATTATATATACTCTACAGCAGCGCTCTGCCAGTTGGCGCTCGTTTACCGTTCATGAAAGACTGGCTTGTTGAAGAATAAGATGGTAACTTTCTTGGCAGAGAGTTAAGAGAGAGTTTACTTTAAAGTAGTCGGGGTTTGGGGGGGGGATAAAGTTAAGCAATTAATTATAAAAACGAGTGCTACTAAGTCATTTTGGTGAAGTTGCTGGTGAATTGACCGACCGCGTTTCCTACCTTTTAAACAAGGACCAAGTTTCCTCAGATAATTTATCAAAATTTTTGGAATTTCTGATAAAGGAATAACCAACAACAACAAAAAAAAGTCCGTGTCAGCTCCGACACGTGACTGGAGTTTACTCCTGAAAAACGTATGTCTGTAAATAACAAAAGGCAAATGAAGTAAATGAACCTATTGTGTCTTACACCATTTTCTAATAGCCACCACATAAAATTTAATATGACGTCACACAGCTTAATGTATTATAATTGTCATACCTAGAGAATCCAATCCCACATCAAAATCTCAATCCCTCAATCCCGGATCCTCGGGATTTGCGAGACTACAAAAAAAAAAAATAGATTTTGTAGGGTAACTTGACATTTACTATGTTTCCATGAACTGAAAATAGAGTATTCGTTGAGTTTACAGAAAGCTTTTCCCCTCAAGTTAACTCGATGACCGTTCTGGGTTGATGTGACAGATAATTAATTTTACATCCATCGTGTCTCCGTTACTTAAACAAACCCATATGCAAAACCATGTTTAACCCGACGTGCTTCGTCGAGTTTTTGGATTTAACGAAACTTTACCCAACCCCCGTTTCCATTGGCGCTTACTCTGAGTTAACCCGGGATAAACCCTGCATGGAAACTCAGTAATTGATCACGTTCGGATACACATACATAAATATACTTAGACAATTTTGAGTTAAAGCTGTATTGCTTAGTAGGCAGATAGCTTCAATTAACGAATTTAAATATTTTGTGGAGTATAAAAACCTCAATTATAGTGGAACCCAAAGCAACGAGGGCGACAATGAACGGAGTGGAAATTTGCTGGTTATACTGACGGAATCGAACGTATGCAAATATCATTTGTATTTCCAAATTTTTCGCAAGGTTTATCCAAATTTTGGACTTATGCTTAATATTTTTAGTTTAGTAATTTTTGAAACTTTAACCCGGTCCGTTCCGTTCCGCTGCGTCCATTATAACCACTTCAATATAATTTCTCTGTATTGCAACTCTTTTTGGCATTCTTCCATCCGGTTTGTTGCTTCCGTTGCGTCCAGTATAATTGAGGCTTAAGGCTCTACGCACACAATTCGCCTGATTAGAAATTCCAATTTCAAACTGGTCAATGATCACACGCGCACAACCAATTAGCAACCAAAGGCCTCTGTGCTGAAAGTCGAGTCGTCACGACACGACAAGTCGTTTGAGTTAAAAGAAGTGACGTTCAGTCGAATTACGACTTTCAGTATGGGGGGGGTCTAAACTCAAATTAGTATTTCCACTCTAGGCCCGTGTGCTGTTCGACTGAAAAGTCACTTTCTTCAACTCAAACGACGTGTGACGAAACACCACTCGACTTTCAGCACATAGGTCAAAATGAAACCTTTGTCCACACACGAGCACAACTGACTTTGGATCAATCGGTGTTCTGTGTCCACATAGTTTTTACAGGTTTTGGCAAAATTTCAAGTAGTTCAAGTCAAGTGCAGCCACGTAACTGATATCGCTTCTGACCGGCAAGAACAATCGCGCGAGCAGTTCAAACTAGTTTCAAATCGGTATCGTTGCTGTCGACCTGTGTATGGTTTTCCACTTCCATACACGGGCGAGATGACGAAACGGATGCATGTGCAGCTGGAATTGCAAATCAGTCGACTCGTGTTCGGAGGGCCTAAATCTATCCTACTTTGAAATATTTTTCTATCAAGTCCCGCGGATCCCGCACGTCTAGTCCCGCATTACTGATCCCGCAAAAATAGTGCGGCATCCCGCATTTGCGAGATTGGATTCCCTAGTCATACCCTTTAATTTGATAGTGAGGGGATTGTGAAAAAATGCAATCCGCCATTTTGAACTTGGGATGACGCCACACAACAAATTACATTCCACCTGTCATGCTCTTTCATTTGATACCAATGTCGGGGTTCGGGAAATACAAATACAAAAATCCGCCTCCATCTTAGAACTGCCATCTTGATTTCTTTACAAAATGGTCAGTTCGCATTTTCCCTCAAGCTATACATATGCGCAAAATTCGAAGTTGATCTGTTTTACGAAAATGGGTCAATATCAAGTTGCAGGTTTTTTGTTATTCTCTTTGTTTTTTTGTTAATACTTAATTTTTACTACCAGTATGTTTTTCCTACTGTGCTCTATATATGAAACGATGCTTAAGGAGTAATTTAGTCTATTACCTGTCTACCGCCATTTTGAATTTTGAATGATGTTACACCGCTAATTGTATTCTACTTGTCATGCCCTTTCATTTGATACCCTTGTCGGAGGTCGTAAGTTCCCAGTTTCGAGTGCCCCAATACCCACTTCAGATATTTTATAGATTGATATTTTTTTTATGTGAAACCCTAAGCTTAGGTGGCACCCTTTATATTTCCAGTCATGGTGAATGTCTAGTGGTAATCTTAGCTCGAAGATAATTGTATTCCACCTGTCATGCCCTTTCATTTGATACCCTTATCGGGGGTCGGGGAACGCGAACGAGCAAAAATCAGCCGCCATCTTTGAACTGCCATATTGATTTTTTTTTACAAAATGGTCAGTTTGCACCATGGTCAAGCAAACTATGCATATTTGCAAAATTTTAAGTTGATCGGATCCATACTTAAGGGGTTGTGAAGAAAAATGTAATTGGCCGCTATTTTGGACCGCCATCTTGATTTTGTTGCGGTCACATTACATTGGCAGGCGAACTATGCATATGTAAAAAATTTGAAGTTGATCTCTGGACCTTCATGTTTTAAATAAACTCCCAACCTTTATGAATTGTCGTAATCCGTCATTGCTTGATGTTCTCGCTGTTACGTCCGTCGACTCAGTGTTGAGGCACAGTCAAATTTCTAATCCGAGTTTTCTTGACCATGACATCCTTTTTCTCTCTATCTCTTTCTCATTCCTACCTTCTTCTTCGCCTCCTTCCCTCTCTTACCGTGATTACAGCAACATCAATCCTGAGCGGCTTCTAACTTCTGTTTCTTCTCTACCTTGGTACGACATCTATTTTTCTACCTCTGTCGATGATAAGGTAGCTATCTTGTCTTCCTTCATCCAATCAGTGTATGATCAATGTGTACCGCTTGTTACCCGTAGACTTAAAACTCCTTCCCATTGTCCATGGTTTTCACGCGAGATTCGGGATTTGATAATCCAGCGCGAGTATATGTACCGGCGTTACCGTAGAACTAAAATTCGCAGCTACCTAATTGAGTACAAAGTGCTTCGCAATCGCATCAACCTCAAAGTCAAAGCTGCCAAACGTGTGTTCTATGCTCGCAAGCTTAATCCTAACCTAGATCCAAAACGACTTTGGTCTAACCTTCGCTCGCTTGGCGTTCATTCTTCTGCATCTGACCCTTTTGATGTTGATGTTGAGCTCATAAACTCATCATTTATCCTCTCTCCTCCGAGATATGATGGTATCTCCTTCACTAATTCCTCCTCCTCTGACTCACTCACTCCTGGTAGCTTTTACTTCCGCTGTGTTGATTCTTTAGAAGTTCTTGAATCTCTACTGTCTATCTCCTCGAACAGTATCGGCTTTGATGGAATCTCTCCACGTTTTCTCAAAATCCTGTCTCCCCTAATTGCTGATCCTATCACTCATGTTTTTAACTATTGTCTTACTGCATCTGAATTCCCTTCGCTCTGGAAAAAGGCCATTGTGATTCCTTTACCCAAAAGACCGTCTCCATCTGATATATCTGATTTTCGTCCTATTAGCATCCTTCCCTTTCTTGCTAAAGCTTTTGAAAAAATTATTTTTACTCAAGTGATGAGCCATCTTGAACGTAACAATTTTCTATCTATCTTTCAATCTGGATTTCGTAAATCGCACAGTTGTGAGACTGCTATGTTAAGGGTTACAACTGATTTAAGGGCTACCATTGATCAGGGTAATATTGCATTTCTAGCCGTGCTCGACTTTTCTAAGGCTTTTGACTCGGTAGTCCATCCGCTCCTGTTGTCCAAACTTAATCAACTCTATCAGTTCTCTTCCTCTGCCACGCGTCTTTTCTCCTCTCTTCTTTCTGATAGATTTCAATGTGTTCGGCACAACGGTAGAATATCCTCTCTTCTGCCGGTGCGTCTGGGTGTCCCTCAAGGCTCGATACTGGGTCCTCTTCTTTTCTCCCTGTATATTAATGATCTTCCCTCTGTCATTGACGGTTGTTCTTTTCATATGTATGCTGATGATCTTCAGCTGTACAATTCTTTTCCTCCTAGTGATATTGTTTCCGGTACAGCAATTATGAATAATATTTTAAATCGTATCAGTGAATGGAGCACTAATAATTTCCTCAAACTTAATCCAATTAAATCCCAAGTACTGCTTATCAGTCAGCGTCCTATGTCCTCTGAATATACTCCTAATTTATTAGTAGGTGGTGTTCCTATTCCTGTCGTTGATTGTGTCAAGAGCCTTGGGATATTTATTAATTCGAAGCTTTCCTGTTGCAATCATGTTTCCTTCATGCTGTCTAAGATATATGGTACCTTGCGAAAACTGTGGCTGTTCGCGGATCTGCTATCACCCTCTATCCGTGCCAAGCTTGTGAAATCCCTAATTCTGCCGCATTTTCTCTATGGCGCCCTTGTTTTTATATCTCTTGATTCGTCTTGTCATCAACGACTCAGGGTCGCATTCAATGATTGTTTGAGATTTGTTTTTCACCTTCGTAGATCCGATCATGTGTCAGGCGTGCAAAATTCACTACTCGGATGTGGGCTCTTTCATTTTCTCAATGTCATGGCACTAACTCTCCTATATAAAATATTTTACTCTAAGCGTCCTTGCTACCTCTCTGATTTCCTTGCCCCGATGCAGTCCTTGAGATCATGTAAGTTGCTTATCCCTTTTCATCGTTCCATGGTTGGCAGTCGTTCTTTCTTTGTGCATGCGATTAGACTTTGGAATAGGACTTCCTATATCTATCCAAAAAATCAGCACAGCCACAATGTTCAAAAAGCAGGCTTCTCTATTTCTAAGCTCTCTTCCACCTTCGCAGTAGTACTACTACTCTACTGTTCTTAGCTTACCTAGCTCTATCGTATTTTCTTAATCTCATACTTCTTTCTTTTCTTTCTTCACTTCTCTATATTAAACTAGTTGTAAGAATTTATGGATTATTTACCGTTTTGCTTTGTACTCTAAAAGATTGTAATCTTGTGTACTCTATCCAATAAATAATAATAATAAATGTCACTTCAACCCAATTTCAATTCAATCCGCGTATATGAGGCGATGTATCAATTGGACCCAGGTAGGAGAGCTGAGTTGGGTTAAGTAGAGCCATTATTAACGATGAAACGATTGTTAAGGAGTAAACTCCAAAAAATTACACAAATACAAAATCCAACACTAAACTGCCATAAATGCCAGAGAATCATTCGTCTCCATTCATTTGTGGAGAGTTGTTTAGTCTTAAAGGTCTGACTTTATCCTAGGAGTCTTAAGGAGTTAAATTCCATCCACACCCTTCCGGCAAAATTTTGGCTAAAACGAAGGTTAAATATCTCATAACTCAGAGATTCTCTGTCGTTATTAAAAAGAGCTGCTGTTTATTTTTGGATGGTTGGTATATAGTATATATGGTATGGTATATCTGATGGTGGTGGTAGCGAACATAACATACATCCGCAAAATGCCTATAAAATTCAACATCCCCCAGAGGTTTGTTATTATGAGCGGAAGAATTTTAAATATTTCATCATATTCCCAAAGAAAAAAGAAAAGGATACCAATAAACAACACAGACAGTGTGTACCACCACCAGCAACAGCAGGGCTTTGCCAGAAACAAAAAAAAACCAACCGACTTTTTGCCCTTATCTGAGAAACATGGCTCAAAGCGGATTAATCCCTGTTGCGCGAAGGCAAATTCCCTAAACTCTAGACGTTTTTCATATTTTAAAATTAAAACGCACACAAAATAATAATAACAGCAAGAAGAAAAAAGGATTCATATAAAATGCTCCTTTTTTGTTGTATGGAGGCGTAAAAATTCCATAGAATCAATTTTATATTCTCCACTTCAAGTTTCTATTTTTTACCTTTTATTTAAAATTTATAATACTTTTATTGAGACTAGCATTTCTAGGGGTATGGAGGCATACCAGAGGCTTCTGGTTCGATTACCTACAGCGACATATTTCTTCGTCCTTGACACTTCTGCCGAATAGGTAACATTTCTTCTTTCTACATTCAAACTCAAAAGGCACAATAAAATCAGGTCCAAGATATTAAACAGTACCAATCCATGCATTCGCAGACGTATTCGAAACAGCATACATGGCCAAGATATCAGGACAAGGCATGAAAATGGCATCATCTCGGTACGTCTATTTTGGGCCAAATCATTTCAAATACAGGGCTCATTGCCACCTTCGCCGTCGACACCACCCAAACCATCATAACTCTTAACCTATTAAACCCCCACCGTTCTAAGCTTGCTGCTAGACATTGCACCATGACGTGACAAACGACATGACGTTCTGGTAGTACAAAGGGTGATTCCTGAACTCAGCACTTCCCCATAAAGAATCAAGGGTAGCTCCACTCAAGTCAACGACAATACCACGACTTGAGCTGTGAGCTGCAAGATAAGTAGCTCAACTAGTTCAGAGAATTTGAAAGAATGTTGACTTATTCCTTTGGACAAACCCCGAAATCTCATGTGTCTTAGAAACTTGTCAAAGCAGGATAACTGTAAGTTCCCAGGTTGAAGTGACCCAATACCCACTTCAGATATTTTATAGATTGATATTTTTTTTTATGTAAAAGCCTAAGCTTAGGTGTCACCCTTTTTATTTTCAGTCATGGTGAATGTCTAGTGGTATTCTTAGCTTGAAGATAGTAAAAGGATATGAAGGGGTAAGGGTAGTTTGCAGGATGGGTAAAGATGAGGCAGCGAGTCTCCAGTTTGAACTCTTGGATGTTGTAAGGGTCAATTTTTTTAAGCAAACGACTCAGCCCCAGCGGTCGTGGTTAGCGAGGTGTCCTTTCGGCTTCTTCGTCCTTACGATTGTGAGTGTTGTATGGATTTCTCAAACTATTCCCTTTTTTGCCCAATTGGTGAGAGACAACTCTCTCACGATGTATTCTTCTGTGAGTTGCAGAGTTCGGCTGGCGGCAGTGTATTAATTTTTAGCCAGGGGGAGGGAGGAAACTCTAGCGCCTACGCCCGACTCGTTCGGTTTCGGGAACACTTGGACTTGCAGAAAAAGGCTTCCAAGACTACATGCACCAATTGCAGCAGTACCACTCTGTGAACATCATCAGCACCTTAAAAAGCTTATGTCCTTTTCTCGCCAAACGAAAAATCATTCGTGTAGGGAGTCGTCGCTTTTTTTTATGTGATAGACTAGAGGCTTAGGGAAGCCCCTTTATACTGTTCGACAATCTATTTTTTTCGTATAGAGTGAAATGTCGAACAGCAGCTCTAGTCGGAAGATAGAGGGAAGAAAGAGAGAGAGAGAAGTAGGAAGGAGCTGCCACAATCTAGCCGCGATATTTCATTCCACTTACTCCCAACCATTTCGCGAGTCTGCCTTCGGGGCATCGAGAAATAACTCGCTGGAGTGTTATGCCTCCTGAAACGAGTTGAATCTCATCAACCAACCGATGACATGCGCTTTGGCGGAGCGAGGAAGGGCTAAGGAAGGCTATGGCAGGAGGGATCAGGAATGTAAAGAGGGAAGAAGAAAGAAGGAAAGTTATGTAGGTGGGAAAGTGGAAAAGGCGAAGGACCGTGGGGCTGGCCGGGACTCGAACCCGAGACCACTGGAATGGTATCCAGACGCCTTACTCCCTAGGCTAACGAGGCCCCCTGAGCTATTAACCTCACGTAAAACTTGGAAGGGACTACCCCGACCATATTATGTATTATGATACATGTTATTCTTTTCTCCCGCTGACCACCAAAGTTTCGATCAAAGATTGATAATCTCGTCGTGTTTTTCACCATTTTGATTAACAGGCGTTTTCTTACAGTAGCCTACGTAAACTTAGCGACCGAGCCATGCGAGGCTGCCACACCTCTCTCTCTTGCTCTTTCTTCCCGAGCTTGCTTCTACTGCTAAGAGATTCACTTCTGACCTCTGATATTTTCATTGTAAAAAAACACAAACATATCAGAAGAAAAACGTGTAAAAAGAAATACCAAGAAAATTTTCGAAAAAGTCCTTGAAATAATATCATGTACACGTCTGTATTATAATCATACACGTGTTTATCCTTATTTGAGAATTCCAACGAATTCGAGAGCGCACACATCTCACAGACTACATACAAGCTGGATGTGTGTGCAGAGAGAGAGAGAGAGAGGCGGCTCAGTGCCAGAAAAAATAATAATACAGATGTGAAAAAATCCGCTTCCTTTAGGCTTGTAATAAATCATTTATTTTCCACGAATCCTTGTATACCTTCATGTCATATTTGAACTTACTTCAGGTTAGGGACATAATAAATTCGAAAGCAGAAAGGAGCAGAAAAAAAAATGAACAAACGAAGGACTTAATCCCCAGGACGTCATATGGTTTGAAACAAAAAACGGGAAAGAAAAATCACAACAACAGCAACAACGAAAATGAACGGAGGAAAGGACGAAAAAAATATATATGATCTTGTGTGTATGGGGAAATTTTCAGTTTGGTGTTGTCCTTTACGTTTAAGGATTAATATTTGAAGCAGTTTTTAATCCTTTAAAAAGCTACTTTTGATGTACAGCGTGGGCGGGTATTAGCTCGGAAACGCTGTAAAATTGTGTAAAGGGATTTAATATTTATGATGTTTTTTTGATTATTACTTTCGATAGACTTGGGGGTGGAGAGGTTATTTTTATGATTTTGGAGTGATTTTTTTATGATTATATAAATTCTTCTTCTTTTTGAATGGGTTCTTAAGTGCCAAAGTAGCACAGTTGCCATATGGAATTATTATACTGCAAAATGCATCTCCGATCTATAAGCCAGGCTGGTTGAACTGTTTTTGCAATTTGCCTAGTTGTTTGTCGCTCAGACTTGTATATTTGAGCTAGGGTAGCAACCAATATGATGCTACCCACACTATGGTGGTAGAACGCTTTCTTTGGGAGTTGAATCAGCTATGGACTAGCTAGAACAACTCGACTGAAGATCAACCTTCCACAATCAGAATTCCCGATCTCATACAACATCCCCAAGTGTTCGAGCGCAAGCTCCATGGTCATTTATTTCAATATCCCCCTCCACCCCATCTATATCATCCTCTTTCTATTCTTCGATATTACACCATGAAGCTAACGACATGATGTACTGGTAGTTAAAAGGATGATACCTGAACTTACACTTTCGCATACAAAAAGGAATGTGAATGGAATTACTTTAAAGAAGGAAGACAGTGGCGCAGAGTCGGTATGGGGTCACTTCGTCTAGGGAATCCCATCAAAAGTAATGTCAACAACAACAGCTGATGACATCAGAGACAAGAACCGTTTCATCTGGTCCAGATGCTTAACAGCTGGTGACTTTATAGTCTGGACTGTCTGGTTAAAGTGACCCCATACCTACTGCTCAGTGAGGAAGCTTAAGTTACCGAGCCCCCTCCTCCCAAATTTAAGGTGATAGAGGCTACAATATCCGGTTTTCGAAACCGCTTATTTTTATCAGATTATGCTTAAATTCCAGGGTTCCGTATGTTTTAACAGAATTCGACCACCAGGCGGCCTGGTCAAAAGGCTGGGAGGGGCCTGCATATTTTCCCCCACCTTTCCCAACGGGACTTGGGAAGGCTATGGCGGAGTTCACAAGGGGATTAACTGAGTGTATACCCGCTAGAAATAATGCTCCTGAAAATTCTGGCAGTCATGATGCCAGCAGCTGCGGTAAAACTTAAGGTCCGCTTCACTTGCAGTCCCTGATTACAAAAAAGAACTGCTCGAGCAAAGATTTATCGCTGGCCTGAATCGTCGACTGAATAATGCTGTAAACATGCTAAGGGCGAAAATAGTTTCCACAGCGACTGGCAAAAACGAATAGAACACACAGCTTTTCTATGAGTATGAAGGGTGCAGCACAATATGCAGACCACTCGACGACGAGGTCGCCGAGAGTGGCGACACAATCAATCCAAGTTCTATTTCGTAGCCGTCGCCCCTCAAAGTTGCCTGGGCGGTGTGACATGGGATTGTGTTGCTATTCTCGTATGTTCCTGTGCGCGTGTGTAGCATTCGGATGTCGAAGATGATTATTCTTGTGTGTGCTTTTTAATTTGTGTGCACCGTCGCCGTCGCCCTTAGCATGTTTACAGCATAACCGTCGCTGCGTCCGACGATAGAATAAAGCAGCTTGAGGGTTGCGTGACGATACAAATTGAAGAGTTGGTAAGCTGAAGACAGAGGTGGAAGCTGTGGCGTGATCTTGTTACAGTGTCAAATGAGTCTGAGGCCAGTCTCGGCTAAAGGACGTAATAATTCGGGGCATTCCATCAACTAATAATGAAAACTAGAGACCACTGTTGGGAGCAAACTGTCTCGATATGTCAACGTTTTTCAACCGCAGCAGCGACGCGGCCCTGATTTTGGTAGAAAAGCAAGCTTGCTGCTAAAAGCTAAGTCCTCGTCCGCAAATATGCAGAAGGAGTCCTCAAAAAGTGTCAACATGGGGCTCTTGTTACTGTCCATGGCCTGCCGGCGGCCAGTATGTGAATACGGGCATTAAGTTGAACTTAAGTTGGTCCATATCTGATGACGTAGTACGGATTACCTGAACTTGAAGAACAGTGAAATTTTCCAAAGAGCGCGTACGCTTTTGAGGAGGACTTCGGTTTTTACTCGGATTGGACTTGCCTATATATAAACTCCAGAGAAATCAGCAGTCCCAGAAGCTCATCTCTGCCCTTGTCCTAGATACTGCTCTTAGCTCTTCTACAAAGCCTTAACCTTCCTCGAGGGACTCGTATCTGCCGTTTATCTTGTTGGAGTCTGTTTTATTAAAATTAAGAACAACATCTCTGAGTCCATTCTTCTATGCGGCGGTGTTCCACAAGGCTATACTCTAGGTCCCTTGCTATTTAGCATTTACATTAATGACCCCTGTCTTCCAATTAAGAACACATCTATTCCCTTGTATGCTAATGATACGCAATCTACATAAACATGCCCAACGATTCAACGGTTGAGTGAATTCGTAGACCTAACGATCATCTGAGGAGTATTTCTGATTGGACTAATACTATCTGCCCCCGAATCCTACTAAATCTTTATGTCTGGTGGTCAGCGCCGTAGCGAGGGTCTCGGGGGCCCTTGTGCAAGATTTCGTAAGGGGCCCTTGAAAATGAATTTCTAAAAAAAAACATTTTTTATTAGATACTAATAAGAGCGTTCTAGAAAAAAAAGTTTTCCAGGGGCCCTTTCCATAAAAAAGTAGATCCAATTTTATACAATGTTATAAAAACGTTATCGAAGATCTTTTCTAGCTCATACTTTAAAACGAATTCTAAAAAAAAAGAAATCTTCGGGGGCCCCTCAGGGCCGGGGGCCCTGGTGCGCCGCACCGCCTGCACATGCCTAGTTACGGCGCTGCTGGTGGTTAGTAAGACTCCCATTGTATTGAGTACTCACGCCCTAATTGCAATAACTGGCTTCATCTTGCTTTATGTTGACTTAGTCAGAAACCTAGGTGTTGAGTTTAGTTCAAAATTTAGTTGTTGTAGTCATACGAGTAGAGCTCTTCAGAAAGACGACAACTATGAGTAAGGTCTAGTCTTCTTACACTTGACATGCGAAAAATGCTTGTGATTGCTCTAAATATGCCCCACTTGAGTTATGATGGTCTAGTTTATGCCAAACTTGACTCGGTGTGTATGAGATACATGGACATTTAACGATTGTTGCCGTTAGGGAGGTGTTGAACCAGATGTCGATGAACCCCAACCTTGAAACTTTTGTATGTTGTACGTATTCGGAAAAACCGATTGTGAGAGAATGTTAAACCCTAACGGTGGTGTTCTATTTATAAACGAATTTCTAGGCGTTACTGTTGGGGAAAGAGGGGATTTCAGGCTGTAAAGATAAGCCGAGGGGACTAGACTTGTATTTCGGGAAAAATAGGGTCGATAACTTCAGTGCAACAGTCGTTATAGTAGAACCGATATAACTTTAACAAGACTGCCTCAATTCTGCTGTAAGTCAAAGAGTTATTGGAGATGCAAAATCTGCCATAATAGGTATTGGAGCACTTGGGTGTGAGAAGTAGGGCATAACCTTGAAAACTAGCACAAGGTCATGGCCTTGAAAATGTTATACAAGTCGCGTGCTACTCAGTGCCGGTGGATCGTTTGGGTCCGAGTGAATAGTCAGATAAACACATTTCTTCTTCCGAAACCGTTATTTGGTAACAACCTTTCCTAAAAAGGAAAAAAGGTAGGCTACTTCATTGTTAATTGGAAGATGGCCGACGGTGTACAGAACAACATGTGGTGTCCTAGGACCTCTCCGGTGGATCACAATGTATCATGATGTGTTGAGGCTACGGCTCGATGACATCGAGCTATGCGCGAACGTATCTATCTGAGCTATTAAAGCGTAGCCTGAAAGTGCTGGTCTGCCGTTTGTTGAGCACAAAGCTGTAACTGCGCTGATTAGCAACCTGGGAAAACAAGTATCCGCAAAAATGAAGGTATGGTAACGGACCAATCACTCATAGCTCCCCTTAAGGTACCTGGAAGTGATTATCGACCACAGGCTTACTTTTAAAACACAATTGGAGGGTTTGACACAATAGTAGGGTTTGATAAAGCTTCCGCTATTTGTGGAGCATTTCCGAGAATGGTACCCAATGGACCCAAACTAATCCGTCGCCTCTTGTTGGCGAGACTGGTTAGCTCAGTCTAGCTTCACGTAGTGGGCAGAGGCAAGAAAGAGCGCTAACAGCAGAAAATGGAGGGTTGCATACAGACTGAAGCTGGAAACAGATTCAATCATGTGTGCAGTGCCTGCGATGTATGCGGCGGATTTTGCGCTGAAGACAGTTGCGTGTTTACAAATAACCAAAAAATCCAAGCGACGAGTGCATGTGTCTGTTGTATGTACTTGTGTTTGAGTATTTGAGACTATGGTGAAAGCAGCAATGAGGAAAAGTTGGAAGTAGATCAACTTTTGCGTTGCGTGCGCTCTGTTTACTTAACTATATGTCAGTTTGGATTTGAGTGTAAGCACTTCTAATATATCAGTCACCGCACGCAGCAACATATGAATATATCTGTTTCCAGCTTAAGCGTCTTTGGGTCGTGCTGTAAATACAGGACTATATCCAACGATACGGCGTGCGTAATAGCGGGAATTATACCCATAGAGATACTAGCTAGAGAAGGCAAGGTCAAGGTCTTTAGGGTCCAGAATATGTTAGAAGGGAGACAAAGTCAGCGTGGCAGCAGATGACGCACTGCAAGTCTGTGACGTGATGGCAAGGCAAGTGAGACAAGTCTGATAAGAGTCGGTGGATTCTCAGACTTATCCCAAACGTGGATAGATGGGCTACGAGGGAGTGTGGGTAAGTGAGTTTCGACGGAGGATAAAGACAATAGCTCAGCGCTGTGACTGGTATGGCTAGGTATCCATGGTAATGTAGAGAACTTTTCTTTTATTGCGTAAGATTCGGTACCAGAAGCATTGATGTCACACGCTCATTTATTCTCTAATTCCGGGTGGATATTTTACCCATCCAGAATTTTCCGGGTGGGTACTGCTACCCACCGTACCCACATTATCCGCCGGCTATGGGAGCATTCAAGTATTACGTAACGCAATTTGGGGGGAGGGGGGTCTTGTAAAACGTTACAGTGCCTTACATGGGCGGGAGGGGGAGTATTTAAACAATGCGTTACGTAACATTTTTTTATTTTAATAAAAAAGCTAGGGACTTAGAATCTTCCAACTCTCTTACCCTTTTCGTTTATGTTTTACGGGGAATCGGAAAATTTATTGCAAGTGATGAAATGCGCGGACGAATCTTGCTGTTCCCGCTCGAGGAGTGCTTTAAAATCTGCCTTTCCGAATACTTTCTTTCCAAAACCCTCGTGAAAGTAAAGTACGGCCACAGCGACTTGCTGCCAGAAGGGCAAATGAGCTGCTCTGCATTGTGCGCCTTAGTGAAGCATTGTCTGAGGATGCCGATTGGCTCGATGAAGACGAAGTTGATGCAAGTAGTTTAACAATACCGGAACCTTCTTCATCTGCTCTCCGAATACCAGTAATGAAAGAGTCTGAGTGGCTGGCAAACCCATGGACAGAGGAGCAGTAATTGCAATTGAATTGTGTTTTTACGTACCTACACTTATTTGATTTATGGCTAAATAATAACATATGTATAACTTAAAAATCTCTTCTTTTGTTTATTACTACTGCAAACGCAATTAATACAATAACAAAAGTATTATACTTTGTTCAACATAATTGTGACTTTAATGGTCACTTAAATGTTACGTAACGTTTAGGGAGGGGGGGGGTACAGAAAAACGTTACGGTGCGTTACATGGGGGGGTGGGAGGGTCTAAAATCTTCAAAAATTGCGTTACGTAATACTTGAACGCTCCCTATGGTGCAAGTAGGAAAGACCAGTAACGTGTAACTAAGACGATATCATCTAACACGCTATACAGAAACAAGGTAATGTTAAAAACTGTATACCGTAAGACGTTATTTAGTGCTGACGTCTCGTGGGGCCCGCTTTCCATATGAAATCGAAGCTGTAGTTGTTGTTTGTGCATTAGGTCTGACGTCGCCAGGCGCCCATTTTTTACGGTATTCAAAGCTTTCGTCTCTTTTACATTACCTTCTGTTTCAGTATACCGTGGTCATCTAATAAATCTGGGTAACCTAGTTCTCAGGTCTAAGTGCCCCGATACCTACTTGGCAATTCAGGATGATTTGGTTGGATAGGACGGTTTTGCACCACGTCCAGCTTCCCTAAGGCTGTTGTCGAAGGACAGATAAATATGTTAAACTTGTAGATAATAGCTCTCGGTGCTGGTTGAACAAGAAATTATATTTACCTGCTTATCATAGGCATTTTGATGAAGCGATGACTTGGTAGACATCCAGTTAACCAATTCTTATGTAGTCACGGAATGGAATTATACTCAGAAATATTTATGGATACACAGTCTGCTAATATTGTTGTTTCTAGAACATCTTCAATAATAGTTAATTTGTCTGCACTCAGGTAGCCATTCACTCTCAGCATCAGCGCAACCCTTATAGCGGAAGTCTCAAAGTCGTTGATCTCTCGGTAAACCTGGATTCACCAAAGATAGAATTCTCTAATGAAATTATCAAAAAAGGGATGGAGCAACATGAAATTTTTTTTTAAAAATTTAATTGCGAAATATTACAAAACAACACTTTTATATTAACCCGGTAAACTTCCACTTTTCACCCTATTTTAAAATTTCACAGAAGCCTCCAAAAACCCCAAAAACATAAATTTCCTTTCAATTCAGCCGCTAAAACTTTTCCCTCGGCTAATATAAATGAGTCCAATTAAAAAATTCCCTTTTCCTTAATAGATCCTCAAACTTAAGATTTAGAGCTTCTTTTTTTTTTGAAGATCTTTCGACCAGAAAATGAACGCTTCATCATTCTTGCCTTAAGGGATACTTCATCCCCTTCTGGTAGCCCCGCGATTTAAAGTTTTTTTTTTGCTGCTTTACTTTTGTGTGTTGTCGAGGGGTTGGCTACTTAAGGATCCCGGACCGACGCAACCCCAAAAAGAATATGCAAAACCGACCCGAAGAAAGAAGAGCGCGCCATCATCGGGCCGACCGACGACGGGCCTAGCGACCGACCAGGGATAGGACAACTGGCATCATCGAGACCAAGATCCTTAGTTGGGAGCCTGTAAGTCGGTATATTACAGGACGAGAAAGGACACGAAGAATTGCAAATCAGGTTTAATTGGGTTTAAAAATGGGGGATTGCGAGTGAGTAGCAATCCGAAATGAGGCAAGGAATTGCCGAGGACGCAGACAACCTAGAAATAAGGACGAGTCCTTTCTGGCTGGTACGTAATCAATTAGAAGTGATTCGTCTGACGAGATGAGAATTGAGTTCAGTGGATGGAGGGAGGGGGAAAAAATAATTTTTTTTTTATTTTAACTTAAATTAATTTTTTTCCCTTCTTGCCGTCCGTGTCGCCGCGCACACCCCCCGGCAACGCAAAAGAATAGTTCTAGTCTGAGGAGACAATTTAGAGAAATTGAAATAATAAAAAAAGGGAAATATTTTCCTCTCTCGCTCGCAACACCAGAAAAAAAAGGACAATTGAAGCTGAGCTGTGTCCTTTGCAAAGAGAGATGGAAATTTAATTTTCTTTTAGCAGGGGATTTTCTTTTCGGTAGGTTCTTTATGGCGGGCAGACTGTCACCCCCTCGACCCCCACCCGCGCAAGAGCTTCTTCTTTTTTTTTGGTGTGTACAGAGACAATCCTTTGTCATTTTTAATACCGTCGGGATAGGATATCCTTTAGAGATAAAAGCGGCTTTGTAAAATTTTTCTTCAAGCCCAAGACTGGGGAGTTTCTCGGCACCGTCGTCGTCGTCGTTTGTTTTTTTGTTTCTGTGATGGAACTTATATAAAAGAGATTTTTTTTAATTGCACTTAAAATGCAATTACGGAGTTCATGCGAAAAAATGTGGTTAAGCGAGGATTGTTGATGTCGTTTTTTTTCTCTGTGATGGGAAATATAAAAGGACGCTACCCCCGACGAAAGGGACGGAAATGTAATTTACAGAAAATTGTTTTAGTCAAAAAAATGTTAAAGCATATTGTCCCGACCACATTGGTTAATGTTTACGTTTCAACGCGTTTTGGGGGGGGGGGGGATGAAATGATGAAAAATTTAATTAGAAATGAGCAGGAATGAAATAATTGGGAATGTCAATGACCGTTATATAGTTTTTTTCGGTTAGAAGAGTGAGCATTTCAGTTTAGATATCACCCAAGACCCCAGCGTGAAAATAGATTCCGACGCAAGATCTCATCCAAGACGCACCACTGCAAAGTTGAACTGCAGATTTGGTCATTAGTGCAAAAGCTCACCAAGCGTAAAAGCTCATCCAAGGTACAGCTAAGAATTAGAATCGGAATGAAATTTCGCTACAAGATCACATCGAAAGCAGCTGATTCCCACCCAAGACACACTACAGTGAAGTTCAATTAGTTTCTCATAGATGGCGTGCTTTTTAAACCCAAGACACAATCCGAAAAAGTTTCCCAAAACAAAAACCGCAAAAGCTTCAGCCAAAGACGCAAACCAAAAGCTCGCTGGCGCATTATTGTGAAATAGGAAGCTCAGTAGTCGCGTAGCTATACTACTGTCGGAATTAAAAATAAATATTTTATATTAAATTCAATTTCTTGTTTGTACATTTGTTCTCATTATTGTTTATAAATATTTTTTTTATTCAGCTGCACTTTGGGTATGGATGTGAAGGCGAACTTTTATCTGGTGGTTTACCTCCTTTGTTAACAGCACGATGCTTTCTTTGATCTTTATCCGGAATATCTGTTTTGCCTGTCTGAATGAGATACAATGTAGTGCAAGTCGTGTAATTTGCTTCCATAACTCCTTATCTATCTTCAGATCTGGTGCTGCTTTCGCCGGCGGTATGTCTTTAATAAAATACGCCGTTTTTGTAGTGTTGTATTCACTTTCCCTGCTTGTGAATTTTTAGCTTTGGACGTCAAAAACTTCCGTTAGGGTCCTTTTCCACATTTCAGGTCAACAAGGAACCATTTCAAATGGCCTTTTTATGACGTTAAGTTATGCTCGTAAGGTAACCCCGCGGCTGAAAGCGAATGGTTACTTGGGCGCTGGTCTTGGGCGAGGACATTCTATAATAACCAACATCATAGAAGAGATTCCGGAAGCGGAGATGCTATCGGATGGCATGCCCTATAAAATCTCAAAATTTAAGCAACCTTCTGTACATATACAGGAAAGGCTTAACTGGACTTTTCCTAAAGTTTTGCCGGGCGGGCTAGTATGGTACACGGATGGCTCTAAAACGGAGACAGGTGTAGGCGCCGGAATCAGGAGTGAAAGTCCCAGATTCAGCAAGGCTATAAGTCTAGGAACTCTGGCAACTGTCTTTCAAGCAGAGGTGTACGCTATTCTTGCATGCACTCATTAAGTACTCATGAGAAGGGCCTACCAAAATAAACGGATTTTTATCTTCTCTGATAGGCAAGCGGCAATTAGAGCGATAAGGTCCCGTAGGACCAAGTCGAAATTAGTTTGGGACTGCCAACGTACTCTTCATGAGTTGGGCGTTCTCAATCAAATTACACTTGTCTGGGTCCCGGATCACCGGGGCTTCGAAGGCAATGAAAGTGCGGATGCCCTGGCTAAACAGGGCTCTGATTTAGAATTCATTGGTCCAGAGCCGGCTATTGGGGCACCGTCCAGCTTGCTGCAAAGGGCCCTGGCCGATCGGACTTTGATGAAACATATTGAACGCTGGAGGTCCGCGCCTGGACTGGCCAACTCTAAGCGGTTCCTTCCAGTGCCGTCCCCTAAGACGGCCAAGGAATTATTACGGCGCAGTAGGAGTGATGTTAGGACACTTGTTGGCTTAATTACCGGACACTGTGCCCTAAATTACCACTTATGGAAGATAGGAAGGGCGGAGGACCCTACATGTAGGCTTTGGATGAGTCTGCCCTTCATGTTCTCTGTGAGTGCCCTGCAATAGCAAGGAGCAGGGTCTCTCTGTTCGAGAAGTCCCTGCTCGAACACTCAAGTCTAAGCGACAAACCACTAGGCAGACTGCTGAACTTGCTCAGGCGGTCTGGCCTACAGATATGAGGTGTAGGGGTTGTAGTACAATAGGCCTACAACTTATTGGCCGCAGTACCTTTGGACCTAATACCTCACACAGGAAAAAAAAGGTAACCCCTCGGATTAAGTCCTCACATTCGGGATGTATGTCAATTATCCTTCCTAACAGCCATCTAGCCTTTCGTTCTTTATGACTCCTAGATCATTCATATTCATCTTAGGTTTGAGCTATTTGGACCGTTTTTGGAGGCACTTCGATATTCAGTGCTCTAGCGGGTCAAAAAGTTCTGGTAGAGGCTTTGAATAAACTGGAATCGATCTAGACGATTGATGTTCATTCTTCGAAGACTTGGCTCTGATTGTGTCAATAATGAACGACCTATCAGGAAGTGGCTTGGGGTTAATGCAGACATATCTTCTGGATCTTGTGTAAGTTATGCGAGGGGTCTAAAGTTTAGGGCGGGGTCTAGAGTTTATCTGCTGCTTATCTGTTTATCTCTTTACCTCCTGATGTAATTGGTAGTATTCATGTTCAAGTTGGTGAGATCTTTCCGGGTCGCTTATAGAGCTCACGTTATTTTTGAAGGCCCTTCTGTGCTCTCTTTTTTGCCACGTTGTGTCCGAAATCCAGTGTTGCTGGTTTTTTTGGACATAACCGGTGCTTGTTTCCGCTGCTGTTATAATAGCGCCATTTGTAGTACTCCACAGCTCTTCAATATTATTTTCCTCAAAAACTCTTTGCTGGATTACGGTTTGTCGTAGTTTTCCATTAAATTCTCGCCTTTTAATGCTTTCCCACGGAAAGTCTATGTTAAACCGTCTACGGTTTATGGCATTGCGTTGAACTTTTCTGATTGCGGCGATTTTGAGGCGAATAGTTGCTACTATCAAATGATAGTCGCTTCCAGTTTCTGCTCCCCTAAACCTCCTGACATCCTCTAGAATAGTTCTCCATCTGCAGCTGACGGCCACTTGATCTATCTGGTTTCTCGTTCTACCACCGGACGATATCCAGGTCTCCTTGTGACAAAAGCAGGTTCCACCTACCATGAGTTGGTGAGAACTACAAAAGTCAACAAAAAGCTCACCGTTGCTGTTATTGTCCTGGCCTATGCCTTGATTTCCTATTGTGTGTTCAAGGCCGGTGTTATTGGGGTCGATCTGTCGCATATAGAAGTCGTCCTCGATGACATCTTCTGCATCTTCAGTTGGAGCATAGGATTGGACTACCATGGTACTTCTTAGTCTGATACGCAGGCGCAAGGTAATTATCCTCTCAAAAACTGGTGACCAGCTAATGAGGCTGGACCTGGCTTCTTTGGTGAGTATTATGCCAACGCCACTCCTACGGCTTCCAGTTTCGTTTCTACCAGAATATAAGGACTCACCGTTTGGGCAGATATGTTCCCTCGCATCGGGCCATTTGGTCTCGCTAAGTTCCATGATCTTCATTTTATATCGATTCATCTCGTTGAGGACTAAATCCAGCCGTCCATCAGCAAGCAGTGTTCTCGCATTCCATGATCCGATTCGTGTCCTTGTTCAAAAAGTAAAGGTCGTCGTTGTGTTGACCATCCGGTTCCGTGGCATTGTTTGCCGATTAGTAGCAATGGTGTTTTTTATGTAGCGGGTTGCTAACCCACAGCCCAACAGACTTAAAACTCTGTTTTGTGGCGCAGAGAGCTCGACATTCGCACATCAGTTGTTAGCTCCTTTCGAATAAGTACCCCAGGGGGCAACGCTTGGAGGTGAGATAAGAACTTGCTAACAGAGCTTCTGGGTGTTTGTCTGCAGTTAATCTTCTCGGGTTTTCACAGAAGTGAAAAATGGGGTGTCACCACCTTCCCTGGTCCCTATTAGCCGTTCGTCCTCCTCTAACCTTTCGTATTCTCTTCTATTCTTCAAACCAAGTTTACTACTACAGATTGCACCATGACCTGACGAACTGGTAGTATAAAGGGTAACTCCTAAGCTTGGTTTTTTCATATAAAAAAAAAGGATGCCAATTAGGAACTTCCTGTTAACATCAAAAGACCATAAGTGCCACACATAAAAGTGTCTAGATAGTAAACAAAACTCAATTTTACATTGAATGCATTATGCACACATTTTTGCATATCCTCCTATTCACCTCAGACCATATCTAACATACAACCTTATGTACATATATGTATAGCTCCACCCAAGACTACCTTCACCGGTTAGCTTCTGACAGAGAAAGTCAATTACTACATCATGTACGTAATCCCTTATGCAAAGCTATGCAGTTAGCAGAATCTAGCAAGGCATAATGAGTTAACGAACCTTGTTCAACAATGTTCTAAAAACTTCTTGTTTGTGTTGAATTCCGCAGGGATGAAATGAAATAAAGCAAAAAAAAACTTAACTTCTAAAAATTGCAACTTTATAACTTGCTTTTTTTTGGTAACAATGAATAATTTGATAAGTTTTAGAAAAAAAAAAGAACTTTATATAACAAACGAAAGAAGAATGATCACACACAACTTCTCTCGAGAATACTATAATAACGATGGGGTCATGTTTTTGCTAGAGCAAAGTACCACAGGGATCAACTCTTCGGCCAGTACTGTTTATTTTGTTTTTTTGCTGCTCAACGCTCAACTTTCCCGGTACATTTTGAATATCACAAAATTATCATTTTTTGCTCGTTTATAAAACTGAAATTACCACAGAGAAGACTCTAACAAAAAAACAAAATACATTATTATTTCACTCCCATAGGTGGGGAGTGTGCTCCTACATTTTGCCTGTATGCTCACAATTGGGACAAAAGGAAAAGAAGCGAACGAGTCCTTTCAAATGGCCGAAAACAACCAAAAAAATTAAAAACTTTTTTAACTACAGGACTTTGGATGTTGGTATTTTAAAATTCATGAATTCTCCCCAAGGAGAATACAAAAAGGAAATGACAACAGAAAAAAAATATTATATCTATGTATATGTATGTATGTGTATGTATAAAATGCCCAGCAACAACTAAACAACAAAAAAAAGGACACGAAATAGCAGACCAGACAGACACACAGCTCTTAAATAGACACGAAGGATCCGCTAAGGATCTGGGTAGTTATTCTGCTGTTTATGCGAGAGTGTGTCTGTGTGTGTGTGTGCGTATTTTTCTTAAGCGAAATAGACCTGAATTGAGGCTGGTCGGCCGGCCCCACTGATACACAACAATGGCCAGGGGAAAATATTTAAATGACATTTTCATCCTGTCGGGATAATGAAATTTGCGGGCACAAGGATACACACCGAACAGAATCAACAAAAAAAAAAAGGAAGACTACGAACACAACAACCAAAAAAAAAGTTGTGTATTATTCCTTTTCGGTCATGTTCCGACTTTGTTACGTCCTGTGAATATTAAAAAATTTTCGGGGAAATTATTACTTTTCTTGTTGTTGTTGTTTGTTCCTTCTTCCATTTTTTTTTTATTTTTTTTATTCCTTAAAGGTCCTGGGATATTTTCACAGAAATGGGGCGGGGGTAGAATGGCTAATTGCAATTCGGAAATTTATTTAAGAATTTTTCTCTCCTGATTAAGCAAGGGGCTGTGAATTTTATTAATAAAAAAAAAACTTTTTCCTTTTTTTTTTGAAAATGAAAATTTCTGTTTTTTTATTTTTTTATTTTTTTCATGGTGGCAATTGTGTGCAAATGTAAATTGTTTCCTCATTTGGAAATTATTTTGAATTTTAACAGGGATTATTTATTCAAGATCTTGGCATTTATATGTTAAGAGATTCCTTGTCCTTTTTTTTCCCTTTCTATCTCGGTCTTTATTTTTTATGCTCCAAGGCCCTTGTTTTTGGGGGCGTTAAAGAATTTTTGGGGGGGTATTTTTGCCAAGATTATCATAATATTTATGTTATCTTGTACGAGTTGTGATTGGTATTGTTTGGGGATTCGTAGATAGTAATTTTAAATATAAGAGAATGAAGCAATTAAAGTGATAATTTTTTCTTCAAATTGATTAAATAAAATTCTAACTCAAACTTAATGGTATTTTTATAAGGATGGAAGGATAGTTAATATCATCAAAGTTCCTTGTTTATTCGTTACCCCGGTAACCAGCTTGTATAAATACCGTGGGGCTAGAATGATGTTTGTGCAGTTACACAAAGGAATCCAAGTGAGCACTAGCTGGCACCACAGGTCCCGACGTGGTCTCACTTCGAGTAATTCTATGTTGTACAAAGTCTTAATTAAAATAAAGAAGTTTTATTCAAGCGATTTTTTCATTCCTTTAAAAAATATTCACTTGATACAATTGGCGCCCAACGTGGGGCTCGACCCACGACCCTGAGATTAAGAGTGAAGAAGATTGAAGCTAGCATAGTTCGGCGAAGCTGACATCTGAATCCAGATATGAAAATGTAGATGACGAATGAACAATTTCAAGAAATTTTGAATGCGCTCACTCGCACAGCTACGCCAGCTCAGCCTAGCGTAATACGAAATTTCGCTACGGCGCGTTTTAATGGTGAACGATCCAAAGCAAAGGTAGAGAAATTCATTTCAGCCGCCAGTATTTACAAAGAGGTAACAAATATTGATGATGAAAATGGACTTAAGGGGTTGCAATTACTATTGCAAGATGCTGCCGTAATTTGGTGGCAGGGAGTGAAGCGGGAAGTTAGAACATGGAAAGACGCCATGACACTTTTTAGAGATTCCTTCGCTCCCGTTCGACCAGCCTACCAAGTCTACTATGACATTTTTGAAATTATGTCAACAGACAGTTTTATTTCTGATAAAAGAGCACTTTTAGCAGAGCTCCCACCAGGATATCATGACGAAGAACAGCAGATCGATGTAATTTATGGACTGCTACATATTCAAAGAGCATAATTTGCATAGACTACCGCAAGCTAAAAGCAATCACGGGAGCCCATAAGTATCCAATGCCATTCGATAGATTTGGTTGTACATCCGCATTTCGTTGTACATCCAATTTGACCGTGAATGGGGCCTCAAAAACTTTATCACCTCACCCAGTGATGCAGACCACATCCTAAAAACCGTACCAAAACCAACAAAGAAGGCCGTACTCAGCGAGTGCAGCAAACAAAGACAAATCCGATAAAAGTGCTTGAATAGTGAAAATACATGATGAAACATGCGAAAATATGTGAAGTTAGACTCAAAATTCTATAAAAGAAATTAATCAGTTGAGTTCTAGCGCTCGTAACGTTCACTTCGTCGGAATGGTGCCTGCTGCTTCGGTCGGTCGATCTTTCTCCGTCGCTCTCTCTTTTCCGGTGGCTCTTTCTTTCTCGGTCGCTATCTCTTTCTCAGTCGCTCTCTCTTTCTCGCTCGCTCTTACTCGGTCTCTATCTCGCTTTATCGCTGCAGCCACCGCCACCGCCATAGCTACCGCAATCGCCACCGCCACCGCAACAACCATCGCCACATGTTTCTTACTAGTATGGCTAAGAAACTACCCACCGGTTATTTCTGGGTACTTGTTTCTTTCGAGTATCACTATGCAGCTCCTTTTCTCTACATGTGTGTTATGGTTAGTTACTATTGCGATCTAGAGGGTTATGGGTGTATAATATAGTGTTCGGTATATTATCGGTGATTGTTCGGGTCATACCTTGACACTTGTCTAGAAAACGTTAGCAGGAACACGGTTGGATCGTACACCTCAACAAGGCGTGGAAAACATCCCACAGGTATTCGGTATAGTTCCGGAGAAGATAACCTTTCCGAAGCGAGTCTGTTGAAAGGCTGAATTGGTCTGGTGAAGCGGTTTCTTTTATATCTGGAAAACTCGTTGCTGTAGAAAGCTTTAAAGCTTCGAAGTGAAGCTTTCAAAGGAGAATCACCTGGCCTGCTGGGAGAGGGATTATTAGTAATAAATCGCGGTTCAATACACACCTTCAATGTATCGTATGTTCGTCGGGAACTGACCGATGAGCTGTTGAAGTTGATTTGGTGTTGCTTTTCCGCCATTTTGTTTAAACGTTATTTCTGAAGCGACTAAGTGAAGAGTTTGTGAGCCGTTTGGATTATTTGACTTTTAAGCTGCGTTTACACCACTCCTGACGGTTTCCACAAATGTACTTCACACCAGCTCCCTACTTCCAATACGGTTATGACTACTTTGTTCGACCTGTTGGGTCGGGTGTTATCAAGGAACATTCTCAACATTCTATGTGAACTTAAGCAACTGATCCTTGATGTTTTTTTTTTTATATAAAAGACTAGAGCACAGAAGTAAGATCCTTTGTGATCTTAACTAGTGATGAGCAAAAATGGTCTTGTTCTTGCAGTATTGTCTTGTTCTTGCACATTTAGCAAGACCAAGAACAAGAACACGACTTAGTTATGCTTGCAAGAACAAGAACAAGACAGACTAAACAAGAACAAGAACAAGACTAGACTCAATTCATTTATTGTTGAGGGGCGCCTTGGCGGGCACTGCGTCCTATTTGTTTGGTCTATTGTGCCATCGCCGTCTTTAAAAACTATCAAGATTAAGGCTTCTAAGGTAGCCTAAAACTGATTTAAGGTTTCTGTCCCAAATCTCCCTGGGAATAGGGAAGTCACGATGGAGGAGGCTCAGTCTCTTCATCGCTGTAGCCTCACAGTCGCACAGCAAGTGCTCCGCGGTTTCGGGAGCTGCCCCGCAGAACCAACAGCCAGAGTCGGCCACCAGCACTATTTTGTTAAGATGGTAGTTAAGCGAACAGTGGCCCGTCAGGAGCTCTGTTATTATTTTAAGCTCCCACCTCTTGAGATTTAAAAGTTTGCCCGCTTTAGTTTTATCGATTTGGATGAATCGTTTAGCTTGATGAGCACCCTGGGTCTTTATCCAGCTATGAAGAAAGACTTGGTGGACCCAATTTTTTATGGCCGTTGTTACGTGACAGCTTGCTAAGCTACAGAAAGGTTCCGGACCGATAGGCGATGAGTTTGCGCCTACTCTAGCCAGACTAAACTAGATTACTCTTGTCTTGTTCTTGTGTTTGCTCATCACTAATCTCAACGAACTGTAAAGGTTATACTCCATAGACTTTTACTTCTAGGCAACACTTCCTCTAAAGCAGTGGTTCCCAAACTTTATTTCGTTCGGAACCTTTTTACAACGTATAAAATTTGGCGGATCTCAATGATGAAAGCTTTCTTGTCTGTCTGTTTGTCCGGTATAGACCTTTTCAAACCTCGTGACATCCCGCGCATCTTCCCCAGCTAAGCTCTTAAAAATGTTAAAAAGTTCAGACAAAAGCTTCACTTAACTCCTCCTATCAAATCACTTGCTGCCATGTAATCAGTCGCGACTGCGTATTGCTACCGGGAGGTGTATTTTTCTGGGACTTCAATGATTATTTAAAAAATTTACAAATTATGACTGAAAAACACCCGTTTTAATATATTTTTTTTATTTTAAGGTTTTTATATTTTACACATATGCCACAGAAATAATTTGTAGTAATTTCTACTAAAAAATACGATATTTGTGTTTTTATCACATTGATTACTAGATTTTTGACATTTTCCGCCAGTCGCAAGCGCGCTTCTGCCTGGGGAGGTTGTGTTGCTTGTGGCTGCGGAGAACTCTCAATTTATGAATGAAAATGCTCATATCTTTAAAAGAAATTTGTCCAGCAATTCTTTTAATTTATTTTAAATTTAAGGATGAGAAATATTTAGCATAATTATAGTAAAATTATGCTTATTACGATGGATAAACTGCCTTTGTTGAGCAGGAGTTTTACATGTATTTCAAAGCTCTTCTCAATACATATAAAGATTACTTAACTTTATTCATCCGGCATGCGCACATCCCTTCCCAAATTATTTTGTTGAGTTTTTTCTGCGTTTGTTGCCTTTTTAAGTTAAAAGAGGGGAAATGATAGAACAAATTTTATGAAATTGGGCAACGAGGTGCGCAGAACCCTTCAAATTATTTGTGTCACGGAGTTTGAAAACTTCTATACATATCTTGCAATCGATTTTTCGAATACTTCCGGTTACCCGATCACCCTGAAATTTTGCACACACAACTTCCGCTCCGATGACACAATGCAAAATGGTATACTCATTATACCGTTAGATCCATGACGGCCGTCTCAAGAGGACGGATTACTGATTTCTTCACGGAACAAATTTGCAATCAATTTTTCAAATACTTACGGATATCCTATTATGCTGAAATTTTGCATACAGCTTTAGCTCCGATGACAATGCCATACCTTTAGATCCATGGCGGCAGTCTCAGGAGGGCGGATTGAAATATTCTTCACAACCCCTTCGACATGGGTATCAAATGAAATGGTATGATAAGTAGAACACCATAAGTATAGTATACTCAATATATCGTTTGGCCCATGGCAGCCATCTCAAGAGGGCGGATTACCATTTTCTTCACAACCTTCTCCTTATGGAATGGCGGCCAAAATCTTACGCGGCGTGACGTAGACAAAATTTCAAGGAAGAAGAGCCACTCGCACTTTCTGATTAGAAAGAACGCGTTAAACGGCCGGCGCAGCGCCAGGGAGTCTGCGAATGTATTTGCGCTTCGGCGCTGGTGACACGGAACCCTACAATTTTTTCGTGGAACCGTAATGTTCCGCGGAACCCACTTTGGGAATCACTGCTCTAAAGTAAACTAGCTTCAACAATGAAATAGGATATGGCTTCCTCGCTTATGATGGTTATAGGTGATATTAAAAGAGAACGAAGATATTTTCTATAAAGAGAAAAGATATGAAAGAAAAAAAAATTTATATATGTGGAGGAAGTGGAAAGCTGGGATGAAAACCGGAGAATGGGATCGAACCACAGACCTCTTGGATGGCAGTCAAGCAGCATAACATCTAGGTTGCTGTAGTCCGATACATCATTGAGGCTGTGTTACTCCAGGGCATTCTAATTGATTTTTCAACAGTGCAAGGGCACCAGAGCTGCGTGAAAGAATCGCCTACGACTCCTTGCCTAATACAAATTTTGAAGTATTGTGGGCGTAACATGACGTATTTTAAACAAACTCTTGAAGCATTTTTTTTTTTGTAAAATATACCCTTTTCGTTTAAATTTTTAAAAATAAAATTGATTAAATTGACTTTTGATCCCAGGAGCTATGTTCCTATGTCCTTCACAAAATTTTATCAATATTTAACCAAAAAAATATAATCAAAATCCTTTTTCTTCTTCTTCCAGATACTACAAAAACAAAAAATGGGATACCATCCTTCACTCAGTTTAAGGAAAGCAATGTTATTTTTTTCAATGCCCTGAAATGGAAAAATAGCAAAGGTATGTGTAGAAACGAAAAAATAATAATAGCAAGCAATATTCTGTTTCGCATCGTTAACCATTGGTTTCGCAAAATTATTTCTTAAAAATATTTTTTAAAATTGATGCTCAATTTCAATTTTTTTGTTGGTCCTGACAATTCCGTGGGATAAGCTAAAACAAGTAAAAAAAAATATCCTTTCAGAAACTCCTTAAAAATAATCTTTAAATTTCTTAACATATCGGTCGTGGGGGCGTATGTATGCGCAAAAATGTGTGTGTAGGCAAATAAACTTGATAACATAAAAGGATAACGAAAAGAAAAAAAAAATATATTCCGTCGTTCTTCATTTCACCTATGAATCCTTGAAATGATAGAAGTCAATTGAATTTATTTTGTTGATGGATTTTTTTTTCATTCTGCAAGGATTTCATTTCTACGTTTTTTTTTCGTTCATATATGCATGTACAAGGATATATCTAGGCGTGTGACGAGGAAACATATGTATTCAGTTCGTGTATAGGCTGAAGATATGTTCTGAAGATATTCTTGACAGGGCGGGCGGGGGAGAGACGATACATCCCCTCGGTTGACAAAAGAAACTCGTTCAACCCTAGATGGTTGGCATTTGAAGAATGCTTATTACCTGTGAATGGTATAGAATGGCTGGGGTGGAAATAAAGTTGTCATCTGAGACGATCGGAGAGAGTCTTTTTTGCTTTTCGTTTGGTACACGTGTGCAATAATGATTGCCTTTCAACTATAGATTTTTAAAATCACATAATGTTTGTGTGTGTAGCGTGGTATTGATGAAAGATTGTTGATTTGTGCTAGTCGATAAGCTCGTTTTGTACTTTGGATGGTGATATCTGATAACTTTTGTACTGAGGTTTTGTTCGTCACGATTTATGTTAGATCGGCAAAAGTTTGTACTACGTGCACAACAGATACCTATAGGCCATACTATTCAGAATATGTCTCGTGCGCGTAGACGTTAACGGGGTATTTGGAATCGTGTTTAGAACTTGCTTCGATTATCGAGTCATTTGTTCGGTCTGATCCGATAGTCGAAGCAGATTGCAAAACTAGCCTAAACAAGCCTAAGAAAATTCTGAATCATCTCGTTCAAGGCCTAAAATTCCAACTCGATGTCCTCCGACTATCGGATCGAGTTTTCCGTCTGAACCGATAGTCGGATCCGAGTGAAGAGAGTCACCGCCTCGTTAAAGAAGGCTCTCCATACTCCTTCACCCTCGGCTTCAGTTGGTAAACAAGAGGAGACTGACTTACGGGTATTTCGCCACCCGTCCGCCTCAGCTCGTCAATAGTATTTTTATCCATAGAGAACGACATTTCTGTTCGAGTTTGCCATATACTAAGGCCTAAGAACTGCCTGACTTCACGGACACTTTCTGGCTTTGGATAATCGGCAACACAACTCGTTTTATGTTTTCCCGGTACTATACCGTCTTGACTAATCTCGTACCTCTAAAAAAGTCGATCCTTTTGCAGAGAAATACGCATTTTTTACGTCCTGAGACGTGCTAGCTAGAATACGCTGGCAAGATACAAGTCAATCATGCTAAGAAAAGTAGATCCACAAGCTATAAATTGTAAGTTGCTACGAAACGAGGAAAGTACTCGTCCACAGAATTAGTATTGGCGATTCTCCATCCAGGTGTTGCGCGTTTACGTCGCAACTAATCACAAGCTCAATGATACTCCATGTACAATCCTCCTACGACCCCATTCAAGATTGAGTTCAATATCTCTGTTGATTGAAGTGGACATTAGTTCACCATCGGGAAGACTAATTTTGGCACGTGCTTGATTTACATTGTTGAAGGCATAAGAGCCACGCAAAAAACTTCATCGTAACGTCATCGAAGCTGTGAAGAAAAAAGCACAGGTGATAGAATTGACCCCTGTGGGAACCGGCAGATATGGTGTGTGTTAAGATTCAGAGACATGATTGAACGACCAGAAAGAAAACTCTCAATCCAGTTTTTTATCACTGTTTTTTCGCAAACCTTGGAGGTTAATAGCAACCAAACCTGATTTCACAGGGTGATGTATATTTTCGTTAAGTCGATCTAGTGGGCGGTGCATTTTTTCGAGTATCTCTACTCTTGCAGCCTCAGGGTCCTATTTTGGATTTCTATCCTTTTCAACAAAATGTCAATGATCTTCGGCTGCTGTCGGGAACAACCCGACCACAACATGACTGCGCGGCTGCTTGTCCTAGTCCACAGTGATGAGGCTTGCTTCTTCTCAGGGCTCAAGGTTGCCTATCATACCTCTATGTCCCATGGCAGTGGCCAAGTCCGTGTGGGCCAGCTAGCCCTAGGAACAAAGCTCCTAGGTATCGCGCCTGCTCTGAGCGTTTTCTCAGCTGGGCTATCGCCTCCAGAAGACTCTCTTGCACGGCTATTAGTTGTTTTGTAGTTAGGAGGGTCTCCGGATAGTCAGTCGCAAGCACGTCCATTCTGACACTATCTGTCATTTGGCAGAAGATCGGCTTATGTGCTTTATTATGGATGCGTCAGACTTCTTTTCTGAAAGCTTTTCAGCAGGCTTTTCACATCCCTTGGACTAGCCTTCACCTTTTTCGCAGGGCTGTTGTGGCCTGAGTACGGGTCTGCAGTCACTTGACATAGTCCTATTCGACAGCGTCCGCGACACGTCAATGAAATTGTTGAAGCGGTAATTGAGAGTGTTGCCGATAAACCACATGTGTCGTATCGCCGCCTATCTCAGGAGTTAAACGTGAGTGCAATGACTATAAAAAGGATTCTGAAGCAAAATCTTCATCTCTTCCCAAAAAAAGTGCAACCTACTCAAAAATGCAATTCCGTCACAGGAATGATCGATGCCAAACCAAATTTCGATGACGGACGAAGCTCATTTAACACTCTCTGGCGAAATCAATAAACAAAACTGTCGAATTTGCGGAACAGAGAACCCACACGTCAAAGTCATTGTTTGTGCCGGAGTGTGCTCAAAAACCCTCATCATACGATTTTTCGTTAACGTTCGAGAAACCGTCGACGGTACACGCTATCGTTTAATTTTGGTGCACTTTGTGTGTCCAAAAATGGGTGAAAAAGGTCTGACGTGCTTTGCCTCACCGCAGCCACTACGATGAAGTTCTTGCAAAAGTTTAGTTTATCCCAGAAAAACCATTGACGAACTCAAAGCCAACAAACCAGCCGACGTAGCTGTTATAACGTCCGAAAACAGCTGTTTTTTGCTCATCTCGTCTTTTGTCATTTAATTGACGTAAATGGTAGAGAATATCCTAAAAAATTCTTACTCATTTCTCAAAATCGGCTGAAAAATGTCGGAGTTATTCAATGTTGAAATACCGAAGGTCTAGATGGCGGGTCAGCTCTCAGATGTCCAAGGTATAACAAAACTCCCGTTACGTTTATGTCCTTATTTTTATTGATTATAATATTATATACAACTATATTACAAAGCTATCAAGGGAGGGAAAGAGATGGAAATGAAGAAGGTGTAAGTCGGTCGGCGCCACTGGATCAACTCTCCGTGGCCGGTAAATGTATTGGTCGGTCGGCGCCACTGGATGAACTCTCCGTGGCCGGTAAATGTATCGGTCGGTCGGCGCCACTGGATCAACTCTCCGTGGCCGGTAAATGTATTGGTCTTTCGGTACTACTGGATCAACTCTCCGTGGTTTGAAAAGGTATCGGTCGTCTGTACATGAACCATACGATCAACTCTCCTACGGCTCTGTCCAGTTATCAGGCAGAGGAATCACCTCTTCCACTGTCTGATAACGACTCCCCCCTTTCGCAGCCAGGCACCGGCCTTTTATATTGGTGCCTTGCTGCGCTGCGCTGTTCTGTTTCGGTAATGTCAGCAACTTATTCAGCGGTTGTGTCCTTTTTTTGTTAGCAGCGGTGGTGCCGTTGGGTTTATTATTTACAGCGGCTTGTTTCGTTACAGCACCCCACCAAGTATGCAAATTTGCATATATTTTATTGGGGGGGGGGGGCTCCAAGGAATTTTTCGGTCTGTTCCATAGACAGGAAGGACATCTCGGATAGGATGTGACATTTCCCGGACTTGACAGATTTACAACCACTGTTCCCCAACGCCTCTAGTTCCGCCAACATCCTTCGGGAAAGTTACAAGAACTACAGTCAACAGCTTAATTTATTATTCCCTGTCTAATCCTTCAAGCCTTCCAACAGTAACTCATAACTTTAAACAACCCGTTGCCGTACAAACTCATTCTCGTCTTCTTTTAATAATGCATCGTATTTCAGATGACTTCTAATCAAGTTTTAAATAAGACTCTGTTCGTTGTAGCTCTATATGCCAAACGTTCATACTGTCATGCTCCACCTGTTCATTCAGCCTTTGTAACGCATATCCCCAATGCACTGCTTTAATCAGGATGCTGCAGCGCAACAAACCTTTTAAAGCTTCTCTTCTCATCTGATGTAGTTGTGAGATTTAATCAAAATTTCTTTCTCCTTCTGCTCCATATGTATGTATATCTCCTAGGTTGACTCTCCAGATCGTAGACAACGCCGTCGCGCGACTTCTCCAGAATCCAAACCGTATCCAGATCATTCGCGCTGAAAGCCCACTAGCAAACTTAATTCTTCATTCAAGTACAGCGAAATCAAAAGACTCAAGTGACACTTTGACTTAATTTAGTTCAGTGGCAAACAGAATATTTTCGCGTTCCAACCCCCTCATTTTGTCGCCTCCTCCGCCCCCCCGTTCAGCATGCTTGAAGCCTCCACAAGTTTCATTTACTCTCTCCTGTAAAAAGGCAAGCGCGCAAAGTCCAGGCCCAACAGAGAAGACTTTCGCGCTGTCTTGTGCTGAGTTGGATCAACCCCCTTGCTCCTCGAACTCCTCTCCTCGTTCAACCCCCCACGTCGTTCAACCCCCCACGTCGTTCGATGCTGCTTCTAACATTGCACAATGTTCTTCCAGTTCCTGCGAGCGCTGTAGATCGTACCCACTTAAATGGGGAATAATAGCTCCTGATAAGTGTTTAGAGAAGGGGGTGGAAGCTGGGATGGGGATGCAAGACAAAATCCTCCTTGAGCAGACAATGAATGAACGAATGTGAAGTGTTGGCAGAAACTGAACGAGGAAGTGAAGAGTCCTTCTTGCAAGGCAATCAAAACGTCAGAGGAGGTGGCATTTGCATACTGTGTAATAGGAACGATGGGGGTGGGTACGAAAAAAAAATATAGAAGAGCTAGAAGAAAAATCACCCCTTTCGCCCTGTTAGTCGCCATTATCCTGGAATTTTTTCTAGTCCTGAATAAGCTTAAATGCAAATGTTGTAGGAGCAAATCCTGACGTTCATTTACAAAATTCCATAGTCACTTAAATGAACTTTGAACTAATCTCCTGACAGGTGCTAGATGAGGAAAGGATGGGGGGCGGCAAGTGGCGAACGGGGGATGCTAGGTGAAAAGTCCCCGGAAATGCCACTCCAAGGCTGGGGGCCAGACATCATTGTCACCCTCTAGACACTGATGACCCTTGATACGTGTACTTTGCGAGGAATTAATTAAAAGGCTTCAAATTATGCGAGAAGTCAAGCTGACGTTAAAGGTGTTAGTGTGGACTTTAATGGTTTCTGGCTGTACCACCCAGAATTTTTCCCCCCACCCCCGGAATGCTGCTTTTTCGAGTGCTGCTTGCTCGAGAGCTTTCAAATGTCTCTACATTATGCAAAAAATTGTAAGCATGCACATCAGGTAAGGAGGGTTTCTGCACATGAAAAAAGATAAAAAAAAATGCAGGTAAAAATTGAAAAAAAATGTGGACACAAGTTTGGAATTGATGTCAAGTTGTGAACTGTTGACTCCCCTCTCTCTCTCTCTAAAGGATGTTTGTTAATCTATACTACGACTATCCATCCGCACTACGGTTTGTGCTAGATTTTTCATTTATTCCCTGTTTTTTTTGTTGTA
This sequence comes from Thereva unica, assembly GCA_949987705.1. Classification (NCBI taxonomy): domain Eukaryota; kingdom Metazoa; phylum Arthropoda; class Insecta; order Diptera; family Therevidae; genus Thereva; species Thereva unica. The sequence goes on from OX465284.1 coordinate 12,182,149, forward strand.
AGCACATGTCTAGGGCGGAAAGTAGACCACTTTTGTATTTATGCTAAGTTACTGGGGGTTGGCCTACTTTTTATTCCATTCTTTTTATAGAAATAAACAAAACATTGAAATTATTTATCCCGAAGGACCATTATTTGGAATTTATATGATTGGTTGGATGATTTAACCAGAATGAATGGATGCGGTTGGATGATATGAATGGAGGGATGATGATTGCTGTGGTGGGAATGGGTAATGGATGATGACATGAAATACCAAAGATTGGCGACCAGCGATGTCTGGGGTAGATAGATACACGCGGTGGTCTCGTTCAAGGATTGTGATGACATTGACACAGTTAGTGATGGAAAAGAATCGTTTTGTGATTGCACTTGTAAAAATATGTGAGTATACTAACACCAAGAAACTAGTTGATCTCACAAAAATCATAATTTTTCCTTTAACCTCGTAAGAAAAATTTTACAAATCCACAGTGTCTTGGAAGCTTGCCAGAATAGGAAAATTGTAAGTTCCCAGTCTCAAGTGCCCTAATACCCACTACAGGTGTTTCATAGATTGAAATTTTTTCATGTAAAAGTGTCTAAGCTTAAGTGTCACCCGTTAAATTACCAGTCCGCCATCCTGAAATGGGTAGTAGTAGTTTAACCACAAACGTCGGGATTAGCGAGAGACATGTTCTTTCAGAAAATATTTCCTTGCTTTTCGGCTTTTCTTTCCTTACTGTAGTGGGTGTTGTATGGTTTTATCAATCTAGCCTTTCTGCAACGTGTCTTGTGATCTATTCTTCTGTGAGATCATCAGGAAGTGGCATGATTACTTCTTGCTTCAATCAGACCAAGCCTTTCTACTCTTAATGCAAGATCGATGGAGAGGAAGAAAGATCGTTGAAGCGTTGATAAAGCGCATTCGTATAGTGCGCATTGTGATAGAATTCTTTGTAGGTAGGACACTACACAGTGAGTCAGACAAGGAAAAAATTGAGTACAGGACAACTTGCGGAGTCCCCCAAGGCTCCATCCTAGGGCACTCCTATGAACTACCATGTATGATGAAATACCGGCGCTACGCCTCTCGCAATCTAGTGGTCGCTATTAGGTTCACCGATGACATCGGGGTTACTGTAGTGGCAAAGCGACTCTATGAAATCGAGATTTTCGCGAACGAAGCAATATAGGAGAGAAAAACGTGGCTTGAGAACTATGGTCTAATGTTAGGTGGCCACAAAACTGCAATACCGTGGTACTAAACAGCAAGCGGAAAAAGGTGTAGACCAAAGCATTGAAAGTAAGTGACCAAGTCATCCGCCCCCAGCCCATACTGTGGTATCAGTGAGCTGTGGGCTCAGCTTCTGGGTGCACTTGGTGGGCACGCCGGAAGAGCTTTTACCATTAGCGCAACAATCTCATGCCGAAACCTCCTCCACTAAATTGAGCTGTCTTGTCTCCAAGAAAAAATTCTTGTTCTAAAACTAAAAAATAAACAAAACTGATGGGAATTAAAAGCCTACAAATGTGTTAGGAATTTAGTAACTTCCACTATATGTAAAGCGAAAGCGCAGTTCTTTTCGTTCAAGTGTAGCCTTAATCTGTCAGTTGGTCGAGACAATCTCCAAAGTATAGTTATGGGGTCGGTTGAGGCTGGGAAAATCGCATGAGGGTCCTGTCAGGAGGCGTGGGTGGAAATAAAATCAATTATGACACCTTGACTAGTAGAGGGTGATCTTATGTGCTGGAGCACTGAGGCTGAACGTGGTTTATTGTATGTTGTTTGTTTGTCGTGAAGTATCGCCTATGAGGCGCCTCGTGAACAGCATCAAAAAATATAATCAACATAGACCTCTCCGCTTTTGAACTATGTTCTAGACTCTACATTTTCTGGCGTGGCATTGATTTTAAATTCAATGTTGTGGACCCTTACATCGAAGCGTTTGTTTAGGTTATTTCAACTCTTGTTATGCTAAATTTAGGATTATTCTTTTTACTCTTCTTCTTTCTTCTTTTGCTTTCAGTCTAGCAAATTTCAGCTCTGAACTTCGCGCAAGCGCCTGCAATCTCAGTTACTGCTATAGACATTTTTACCTATGTTTGGATCATTTTTTCCGTGTGCCGAAAACGTCATCCAATGCTAGGTTTGCTAATTGCTGTTTTATTTATTTAATTTTACTTCTAGGGAAAATTGCAGTTGTTCTTTAATAGGAACTAAATCCATGCACAGGGAGGCATGCAATTTTCCCAGCCTCAACCAACCCCATACCCATTTTCCTAAAGTTGACTTTTCCCGTTATTCTCCCGTTCTAAGATTATATTTTTAATAGTTGTCTTACACAATCATGTTGGATAGATGGAGAATCGTGGTGCTAAAAGCCAACCACCAGAAGAGTAAGCAGTACGAATCCCAAAGAAACAGAGAGAGGTGAAGAGATGCAGGGAGAAATGCAGCTGAGTGATCCTCGTTTTAAAGGCCATACTGATAACGCCAGACTTAAGTAATGCCTTTGCGGCTCGTACCGGTCTGGGCTTGAACGTCATGCAAAAAAGGGTTTGAGAGTTAGTCAGTGGGAATCTGACACTTCCGTTTAGGTGGGTGCAAGCGATGTCTCCTGCCGTAGGCATGGAAGCCTTTAGATAGGCGGTCATAAACGTTCCCTACTGCTAGACTCTTTTTGGAGACTCAGGCTGCATAATATGTAGATCACATGACAGAATATGAAGAATGCAGGCACAAAACTCCGAAGCATATCATTTTTCAGATTGGCCTGGTCTGACTGGTCTGACCTGTCATAAGTCACAGCAGCGACAAAAGCACCCCTCCCTGCGATATATTAACTTTCCGCTAGCTGGAGGTTCTGATTGTGTAGCTTTTCGTAAAGGCCCCCATGCAAGATCAAACTGGATGTACATCGGTTGGCCTATCAAAACTCACTGCGCCCTTTGGTTTGATGTATGGTGGCTTAATGCAGGAATCTCATTTTTCGGTTACTTACCACTGTATTTTTTGTTGTAAAAATGTGGTATTGCCCGTACCAGAGATTCTTGATGATCAATGATCTGATCCAGGCTTCCTGTCCCGGAAATATATCGAAGTCTTCCACACCTGAAGATTATCCGGGGCTTCCTGACAGCACCTATGATTGTTTTGCGGACACTGCGAAATTTACTGTGATGTTAAGCTATGTCTGGTTGGTGCTTCAATCGCTGCCTCCACAGCCGCTGCCACATCTGCTTCTCTGTTATTGCATAAGTCAAACTCCTTACCACCTCAACGGCTGTCAGACCGAGTCTCTATTTGTTCACTGATCTTTTCAGAGCATGATCGGTATACTCATTCTCATCGAAACGAAGCAAGCAGGTGGGACGTTTTAAGACTCAATGTCCGATAATCAAACCAACAAGTGCTCTGATATCAAGCCAATGAGTGTCCTACCTTCTTTTCAACTGCGTTTCAACAATTACTCAGCCGCGTTGACAGGCGAGAGAGAAAAGGATCATTTAGTTTCCCAATCAAGTCTCAGACCTCCAGCTACTAGGTCAACAGCTGTGCTTGTTCAAGGAGTCTGACCCACTAAAATTAGGTATGGGGTGTAGTGTGATAGTCCAAGAGAAGCTACCGCGGTATTTTTGGATCCAAAACCTCACCAAAGAAGAAGATTTGTCTCCGTGGTGGTGTTTCATCGCCAAGTCTGACATTTTTTATTCAAAGTCAACGAAAAGATAATCCGGGATGTTGCGGATTGTTGCGTAAACACCAATGAGTGCCACTTCAAAGACATCCTTCATTACGTTATTCGTTGCCCTCTTACTCGCCTAGCATGATTTTTACGTTCCACATGTAACAGCTCCGTTGACTATGTCTGTTCCTGACGATGTCTGTTGGCGACTACATCTAGTGTGGCTTTTATGGCTATGATTATATAATTGCAAAGTGCTTCTGGCATGGGTTTTCATAGCTCTCAACATTTCCCAGAAACCTTCAGTCTGTTAAAACAAAGGATTAATTCCACCCTTCTTACACAGTCATAATCCTCTAATTTTTTTTTTTAAATATCCAAAAAGACAGTAACTAACTAAAATTTCTATGCACAGAATGGAAAGTTTCCCTTAATGAGATGCTAATCGCGAGGGTGTAAAAGGGTGTGTCAACTGCCTTCAGAATTTAGTTTCACACAGAAATGGGAACTGATTACTTCATTTTTTTTATCTTTAGCTGCTTTTCGTCTTCTGCTCATCTTGGTTTTTTTTTGGATATTTACTTCTCGGTAATTTCATCATGGAAAGAAAGTTTTGAAAGTTTTTTTTTTTTTTGTGTGGACCAGTTTTGTTATCGTCTGTCTTTCGTTCGTTTTTCTGAAGAAAAAGAAGAATGTCTTAAGGAAGCTTAGAAATTCCAAGAACCATCTGGTGTTTTTGTTTTTCCAAAGATAATTTCTGAACGAAAGTTTTAAAAGTCCTTTTTAACTTTTTAAAAACTTTCTGTGGTCTGGCTTTTAATTTAAAATTTTAATTCGGGAAAAAGGGTACCAAACCAACTTTAAAGATGGTTTTTTGCTGATTCTGTTATTTTTCCCCTTTTAATTCTATTACATGTTAAATTGTAACATAAATATTTACTTTAAGTTTTCATAGACTTTCAATTTAGTTTTCATTTATATATTATACGAAGAAGTTAAAAGAGGTCGAGACTAGACTTGTTTTTCTTACATCAGTATAACTAGGTCATTGGGGATAATTCTATAGTGGTTGGGTGGTAGCCGAACTTTACATAGAGAAAAAGAAAAAGACAAAAAAAATTGTAAAAAAGATTTTATTAAAATAACGAGAAGATATATTCCATGTTGGCTTAAGATAGTCCTTGTGGTTTAGAGCGTGCTCTTTGTGGCTGTAGTCCTTCCGGGAATATAATCATAACTTTGAATCTCTTTGAAGATAAACAATGGAAATTAATTAGTTTTTGTAAATTCAAATTGGTTGGTTGTGCTGTCTTTTGTCTTTATATATTTATATTGAAATTAACGTTAATTGTTCCATTGTTAATAGGATTTGATTATCTTGTAAAATTATGTAATTTTCTATAGATTTGGTACATTGCGTTATATAAACAAGAAGTACTGAATTATTTAACAAGAGAAAAACTCTTGCTACTCATATTTTAATTATCACCCAGTGTAATGTCCCATGTTCCCAGGCTCAAGTGTCCCAGTACCTACTACTAAATATATTCAAGTAAAAATACGCGCACGACATCGTTTGGAATTGACCCTGAAATCTGAAGAAGCACAAACCGTGGTTTTTATTCTGAAATGACAACCTTCAGTTAAATCTCAGATATTGATAAGAGAGATTTTCAAAACTCAATACAACGCTGTATTTTGAGAATGATCTGAAAAAGCGAGCCTCCGAAAAATTGTTTGATTATGTTACATATATTGAAGATCAGAGTCAAACACTTAAAGATATTGGAAGAAGCATACAAACGGCCTCTCCAAACGCCTTAAGTTAATGATCATGGTTCAAAAATTAGAAAAATAAGGGAACAAAAAAATAGGTTCAAGTCGCTGTTTCACTAACGAATTTCTTCACGAGAATCGAATCGTGCCTGGCTATGAAAAATTGATACATTGACCCAATAATATGATATAATGACCCAATAATATGAAATCGATGAAATAATTTTTGAAGAACGTAACTGATAGTATAGCAACAGGGTTCCGGAGCCACCTATTTCACAATATTCGGCAATCGAGCTTTTGGTTTGGGTCTTTGGCTGAAGCTTTGCAGTTTGTGTCTTGGAAAGCTTTTGCGGTTTGTGCCTTGAGTTGAAGGAATGCGTGGGTGTGTGGGGCTATTTAAAACTATTCTGGGGTGGATTAGTGTGTTTCGACTGGGCTTTCATGAGAAAGAGTAAAGAGACAGACAGAACAGACGGTTTGGCTATGTGGCTGCCTGCCTGGTCTATCTCTATAGTTACATCAATTTTTATACGAAACATTGTAGGCATAAACATATACTTCAGCTAAGAGCATTCCTCCATATTAGTACTTTCTCCCTTTTGTCCCCTATTTGAATTTTGGGGTCTCGGTCATTTAAAAGCTGATGAGTATTTTGCTTAAGACTGACAAGTTCGCGACAGGAAAGTTTCACTACAGATTTCCACAAGATTGTACCCAAGGCACAGCGAAGTTCAACAATAGATTTGTAATCGCGGGCCTATCTCCGGCTAGGGAATCACCACAACGCCACTTTAAGGTAAATTTTGCAAGGAATTTTTTGGGGCTGTCAGGAGGCGAAGGGGAAAGAAAAGCTTTTGTGTTGGAGCGGAAGAAAAAAAATAGGAGTTTTTCGAAAAATCAGCAACGGAGTCATACTGGAGAAAAAAAGGTCCAAAGTAAAACGTGAGGTATAGAAACGAACGGAGGAGGATCGGACTGGCTCATGTAGTCCAGCTGTCTTACCCTTCGGGGCGATTTATTGTCAGAGATATGAGATCTTAGATTTGATCGGTCATAACATGGAATATTCTTCCTTCTAGAAGGTTTCTAAAACAGCTCTCGATTGATTGTAGGTGCTGTATTTTTGCTCCGCCATTGAAAGTTTATTCGAATAGAAAGCAAGTGGTTCGAGTTCGTTTTCCTCTTAATGGTGCAGGGCCGAGTCTACTGAAATCTCTGACGTATAAAACAACCTTGGAGTGTGGTGATGGATACGTTAATAATGCTGCTTCCGACAGATTTCTATGACATCCTTCCAATTTATCTTAGTGTTATCGTTTTTCTAACTCCGCTTTATCATCTTCCGAAGGGACAAGCGCTGCGTTAGGAATAAACCTTTAGTAATATGTGATGAGGTCTAGGGACCTCCTTAAGTTCTTCCGCAGTTTTGGGTGGCTAAAGTTTTTTACGTCTTACTTCCCAAACTGGCACTTTGATAAATTGATTGTCAGTCCGTGTTTACGAACGATATAGAGAAGACTTTGCGCGGGTGTATCCGATGTTCTTCAATGCTGGCCAACGTTATGCAGACATCGTTGACGTATAAGAACAGCTACGCGTACCTTCTGAAAATCTCATGCATAAAACGTTGCAAGATCTGTCCCGCGTTGCAGAGCCAAAAGTCATGTAACTAAACTCTTATAGCCCGAAGGGGGTTGTTATTGCTGTCTTCGGTGTATGCTCCGGTTCGATAGGTATCTGGTGATACGCTTTATGGAGGTCGATCGTAGAAAAAATCGTCTTTCCCTAACAAATAGTCCTGTATAAAAGAAATTGGGTATAGGTCTGGTGACCTCCTTTAAACGACCGTCATCACCCTAAGGTCACCAGCCCTGAGGCTTTCTTCACTAAGAGTAAAAGGCTGGACCAATTGCTCTTAGATGGCTTGCATATCCTAATTTCCAGTAAATATTCGAACTCGTCCATGGCTATCTTCAGCTTGTCTGGTGGCAGTCTCCTAAGCTTAGAGAATATCGGTGGTCCTTTGTCTCGATGTATTGAGTGAAGGTGGTCGGAGACAAGGTTTTCTGTGTGGAAGGAAAAAGGATGACGCCATAACTTTGGTCCTTCGAGCCGGATCTGAGGAAGCGCCCTATGGATGTACAGTCATATTAAGCGTTTACAATTAAGCGTTTACAATGATAGAGTGAGCTTTGCGCTGAGCTTGAACTATAGATTGAAATAGAATATACCTGAAAACTCTCATATTTTACACTGGTTCATATTTAAGGATTCCAAAAATATCAGGGATGTAAGCTAATCCCGATCAGAAGCGATTAGAACCTTAGTCTTACTAAAACGAATGACAATTAGTATATCGAATAGACTAGGTTAGTACTTAGATGGAGGAGCAGTGTGGACCGTCAGCATTCTTATTTAAATGGGCGTAAAATATAACTCGCAAAAAGTGTGTCTACTGGGTACCCTTGGAAACCGTCTATTATTATTGTTAGTCGTACTAAATATACCCCCCGTTTCTAAAATTGTGACCAGTTACAAGTCACAAGCTTTGGCGATCTGCGCTTACATCTTATCCTGGTTGACAGAAGTTACGCCGATTCCACTTCTCCTTCGCTTCTACGATACTTTTCATTTAGTTATGGCCCTCCAGTTGAGACGCACCACACACTTGTGATTGCGTTGTGACTTGTCACTACTTTCAGAGTACTGATATTGATCCTTTCTATGTGCCCCTTAATCCCTCGTGGGACATAGGGCGGAAACAGTTGCCCTCCAGCGGACTCTGTTTTGCGCGACAGCTCTTAGCTCTGACCAGGATCTCCCAGTAGTTGCGGCCTCTGCTAGTAGGGTTCTCCTCCACGTTGTTCTAGGTCTTCCAACTCGACGGGATCCTTGCGGGTTCCAGTCAAGGGCCTGTTTGGCTAGATTTTCGTTATCGCGTCGCAAGGTGTGGCCAACCCAATTCCATTTCCTTCGCCTGATTTGGTCGTCTATCCTTTCTTGGCCGGCACGGCGCCATAGCTCTTCATTTGAAATTCTATCTTGCCAGCGGATTTTTAGGATACGACGTAGGCATCTGTTTATGAAGACTTGTAGGCGCCCTGTGATGAATTGGGTGACTTTCCATGTTTCGCAACCGTATAAAAGAACTGCCTTAACGTTGGAGTTGAACAGCCGCAATTTGGTGTTGGTTGAGATCTCCGTTGATCTCCATATGCGGAACAAGCATGCATATGCGCTTCGTGCTTTATTTATTCTGGAACTGACATCTTCTTCTGCACCGCCATTTTCGGTAATAATACTACCGAGGTAGCAGAATTTATCTACCAGTTCCACGTCACGGTTATTCAGCGCAGTTCGTTCAAGTGTGTTTGCATTTATCCGCATTTCTTTGGTTTTATTCGGATTCAGCCTTAAGCCTGCTAGACTACTTTCTGTTGCCAAATTGTTTAACATGTTTTTTAGCTCCTGATGTCTGTGGGCCAGCAAACAGATATCATCTGCGTAGTCGAGGTCCTTAAGGCGATCTAGCAAACCCCACTGTATGCCGCCTGTTCTACTATCTAGAGCGCCAACAAGAATGTCATTTATTACTATAAGAAATAGTAATGGGGATAGTAAGCATCCTTGTCGTACTCCTGAACTCACCTCAAAGCTGTCGGATAATTTTCCGTTATGGAGAACTCTGCATTTGGAATTGTTGTATAGGGCTTTTATCAATTCTATTATCTTATCCGGCAGTCCACGTCGCCGTAATGCCTGCCATATAAAGCTCCTATTAACCGAGTCGAACGCTTTCTCATAATCTACGAAAGCAAGGTAAAGGGGGGATCGGAATTCAGTAGACTGTTCCACTATTATTCTTAAGGTGTTGATGTGATCTATACATGAACAGCCCTTCCTGAATCCGGCCTGCTGCCTTCTAAGCGTTTGATCTACTGCCTCATTTATCCTAGTAAGTAGTAATATATGGGACAACATTTTGCCCACAGTAGATAATAAACAGATACCTCTCCAGTTGTCGCATATTGTTAGGTCCCCTTTTTGGGTATTTTGACTATGATACCTTCCGTCCAATCCTCCGGAAAGGTACAGGTGTTCCATGCTAATTCGAGGATTGGCTGAAGCGCATCTGCTATGAGGCTTGAGTCGGCTTTCAACAATTCTGGCGGGATGCCATCTTTTCCAGCTGCTTTACCATTGGCCATCGCATGAATTGCGGTTACTATTTCCGTCTTGGATGGGGCCCGGGTGTTGATTCTTATCGGCTGTGCATTGTTGCTGTTTTCCTGAGGTTCCTGTGTGAGTGAGCCATTCAGGGCGGCGAAGAAATAATCTCTCCATCTTTGGAGCTGCTCCTCGTCGCTGCACAGCAGCCTTCCATCCGCACTCTTAACGGCATGCTTTTTAGTAGAGTGCTTTCCCGAGAGCTGTTTAGTAATTTGGTACAGCACTTTACTGTTGCCTGTGTTTGCCGCGTTTTCCGCTTTTTCTGCGAGCTCATTTATCTGCTGCCTTTTATCACGTCGGACACTTCTCTTAACCTCCCGATGTAATTGGGAGTATTCCCGTTTAAGTTGGTGACGTCTATCCGGGTCGCTTGTAGAGTTTATGTTATTTTTGAGGGCCCTTCTGCGTTCTATTTTTTGCCAGGTGCTGTCCGAGATCCAATGTTGCATGTTTCTCTGGACATAACCGATGCTCGTTTCCGCAGCCGTCAATATAGCGCCCTTTGTTGTACTCCACAGGTCTTCAATATTTGTGTCGTCAGAAACGGTTTGCTGGTTTAATATTTGCTGCAGGTTTCCAGCAAATTCTCGCTTTTTAGCGCTCTCCCGCAAGAGGTCAACGTTAAACCGTCTACGGTTTATAGATTCACGTTGAAAGTTTCTGATTGCAGCGATTCTAAGGCGAATAGTTGCTACTACCAAATGGTGGTCGCTTCCAGTGTCCGCTCCCCTGAAGCTCCTGACATCTTCCAGAATGGTTCTCCATCTGCGGCTGACGGCCACATGATCTATCTGATTTCTCGTTCTACCATCGGGCGATACCCAGGTCTCTTTATGTATCTTCTTGTGACAAAAGTAAGTTCCACCTACCATAAGTTGATGGGAAGAACAAAAGTCAACGAAAAGCTCACCATTGTTATTGGTAACTTGGCTTAGGCCTTGTTTTCCAATTGTTTGTTCAAGACCGGTGTTGTCGTGACCGATTTGTGCATTTAAGTCACCCATTAATACAATGATGTCTCCCCTTGGAATAGAGCGAAAAACCTCATTCAGTCGCATGTAGAACTCGTCTTTGATGTCATCTTCTGCGTCTTCGGTTGGAGCATAGCATTGAACTACCGTAGTACTTCTTAGCCTGGTACGTAGGCGCACGGTAATAATCCTCTCAGAAACTGGTGACCAGCTAATGAGGCTAGCCCTACGGCTTTCAGTTTCATTTCTCCCAGAATATAAGAAGGACTCGCCATTTGGGCAGATATGTTCCCCCGCATCGGGCCATCTGGTCTCGCTCAGTCCCATGATCTTGATTTTATATCGATTCATCTCGTTGAGGACTTCATCCAGCCGTCCCTCAGCAAGCATTGTTCTCACATTCCATGATCCGATTCGTGTCCTTGTTCGAAAAGCAAAGGTCGTCGTCGTGTTGTCCATCCGGTTCCGAGGCACTGTTTGCCGATTCGTAGCAATAGTGTTTTTTATGGGAGCGGGTTGCTAACCCTCAGCCCAACCGACTTAAAAGCTCTGTTTTGTGGCGCAGAGAGCTCGCCATTCGCCCCTCTCCCGTTAGCTCCTTCCGAAGAAGTACCCCAGGGGGCATCGCGGGGAGGTGGGATTAGGACTTGCTAACAGGTCTGCTTGGTGTTTGATTGCAGTGGATCTCTTCGGATTTTAATAGAAGTGACAAATCGGGTGTCACCACTTTCCGAGATCTTTGTTAGCCGTTCGCCCCCCATATTGATCCTTTGGGATAGAAATATGATGTTGTTTCCAAAAATTTAATGGTGCTTAGAGTTATGTACTGTAGGCATTAATATGTGGCTAGCTTTTTGAAATTATATTAATGGCCTATTGAGCCCGATATAGCAGTTCATGGTTAGTTAAAGCTACAACTTTACTTGCCCTACAACGAGAAAATTCATTGAGCATAAACGATTTCGTTTAACAAATTTTTAAAAGAAGCCGAAAGCCTGTCCATAAACGCAAACTTAAAATGAAATTCTCGTCTTTGAAATCTTCTAAATTACTTTACAAATTTCCCCTATCATCAGCCTCCTACCTTTAAGCCAAACTTTTCCTATATTTATTTATTTTTTTCGTTGCTGCTGTATACCCACCCATTTCACTCTACATAAAAAAAACTCATCCAAGTGCCATCCCCTTCGCTTCTCTTAACCTGATTTTGAAGCGATCGTTTCAACTATATCCAAAACACTTAAAAAGGTACCAAAAAAATAAAAAAGGATATTTGGAAAGCTGCGTTAAACCGCTTCAAAAGTCATCAGGATACTTTGGCGGCGAGATGGGAAAATTTCTAGGATGTAGGAAATTACAAAGTTTCCGCGCTTTATGCTGTAGTAGTAGTAGTATATACCCCACCGTGTCAGGGTTGATTTGCTTACGTGGCAAGAATTGCTTCTAGCTACGTCGTCAATGACAGCAACGATGATGACATGAATACCCAGAAAATTGGAAAAGCGTCATTTTTTTTGGATTCCTATTTTTTTTTTGGTTCGTTCCTTGTTCCTGTTATTATAGAAAAGTGTATGTAGATGGGGGGTAGGTGATTGAGACTGTAAAGGGGGTGAAGGAATTTGTATTTTTTTTTAAAGGAAACTTTTTCGGCCTATATTAATAGACATTAACTGGATTTTGGGGGGAAATTGAAAAGGCGAAAGGAAGCGGATATGAGCAGCCAAAGAAAAGAGTTTTCTTTCCCCCGTTCTTGTAGAATAGAATGAACGAACGAACGTTAAATACCAAAGTAGCATCCACCGGAGAGAGCAAAGCACAGAAGAAGAAAAAAATCGATACAACAAAATGGTTCAGTGAAAATTGCTTGTTAGGCCTTGGAACATTGAGGAAAGCTCTTCATGTTGAAGAAGTTTCGAGCTCTCGTGATATCTCTTAAATCCCATCAATAGATTAACCTTAAATATTTTAGGGAGTTCTCTCTCGACGAGGAGAAATTTTTGCCAAACAAACGTTTTATCGTCGAAGCTTTGCCACACAGTAAATGGCGCACGGTTACAAATCGACGTCGATTCGTTCTTATTTCTTTTTTATTTAAATCGATCTCAAGTAATACCCTTATCGTGTTTAACGAAGAGAATATCCATTCCCATTCTCTTCACTACCACCGCAACTCGGTGCTCCTGTCTTTTTCTGTAAGATAACAAAAAAAGAAGAGGAGAATAAATATAAAACGACTCCCAACCTCAAAATGCTTTTCTACTTAAATTTTAGAAGGTTCCAAAGTTAAGAACTTTTGAACCACCACCACCACGCCACCACCACACCACCACCACATCATCACCATACCATCACCACACCATCACCACACCACCACCACGACCACGAAACACTTCTTCTTGGCAAAGGTTTCCTTCAATTTTAATTTTCCCCCGGTGAACCCCCGTGAAAAGGTTCCATCTTAAGTATTCCCTTTGGCTGCGCTTTTCAATTAGTAGAAACCTTAATGCATTGGCAAAATTTATTTACATTTATCTACCCTCTTGAGCCACCCTAGCCATAACCCCCGGGCATCCTCCCTCCACCCTCCATCCACCCCATCACCACCGACCATTTCAATTTAGCTAAAGAGTTAGACTATAGTTAACAGCCATTCGTTGATCCGGTGTAGATTTGCTTTGGGCCAATTAACCAGTCAATGGCGGGATTAAGCAGTTCAAGCGAAAAGTATTTGAACATGTCAGGACTGGGTGCAAAAGGGTCAAAACCGGGGTGGCACACAGCTTAGCGTCTTCAATTTGCATAAAATTAAATTGAAACACTTGACAGCACCAATTTCTCTGCCAACTGTGAAAATACTTTGGTTTCTTGTGTTTTTTTTTTGTGCGCTTTTCATTCTTACCCCAAAAAACCCTTGCTGCCCTAGTCTCGTTCCTCTCAACATCATCCACTCTATCGAGTACTTGAGTACCCCCCCCCCCCCCTAACAATCCGACCCTCCCTACCACTTTTCAGTTAAGTAGCTTCAAACAAGGATTCGAGGTCCTTGCAACCAGCCATATTTTTTACCGGAATGGAAAGTCTCCAAAGAGTTATGTCCTTATTTTGTTCCGGCAGGCAAAAGGGTTGAGGGTTAAGCAATTTATCATTTTGTGTGGTGCTTAAGTTTGATAAATTCTTTGTACATCATAAATTTTTAATATAACCAACCGCACAACAAAAAAAAATGGAAATATAGAATAGGGATGCGCACAGTGGTAAGGACTCTAATCCTGTTAGTTGAAATGTGTTAATGGACTGAGCTTTTGTGGGGTTATTATCGTATTATTCACAAAATTTAAATGATTTCTGTTATGTTTTGGGGCATAGAAGCAACACAGAATACGTCATCTGTAATTGGGATGCACTAAAGAGCCTCAGGTTTTGCCACACAGGATAGGCCATGTTGACCAGACAGATCAGACATGCGGGCTCCTTATTCCCTCTCTCCACAGGTGGCGCTCACTTCCAAAGCTCACCACAAAAAGCTCACCATACGGGTTCTTGTCCCAAAGAAAGGTCACACCCCGAGTCCACAACCGATGACGTCACTGCGCTCCTAACCGCATAGCTATACTACTAACTCGAGTAAAAATGAAACTCGCCCGCAGCTAGCATGTAGTAAGTACGCACTAGTCCACACGGCGTTCGCAACTGGTATGCACGCTTAAGTATACATAAGACTCGCCCGCACTTAACAGGCAGAAGGCACGTTTGAGTCTTATTTTCAAAATTAAACGTGCGGACAAGTGCGTACTCACTGCATGCTAGTGGCGGGCGAGTTTCATTTTTACTCGCGAAAAACTCGCCCGTTCCTAGCATGGAACTCCCGCCACAAGCATGCATTTTCCTGCCACAGACATGCACTTTTTCAAGGCTAAAGTGAGCAAAGTGAATCAATATCAGGAGCTCCACAGCCTATTGTTTACCTAGGCTTGCTCCAGCATTAGCCTCTATGATTCTGGAACCCTGGCCCGACTTTTCCAGTTTCTTGTTTCAACAAAAAGTATAAAAGGGAACAAAATTACGGGACAAAGAAAACGGGCAATTATTTCGGTGACCATAAAGGGTGCCAATGGTATACTTAGTAAAACGATTCTCGATTGCGTAGGTCAAGCAGCATTGGACGTGGTTAGTAGTTAGCTGGGGGACTCCTGATCTTTTCTTCAATTTAATGTGATGTGTGGCCCTTGTATGACCCATAGGAAACCCAGACTCCCTTTCGACCTTTTCGTCGTGGTTCTTTCTTCTCTTTTTGGCAGTACCACAAAGGTTGAACCAGCATGCTGGCCTTGGCTTGGCCTTATTGAGACACAGCAAGAAGGATCCCAAAACGCTTGTTGGCTTAGTTATCGGACACGGCATCCTAAACTAAAAACTATGATTGATCGGAAGACCAAAAAACTGCCTTGCATCGAGAAGGATGAGTCTGCTCGTTACATAACCTGGTTCGAAAGAAAAAGGCTGAGAATTAAGCCACTAGGCAATCTGCAGACCTTGTCCCAGCGATCTGGTCAGCAAATATGGGGTGTACGGTCTGTCCGGAGCGCAGCAGATCCAAATGGCGGCAGTGGCCCTTATTTTTTGGGTGGTTGATCCATAAAACTTCCACGGGTGTATCAGCGGAAAAAATATTGCCTCCGAGTCTAATCAACAAGCCACTAAGCAAATTTCGGAGCTTGCTTAAGCGATCTGGTCAACGAATATGAGGTGTAGGGACTGTCAAGAATGCAGTAGATCCAAATGGCGGACGTGGTACTTGCTTTTGGTATTGTTGATCATCACAGCTCTCAGCTTGGTTTGTCAGACTTTGAAAGCTGTGCTCCTTGTGTCTCACCTATTCCATTTTTTCTCCTTCTGCCCTCTAGTTTTGACTACGACGCACGACGACTTAGAAAACCTGAGTCGACACCTCCATTAATAACCTGGCGGACGAAAACAACATCGAATGTTTAATTAACCTAAAAAAAAAGGAAAGTTCGGGGTTTAGCTTCGTGAAAAACACATCCCACGGGATCGAAAAGTGACAGAGCCAATACTGAAAGTCCTAGTTACGGCGTGGAGAGTAGAAAGGAGTGAGGTTGAAGCTGTAAAGGGGTCATCCATAAATTACGTGAGGTGATTTTTGGGATTTTTGGACCCCCCTCCACCTTGGTGAGATTTCGTGAGATTTGGCTCGACCCCCTCCCTCCCCCCCAAATCTCACGTGAGATTTTTCAAATTTTAAAAAAATCTAGTATTTACACTAAAAATACGTATTTACGGTCGTAACCACAGCAAAGTGGGCCTTTTCTTAGAATATAGAACTGCAGGAAAGGCCCTCGAATTTAAAATCGTTTTTCGTAACCGTAGTGAAATCCGATTAAAATTCGGAGTGAAAGGCGTGTAAAAAGTTCATCTGAGCGGAAGGGGGTTGTTGGGAGCAAGATTTTATTTGAGATAACTGATAATTTGGACGCCTTGCCCTCCTCTATTCCACTCACTTTTCCGTTTGTAGTGGACACACAAGTAGTTCTAAATTCTAAGGGCCTTTTTGCGGGTCAGTGTTACTTGACTCGTACTCTGCAGCATTTGACGAGGCACACGTTTGACAATCGACAACCAATTTTTGTGTAGGATTTACCCCTATCTTAAGGCCCCAATTTACACACAGGTCGCCAGCAGGCCGTGGCCTGAAAGTTTTCGCCTTGAGGCCACGTATCCCTAAACACTCACTGGCCGCCAACTGTATGGGGTAGTGATGAGCAAGACTTTTCTTGTAATTCTTCCTTTTATTGTACATTAAGCAAGACCAAAGCAGGAACAAGACAAGACAGGACAAAATAAGACTACATTGCTCATCACTAAATGCCTAAAGTCTTGCAGTGGTGAGCAAAAAGCCTTCGAAAAAGTCTTGCTAAAAGTCTTGCAAAAAGTCTTGCAGTCTTGTCTTTGTCCTGCTGAATTGTCTTTGTCCTGCAAGACAAGACGTATTGCTCATTACTGGAAAACTTTTGCCCCTTAGTGATGAGCAAAAAGCCTTGCTATCCTGATCTTGCAGTCTTGACTTATCCTTGTCTTGTCTTGGTATTTCTTGGTCTTGCTAAATGTGCAAGACTAGTCTTGCTCATCACTAGTATGGGGCCTGCAGTTCAAGAAAACTGACGAAACTCGCATTTATCGTCAGTTCGGGCCTGAAGATCTGAACTTCTATTCACTAAGAATTCACACCGTATGCACTCGGAACGGAAAGCAAGGCGCGAGCTAGTCGTGAAAACCATCCACCATCGCGTTTGCGCTTTTTTGCTCTTGTGTGAGGCTTGAAGCTTTCGTTGGGGCCATGAGCATTTTTGCACTTGAATTAATAACCTGCTATGCTAAGCAGTCGTTTTCGCCTGTGTGTGTAGGAAATCAGGACTTTACCTACATGCCACGGCCTGTCAGACTCATCCCTCAGTTAGACTGAGTCAAGCTTAGTCGTGCCGGCCGGCCTGTAAGTCAATGGGGGTCTTTAGTGTAGAAACCCGTTTTACTTAATTTAACCCAATTTTCGCGCAATTTTAGACTGTGTGTTTTAAAAAAAAATACGTGAGATTTGCCGAGACCCCCCTCTCCCCCAGGTGAGATTTGGTGAGATTCGGCTCGACCCCCTCCCCCCCCTAAACGCCTCACGTAATTAATGGACGACGCCAAACCTCCTCCTCCGCTATAACAAGGATGAACCAGCCGCAACTGAAGAGAACAGCAGGACGATAGTAATCCTGCCCACAGTCACCTGAAGGAAACATTTGGGCACTTGCAGGAATATTGTACATATCTCGGTATGACCGAAGGATCAGACATGTGACTATTACCGAAAAAAAAAATAATATTTATTAGCTTTAAGTAGTTGTGATAGTTGCCTTCAGTACAATGTCGTTCTTGTTTTTATTAATTTATTTTCATATATTCTGGTTTACATAGATGGTATTAAGTAACTTTTGAGTGTGGCCCTAATAAATTATTGTTCCGCACCTCACCTTTTATCTGGTTTCCTTTTTGTCAACCCTGAAAGTACTAATTGCAAGATATTGAAAACGTCGTGGTACCAGGGCGGGGTTTTTTTCTGAAGAATTTTGAGTTGAGGTTTTTTCCAAATGCCATGCTACTTGCACTTATCTCTTCGTTCAGTTAATATACTTTAGTTGTGATGCACGAATTTAAGGTAGGACTTCCGGAGTCTTACCCCTGCGTCCCATCCGGTGACCCAGCTGGGTCTTGAGACTCGGATTACTGCCTTGCAGCTGCTGTGACGACTTGTTAGAAATGCAGTTCGAATTTTATTTTTGGGTTGGGAATTTTTTTTAGGGTTGGGGCACCCAGCCGAAGGTCTGCTCACGACTACAGCTGGCCAACCATATTTGGTGATATACCCTATACCAACAGTCGGCAACCTATGGCTGCGATCTCTCATGGCACGCTAAGCGAGTGAGAGAATCCTGTATTGAAAGTCAAGACGTCATGACACGAAAAGTCGTGTGAGTTGAAGAAAGTGATGTTTCAGTGGAACCACAACTTTCAGTACGGGGGCCTAAACTCAGCTTAGCATTTCCACTCTAGGCCTCTGTGGTGAAAGTCGTAATTCAACTGAAACGTGACTTTCTTCAGCTCAAACGACTTGTCATGTCGTAACGACTCAACACAGGACCCAGATTTTTTTAAAATTGATGCTAAGAAAATAGATGCTAACATGAAAAGGTATGCCGACAATCGAGTCGTCACACAGTGGTCTGAAATCCCCAAAACCTGGACAAAATTAATTTACTACCGTAAGAAATATTATTTTTTTTTATGAAAATCGGTATATGAGGGTTTTCGCGGTCGCTGAGTAAGAATCCGCTATCGGATTTTCAAAAAACAAAATGGCGGATCCAATATGGCGACCAACCGTATGAAAAATTAAGCAAATTTGATGAAAATTGGTATATGGGGGTTTTCAAGGTCCCTGAATAAGAATTCGTTATCAGATTTTGAAAAACAAACAAAAAACAAAGTGGCGCATCTGATATGGCGACCAACTTTGTTCATTTTTAATTGAATTGAAAGAAATTATGCAATAATGGCTGTTCGGAGTCGCTAATTATTAATCCGTCATTAGATTTTTACTAAACAAAATAATGGATCCAGTATGGCGGCCAATTTTGTTTTTTTTTTAATTGAATGAAAATCTGTAATAAGGACGTTTTGTGGTTGCTCAGTAATAATTTTTAAAGAAAATGTACTAGAATTGTTAATGAAAATAAACTTTTTTTATTTAATTTAACAATTATTAAATTAATTTTAGACGCAAAACTTTTTTTCAAGTTCAAATACATTAGGATTTATTTGTTGCAAAGATTTGTTATAAATACTTTGTTATAAAGATGAAAAAAAGTTAATATATTAGCGCCTGAATAGGACGTTCAAAACTATACGTTGAGCAAATATGTAGTATATCGTGAATTTTTCTATTTCTTGTTAAGGGGTGCCTTTGCCGGCACTGCGACCTATTTATTTGGTCTATTGTCCCATCCCCGTCTTTAAAAACCATCAAGGTTAAGGCTTCTAATATAGCCTAAAACTGATTTAGGATTTCTGTCCCAAATCTCCCTGGGGGTAGGGAAGTCACGATGGCCATCAATTTATAAGCCGAATCGTTAATCAAATCACCACAATTTACTTCATATTTGATCATAAATAAACAATACAATTTATTTATTTATGTTCATTTCAATAACACAGTATAATTGTACTTACTCTTTGGAGAAGAAACCTTTTTACAGAAAAAAAAACGGGCAAACGTACTGCAATCTACACGCAAAAACGTAACACGTGCTTTTGCTCCGAGAGAACATACTGCGTGCAGCGTGTTCGACACTCATTTTCCAAATGGAATACAAACGAGATTTCGAACATCTGCCTCTTGCCAAGGGCCTTGAAATACTCCAGGGGGACCACTATACCTAACCAACGTGAAAAAAGTACCTAAATATAAACTTCCGTTTTGGTACTTTTGTCCAGGTTTTGGGGATTTCAGACCACTGTGGCGTCAGGCCCTTTCATATGCATGCGCGACTGTTATAGAGGCAACCACACTTGGTGCTCTGATACATATATGAATCAAAGCACGCAAACGTAGATACAATATTGGGGGTACAGTTCTCTCGAATGTTGATATAAAGGCCTTCATTCCCACACAGGCCGCCGGCAGGCCATAGCCTGAAGGTTTCTCGCCTTGAGGCCTTGTATAACCATAAACTCATAGGTCGCCAACTGGACGGGGCTCGCACTCCAGGAAAACTGACAAAATTTTTTAAGTCTGTGGGCATCTATCGTCAGTCCGGGCCTGAAGATTTGAACTTCTTTTCAGTCTAAAATTTTCGCTACGGCCATGAATCAGATTTTTGCATCATCATCATAGGGAATCATTAGGTCAACTCCCGTAGTTTTAATTATTTGTTTTGTGACACGCCAATGCATTTGGGTTGCCGACCGGTGTCCTATACTAAGTTTTAAAGACGATGAATCGCGTGTAGTGAAACATATTCTCTACTCTTATTAGCATCAAAAGAATGTTTCCGATAAACCGCAGATAGAAGACTTAGGATCATGACAAAAAAATTTCCAATATATACAATGGTTTGGCAAAAAGCCTGAAAAGAATCCTACGAGAAAAAAGACCAATGCCCATCCAGCTAGTTACTTGTATACACTCATGTCCCTATCCCCACTTAAACATCCCAGTCAGTACAATGCTCTTTCTCACACAGAATGTGGGGATAAACAAAACAACTTTTCTAATATACTCAAGAAAAAAAAATACATACAAAATTTTAATAAATTTGTTCGGAAATACTTTTGTGAAGCTTTTATTAAAAATGTTCATTTTTTTGGTTTTTATTTAATTTTTCGAAAACAACAAAACTTGAACTTTTTTTTTTTAGTTAAAACCATTCAAGAAAAGTAAACGAACTCCATACACAATACACAATAACCAAAAAAATAAAAAAACAAGAGAGTGGAACTTCTTCTACACCATTTCTGGTCCATAAAAATAAATGAAGAGGGATGTCCCAGTCCTGCACCCCCTTATAGCCGCCGCCACTACTACTACAGCAGCAAAATGAAAAATTACGATAATATCCTTCTCAAACTGGAAACTTGAACAATTTTTCATTGCCCATGGGCAGTCTTTTCCTGGCATTTTATTTTTTTCATCATCATCTTCTTCTTCTTCAGTTTGTATGTTGTTGCTGTTATATTTCCTTTGCCTATTTTCTTTTTCGCCTCGAAATAATACTCTGCAGGATTTTTATTTTTTTGATATTGTGTTGTTATTGTTTTTTTTTTCTTGGTATCCTTACACAGTTATAGAGAGTATCGGCCAGAATATATCCTTGACTTGTCTGTATTCTCATATATATATGTATATATTTGGAATATTCTTGCAAGAGTTTTCCGAGAGAGAGAGATAAGGGAAAATATGCTCACATGTCCTGAATACTCGCATCCTTAATAAGTTAACTTCCAAAGACGCGACTGGAATAAAACAATAGAATTTGATTGGAATGGAATTGGAATCTTTTGGGAATGGATTGCGCGCTAGGCTTTTTGGACAGGCGGTGGGCGGGGCTGAATGTTGAAATTGTATCGAGGGTATGTGCGTGGGGGGGAGGGCGGGGGTGGTGATTGCAGGAAGAAGGTATTTTCCGATATGGTTTCGTTTTCGTTATTATACGGTAGCAATTTTTCAGGAGATTCCTGTTATATTTTTTTCGGGTGTCCTTTTTATATATATTTGGTTTTGTTCTTCGTTTCTGCGTGGTTTTTTTTGTATTTTTGTTCTTTTTTCGTGAATTATGTCCCAGGGAAAAAATGTCATAAATTTTTTTGCAATAAAAACGAGAAAAAGGAAAAAAAATATATTTATATACATACCTAAATACACAAAAGGACAATTTTTTTTCGTCGTTTAGATAATATGACGGTGGATTAATAAGGCTTCTGGCTGTATTACGGTGGATTCAGTTTTATAAAAATGTCACTGCCTTTTGTTGTTGCCTGTTTCGCTGTGGCTATGTATGTGTGCGCTCGGAAAGGTGGATTGTGATTTAATTTTTTATATATGTATGTATTTCTGGCTAATGCTTATCCCCCCCACTTGCTTTTATAAATGTTATAAATCCTAAATGTGAAAAGCATGTTTATGTCATCTTTTAAATCAGACCAAAACATGACTGTAATTACCGGGCAGTATTATCCCTTGACATATCAACCAAAAACCCATTAAAAACGAATAAACCACCAATGGACGACAGAAAAGGACGATGGTATAAAAATATTTATATATAGTATATAAATAAATAAATATATGTATATATATAAAAGAGAAAGTTTAGTCTATGTATGTATGTATGGGAGCTATATATCCTGTGAAGTATGGAATGGCAACCTTTCATTTTCATTGTCCAATTTGTGACCTCATTTCGTTCAATAATTCTTCGTCACCAGTCATTTTTTTTTTTTGAGTAAGCATTACTGAAGGAAATCTCATCCTTAAACGCACGACTGAGCAATAACAACAAACCGGCCATTAGGACTAACCACCACCTCATCCTCTGTGTGATGATGAGACTACAACCGGAGCGCACCAGAGGCCAGGAATCACGATGATGATGACGACGACGACGACAGCAGAGAGCACAACCAACGACTTGGACTTGGACGACGGCAACGACGACAAGAACGACAAGGACTATAAGAACAACAACAATGAACGACAAAATATCAACCAGTAAGGATATTTCCAACAACGACAATGGTAATGGCCAAGAGTCAGTCAGAATCCTGATGGTAGAAAATTTTTCTCTTTTGGTCGTTTGGTCGTGTTCTTGTTGAGCCCTTCTGATGTGTATATTTTTTTTTTCCTGTGCTACTAGCTTTACCATTTTCCACAGTTAAAGAGTCCTTTTTTTGTACATACATACAAACATACATACATACATACAGAATAGCATTCTTCTGACTGGCCCTTATAGGTTTAGAGAACAAAAGACGAAAAAAAAAACATGTTTCGTGTGGGATAAAGTGGATGAAAACAGAAATGGAATAAATGAACAGAAAATTACTCTACGCCCGATTTGTCAGTATCAATAACGATTACATTTCTTTTTTTCTATTTTTTTTTTCTTCCTTTCTTTTGTTATCAGCAAAAGTGATGTGGTATCTAAAGGTGAAGAGGATATCAGTTGGCTGATTGTAGTTTTAACATACATTTGCATATTTTTGCTATTTTTTTCGTTCTCTGTGTTATCTTAAATGGGTTTTAACGTTTCGACTATGGTCCTTTGAGTCAGATTACTCCTTTTATCCCTTATATACAGAGATATACATCGAAAATACATCTGAATTTTTATCTTGTAACATTTAAGATAAAATCATAATACGATAGTATATATTGAGATACACAGGATCATTTATTTCGATCCTTTAACCCAGTGGTTCTTAACCTTCTTATACTCGCGTCCCACCAAATATTTCAAAATTTGTTTGTGACCCCCATTTTTTTAATAATAATTTATATTTATTAATTTAAATTTAATTTTTTTATATAATAAATACAAAAATGGCTTGCCTATTAATGCCTTGTCTATTTATATAACATTCAAACTTCACAATTAATGAAAACTCATTAATTTTTGGCGGCCCCCGGCAAAACTTCTTACGGCCCTCTAGAGGGCCGCGGCCCACCGGTTAAGAATCACTGCTTTAACCCATATCATATATGGACAAACCAACCAACCAACTAAAAACATTTCCATGTAAATTATATTTTATTTAAAAAATAAAATTCAATGCATTTTCTCAAGAACTTCACGCTAAATAATTTAGATTTATGTCCTTTGTGATTAGTCCTTCGAGACAGATGAAAATATTTATTTAAAAAAAAAAACATTATTTTATTTTTAAATTCCGTTGACATTTTTGGTAAGACAATGTTTGTTTGTTATTCGTCAGATTTATTTAATATTTTTACTCAAGGGAATAAAAATATTTCATAAAATGTTGGTGTTTTGTAAAAAAAAAAACAATAAAACAATGGTGTTTAACGCCCATGTTAAATCTTATACCGAAAATTATTCAAATCGACTTCAAGGACAATTAGCCTCTAGACTGGATTAATGCTTTTACACCTACACGAAGTATATTTTGAATATGCCATTAGAAGATGTCAAAATAAATTTGTGCTACAAGATAAGTCACTCGCGCTCTCCCAGTAGAGTAAGTCTGGAGTAGGTGAAGACAGACAATTCGGTACATGTCCTGGATTTTTACATAATCCTCAATTGTAGACAGTATGAAAAAAATAGATTCCTTTTTTCCGATACTACTATCCTAAGTTACAAAAACTACTGTCGTAGTACTGTCAGCAATGTATACAGTTCATAAGTAGAGTGAGGCACTGATTCAGCTTGAACTATGTTCAAATAATTTTTCAAACCTCGGTCGACCCGAATAAGAAGTAGGATGCCCATCTGCCATCCAAGAGGTTTGGAGTTCGATCCCTCGCACCTTTATAGTTCTTCTTCTTTCCGCTTCAGCCATTTACGTAAGCCTCTTTACAGCAATTCCCAGCACTTTCCTCTGCAGTCGCCTGTAATCAACAAAAAGCTTATGGGATATCTTACTGACTTATAAATGACAAATAGTACGGCTTCTGAAAAAAAAGATCAACACGCGATCGTTTCTTTTGTCTTACAGAACACACCTAAACCGAACTCTGGATTTGGTGAGTCTAGTCTGGTATATCTGCAGGGCTTTTGATAGAGCCCTTGCGCTGTTAGCTAAACTCAAAGATGGAGTTGACTTACTTTTATAGAAGTGGAACGAGAAGTCCTTTTCTTTCAATCAAGATAGTATTGGATGGTGTCAAATCTACAACACATCCGATCTTTTTAGGGGTCCCCCAAGTGTCAATTTTATCACCTGCTCTATTTCTTATTTTTATAAATAACCTCTAACCCACTTCTCAGCTTCGCTGACGACGATACCCTGTGTTACTTTTACGGCTTCGGAAATACAAGACAAGCCAGTTCCAGTGCCAGTTTCTGTCTTGATGATCGTGAACAAATCTCCAATCCAATAAACAAAGACATTTAACTCATTCTAGATTAGGGAACCAAGAAAAATATCGAATTCAACCCCTCCAAAACCAAATACTGTCTTATCTCCAATAAAAGGTCAACACCTCTCCATCCGTATTAGTAGATCGTATTGAAGTAATGGTCGATCGTGTTGAAGTAATGACCATAGATTTGCGATGAATTACCACATATTCCAAATCGCCAAACAGGCATCTCACTGCTTGCGGTTTCTTAAGAGGTGTATATTCCTCCTTAACCAACGGCTCTTGCTATAATATACAAGTCCTATATTTGGCCTCTTCTAGAATACAACTCTCTCATTGAGGGCGGCTCTCCAACTTGGCGGGGCTAGATAAGGTACGAAAAAGAGCCCTCAAAGTTATCGGAGACGATACCATTTGCACCACCATCGACCCCGTGAGCCGCCGTAGGAATGTAGACCACTGACAAAATTATATCGCTAAAAGGGATATCATAAATCACCGTTTTCCCTGTGCTACGAGTAGAGTCCGGGGTAGAGTTATCTGCCCGCGTGATAAATGTTGTTTGGTTAACCAATAACTCAATCTTCGACAAATAGACTTTACTGGTTACATCAACTACCCGTAACTAAGGCGCATACAACTTTGCCAATAACTCGTAAACAATCCATCAAAATTTGGCAAACTACTACCGACCGTTCTCTGGCAAGGACTTAAGAAGGGATTTTCTCCAGTCTGGTGTGCTTCAAAGTTGAAACTTTGCCGGATTTTTTTTTTTTTGTTGGATGGTTGTGTGTGTGTGTGTGTTTGTGTAACTTTCCAATCCGCAACATGTGCACTGTGCAGGAAAAACCACATTCGATGGCTGGTTCCAGCAGTTACAGGATATGGAGGGTAGACGGGCGAAGGTCCTTTTATACAAAAATATGAAAATAGGCAACGTCATGTGCACTTCCGTGTACAGTCTGGTTTCTATTCTCCACCCCCGGTTCTGATATATGTATATTGATAAATAATGTGCTCGTAAAATCGGTAACAACTCTAATATATCTTCGGCAAAGTCAGAAAAGTTTTTGCCTCCGATTTGAAATTGTTACGCCCCAATTCAACACCCTCCATTCAGCCGCAGACTCCCGGTATTCACCCCCCCCCCCCCGAACTAGAAGCAGAATGCAAGCCCCGTGGGGATTATACTCTCGTAACTACTGGTGGTGATGCTGCTGCTGCAACCCCGTTTGACTTGACTATATTGCCGCAATTGCCTTGTAAAACCATAACAGGAATAAAAAAAAAATAATGGTGGTCTCTACACACACACAAACGCACACACAAAAGGTCCTTGATGCATTGTTACGTAACAATCAAGCGCCTTCCTGGATACAACCCCCCCCCCCTTTACTTGCTTCGCTAGTTGTAACCATCGTCGTCGTCGTCGACAGGATAAGATCCCTATTGGGACTTCCTGTTTGAAGAGATTGTAGAGGACTCGCAACGCTACTCCATCTATCACAGGGTTGTTATGTCGATTCAAATTTCTGAAATAGTGGGGATGATTGGCAAAAAAAAATTACATACAAGAAGCTCATAAAAAAATTCCTGTGGTAGTGATATTGGTCCGACTGTACGCCCCTATGCAGCGAAGGATAAACTAAGTACATCTGACGCCAAAGGCAGACTAGCTAACTAGACACTACAAAAGAACTTTCTGAGGGGCGGGGGAGGATTTTTTAATGGAAAATTCATTTTCACGATGAATACAATCGCAATTTTCCAGTCAAAGGGCGAAAAATTCTGTGGTTACAAAGTAAAAGTTAATATGCTGCCAAACAAAACGTCAGCAAAAATTTTCTCTTTCTCTCCCTCTCTCTCTTTCTATCTATCTTTTTATCACTTTGTTTTCTTGTAAACTCCATTATACCTGGAAGGAGATTAATTAATTAAGATTAATTAAAAATTTATTCGATACATTCGCCTTCTTTGTGCTGCCTCAAAAGGGAAACACTGGGAGGGATTGTCCATTGTGTCTGTTCTTTAGTGATAATGATTAACTTCTTCCACTACTATCGTGACTTGCTGAAGATTTTTCTTGATTTCATGCACCTTTGGATACCTGAGGATTTACGAGATTCTTTTGTAAAGGTGAACGAACGTTAAAGACGACTTGTGTAGTCATTGAAAAAATAATTTTATTGGTGTTTGATTATGTTGACGGACATAAAGGGAGTGACAAATGAGTCGATTCGTAATTTAGGTTGATGAAATGGTCAATAACCTAGTAGAGTGTGCCCTGAATATTGCATACAGAGTATCGTGTCTAGTAAAATATAGTAAACACAAATATTGGAAACCCTCAAGACTAGTCTATACAAGAAATCCATTTAATCTATAAAGAAAAGATCAATGATCCTCGATCACGAGGAAGAAGCTTTGCTAAAATATAGAGGGTCTGGGCGAATGGACCCTTTTGCAACCGAGGAGATAGTACGTCGGGAAATTGTACACGAGAACAAGGAGTAGGTACATGAGTCAGCTGGAGAAACCCCTGAGTACCTACCAACTGTGAGACACATTAAATAACTGAGTCAGCATAAAGTTCTGCAAAGATTTATGAGTTGACCCATAATTTATCTTGATGCAACAAGATCGGTTTGATCAATCTGATCTGAAGTAAATAAGGAAATTGAATTTCGCTGGAAAAGGGCAAGATTGTAAAAGAGTATACTCTATAGATAGAATACTAACTTCGCGAATTTAGAGGTAGGTGTTGGGGCGATTGGGCGTGGGATCAGATATGACCTTGATCGGGACCTAAGGTTAAACCAATTATCAGGAGTGCCCATGCTCGTGGATCAAGCCAACTAATCAATCTTGGTAATTAGTGGGGGCGTGCCTGTGTCCCCATCTTCTTTTTCTTCTTCGTTCACGGCTTCACTAAGCTCTAGGCGTCCTGGTCTACGCCATCCTTCCAGCGGAGATTAAATCTCTTTCGCTGTCGCATCTCATTGATCTTACTGTAGAGAACTTTCCCAGCATAGATTCCATAGATCGCATTAATCAATGGGCAGCGACGCCACGTTCGACAGTTGAGGGATCCATGGTTAATTACTTGTAAGCAATGCGCCCGCCACTAAATGACGCGCATGCCGCGATATGAGGTGCGTTGCGCCTGTACAGTTTTCGATCGTAAGAAGTTAAAACATGGTGTACGACTAGACACTCCATTTGGAGTAAGCCGACGCCATTTGGAGCCTGAGTGGGGGTGATTGCTTCGATAACGTCAGAGAGGATTTCTCCAGTAGAGATGACGATAGCTTGATCGCTGACTGATGAGAAATTAAAATATGATGTATGATTTTTCACTAAATATGGAGTATCGAGCCTAATTCCCTATTGTCCTAACATCTACTTATACAAGACGAAAACAACAACAACATCATTTCTCCCAAGTAACCAGGGCTTTGACAAAGGGATGGTTTAGCTTGCCTCCTTTTCGATCTACTGTTGGAGAAAGAGATCTGTGGCATCAAAAGAATCAAACTTCCACATGCCCACTCTAACACTGGTTTACGACGACTTCATAGACATCATTGCTGTACCAAATGCTGACAACCGTATTGAACGAGTGGTACGTAAACTAGAGTTGCACATCAGCTTTGAGTCGATCTGAGATTGTTGCCATAATCACGACAGAGGAAAATGAATTTAGAGTTGTAAAAAACGTAGCCTTATCCTTGGGCCAACAAGAGCAATCGACGACCACATGTAACCACAAATAGGGCACGGTTGTTTAAAGCCAAGAGAGACCATTAACGCTCTTCAAAACCAAACAATCATGATATCCAAACTAATACTACATAAAAAAAAATCCCTTACCGGCAGGCCTGCCACATAACCATGCGAGGCTTGGAGCTAAGGCCCCTTTAAGAAGATTGAAATTCTAAAAAATCTTTAACTAAAAAAATTTTTAATACTTCTTAACACCTGTGATAAGACTAAGTACATTCAGAACTCGTCGGTTCTTGATTGCCAAATAGACCTAAAGTTACGCAGTGTAGCCTTGAACGAAACAGGTCTTAGGCTACTGGCTACGCTAGGGCTGGCTAGGGCTGGCTAGGGCTATGGAACTGGTACTAGGTTCTTTATTCATATGAGTATTTGACTTTCGATTCTACTCATATTAGTACCCTTTAGACCGAATCCTTTTATTCATACCATTGCTTATAGAGTACTATTTACAGGGGCGGCGCTTTCATAGGTACGAATGGTGCATTTGCACCGGGCGCAATTCATCGGGGGCGTAGTTTCAGACAACAAAAATGGGCTGTAGTCGTTCATTCCCTTTTGAAATGCAATGATAAGTCGCATGGGTTTTCACAAGAGCAAACTTTTCCAACGCACTATACATCATAATGCTTTAGCTTGTTGTTGTTTTTAATCTTTATTCTCCCTTCTGCCATTCTTTTTCTTTACCTAGAAAAAAGGAGACAAGAAATAACAACCACGCTGTCAAAAAGTTGAATTCAAAGGTCCAAAAAATCTGCTCAGCCTATCGTCCTCTCCAACTCCGCGCAAACGACGTTTTCAACAGATTTTTGTTGTTGGATGTTCACCCATATGAAACTCCCTATGTAATCTTTTCTTTATGTTGTATGCATTATTATGGTGCAATCTTAAATTTTGTGCCAACTATGAAAATTATTTCTCCCACCCAAACAGCGAGACTTTGTGTCTCTTACCACAGCCCTTCACTGCGCTAAATAGCGAACAGATTATGGGGTGCAATATGGCATAGTGCACCGGGCGTAAAAAACCCAATCGTCGGCCCGGACTATTTACATTCATGCCAGAATTCAAGCTAACAAGTTTATCTCCATCATGAGTATTTATCATATACCGAGTTTCCATGGGAGTTGAGTTGAGTTGAGGTTGAGTTGAAATGACACTTCAACTCAACGACTCAACTCTATGCGTTTCCATGGCTGACTTTTCTGCCTGTGTACAGACAGCTGAATGTGTACTTGTATTAAGCAAGCAGCTGTTTTTAAATTTGACGTAATATTTTTGTTATTATAAAATAGTGATCATGGACCATAAAATTAATTTATTGTGTTCGTTGTATAACAGAAATGTTATAAACAGGCGCGACATTTTGACTTTTTTAACATTTGACAATCCCGTTTGTAGTTGTGTGCGTGAACTCTGTTCAATCTACCTATTTTCGTTGAGTTGAGCAGAGTTGAAAATCTTTAACGAAAACTCTTGACTGCGACTGTTTCCATGGAGTTCAACTCGGGTTCAACTCTGGTTTAACTCTCATGGAAACTCATTAATATAAACGCTTTACACATATATGTATATTTCTGCCTCAAATTAAGGAGAGTTTAGGGCCGTTTACATTCCAAACGCAAATTGAAATTGTTTTATCGCATAGAAGTTTGTATGAATCGATCTCTCTTCACTCATGTTCATGTAACAGAGAGAAAAGAATACAAATTGCTATGCAATAAAAGAGATTCAATTTGCGTTTCCACTTTGCGTTTGCGATGTAAACGTTCATTTTTAGGTTTGAGTATTTTCATTCTATCCCAAGCGGAAATCGAATAATGTATAAGCTAAAACAAGATGCAGGTATAGAACAATCCTTCGTTGAAAGTTAAGCAAGGTTTACCAGATATACCCAAAATTTTTGTACCATGTACTGGAAACACATTCTTTCGTGAAAGACTAAATATTACTACGTATACATGAATAGTTGAGTTGAGGTTAAGTTGAAAGTAAAAAAGCACTACACGTTACAAAAAAATTACAACCAAAAGACATGAATGCTGCTATCAACTAAATTCAACTACTGAACTCCCGTCTCTGTCTCAACTCGACATGCATCTTAAAACTCGACTCGCGTCTAAAAACTTTGAAAATTTTGACATGGATGTGCGAGTAATAACTGCAGCGGTATAGAAAGCTTTGTATTTCGAACAACGAATATCTTTTTTCTACGATGCGGTCCCCTAACTGAATACTACTCAATTCTAATGCTGCTTGACCTCTACAATCAAACGAGATTCGATAACCCCTGATATTGAAATCAAATAACATAACAAACTTAGGCCAGCATTGACTGACTGCATTGAGTGCAGTCAAGATCAAACTGGCCAAAATTATCCCTATACCTAAAAAGTCAAGTAAGCAGGAGTTTCGTCCTATTTCAATTCTTCCGTTCTTTGCTAAAGTGTTCGAAAAACTCATACACGAACAGATTTCGAAATACATCGAGGAAAATAATTTTCTATCAGCTCATCAATCTGGTTTTCGAGCTAAACATAGTTGCAGCTCTGCGCTGCTAAAAATCTCTGAAGATATCCGGCAAGCGATGGTAGAAGGCAAACTTACTTTGCTGGTGTTGTTGGATTTCTCCAAGGCGTTTGACAGAGTTAACCATATTATGTTAATAAATAAAATGAAATATCTTTTTAACTTCTCTAACTATGCCTGTCAACTCATAAAATCTTATCTAAAAGACCGTCGGCAACGAGTATGGTCGGGTGAGAAAATGTCCGACTTTATCAATATTGTCAGTGGCTTTCCCCAAGGGTCCATTCTTGGGCCTTTATTCTTTTCAATGTTTATTAATGATTTGACTAGGTCCCTGACTTTTTGCCAATATCATTTATATGCTGATGACGTGCAGTTATATATTAGTAAACCCATAGACCAACTTGAAGATGGTGCCCGATCTATGAACCTAGACCTAAAGAATACCTTTAAATGGGCCGTTGAAAATGACCTCGATCTCAATCCAGCTAAGACCAACGCGATCGTTTTTTATAAAAATCCACTGGATTTGTCCACATTCCCCAAAGTATACAGCGTACCTTGGAATCATTTTTAATCAAACTTTAACATGGAGTAATCATATTAACGGTTTAATCTCTAAGATATACGTAACACTTAGGAAATTATCCATATCCGCGCCATACATTCCTGTTGCAACACGTATTCTATTGGTAAAAATACTTATAATTCCTGTCCTGACCTATGGATGTGAAATTTTCTGCTCGCTAGATTGCAATACACAGAGGAAATTAAAAGTAGCTTTTAACTCAGCAATTCGTTACTGTTTCATGCTTAGACGTTTTGATCACACGTCTGCATATGTAAATTCCGTCTTGGGTTGTACTCTTCAAAAGTACATTGACTTCCGTACAATTATCTTTTTAAAGAAACTTATTTTGTACCATAAGCCTGACTACTTGTTTGCATTATTGAATTTTTCGAATTCTCAAAGGACACTGAACTTGCAAATCCCTAACTTTAACCATAGAATTACTGAAAAGCAATTCTTTATTCACGCCATCAGACTTTGGAACACGTTACCAATTGATATTAAGAGAAACAGCAGCATTCCCAGTTTTCGTAAAAATCTTTTTTTACATATCTGTAGATGATTATTTGATTTGAGTCCACCTATTTAATTTAGTTTTCTATTTGTAGCTTAGTTTTGAATTTTATTATTTTATTTTATTTTATTTTATTTTATTTTATTTTATTTTATTTTATTTTATTTTATTTTATTTTATTTTATTTTATTTTATTTTATTTTATTTTATTTTATTTTATTTTATTTTATTTTATTTTATTTTATTTTATTTTATTTTATTTTATTTTATTTTATTTTATTTTATTTTATTTTATTTTATTTTATTTTATTTTATTTTATTTTATTTTATTTTATTTTATTTTATTTTATTACTTATGCCCTTCATTTTGCTTGCACTATATGTAGTAGCTTACAGTAGGATAATACAAAGGTAAACACTGTCGGGCCGGCGGTGGGTTTTTTTGCGCCCGGTGTTGTATGCTATATTGCGCCCCATCAGATGTCAAGATTTCGATGACAGTGAAGAACAAAGAAAAAATAACAAAAAATAACTTTATCGCTTTTTCAAAGATTAAAGTTTTATTTTAAATATGAAATTCTAAAATTGCGCCCGGTGAAAGGGCACCATTCGCACTTATGAAAGTGCCACTCCTGAACACAGTATTCCGCACAATTGAAATGTTCTTATAGTGCAAGGGTATACGCCAGCTCTCAAAAGCTAATATTAAGCTCAAAAATTAAAATTGTGAACGACCAAAAGTTACCAATTTGACAATTGGCTTGTAGCTTGTATTTATTTTTGTTGAAGACCTTATTTTTTCGTTTTGAATACACGAAACGATTGTTCTCACGGTTCAATTTCATATTCCCTTTCTTTGGCACTTATCATAATCCTTTAAAAAGGACTTGAAAATTAAAAGGTAACTTTCCTTTTAATTTGTTTGTAGAGAATTGTGAACCATTTCTGTCTGAATGGTGTTCTTCAAAAGAGGTTGAAGCTGATATTTCTTACGGAAACAAATGAAAAGTTTTGGAGTGTTTTTCATTGTGAGAAGATATAACTACCTTTTGTGAAACTTTTCCTTTTTTATTTTTAAATTGTCTAGAAAACCCTGAAAGAAATTAAGACATTCTTTAACCTTACCCATAAAGCATATCATTTAAAATCGAAATGGTCTAACAACACAAAAGTAAACATAACTATAAAAAAAAAAAAAAAATATGAAACGACTTAAGTAGCAATTCCCATACAACCCACTTCAGCTCCCTTTAGCACCATAAAAAAATCAGGATGAAATTGACTGGAAAGGAAAACGACACCTCCTCCACCACATCTTCCGTTGTTGTGGCTAACTAGCCTTATCTAATAGCCACAAGATGAAAACGCATCCAGAATAACCCATTTTAGATAAAGAGCACCATCAGAGAGAGCCCCGGGCCGGGCCGGACCGGGCGCCTCCCATCGGCAAAGCTGGAGGTTAGACGGCATGGTATCGTCATTCACACAATTATAGCCCATCATCATCATCATCATCAGCTTGGATATATATATATATATAAATCAAATGGCCGACAATCAAATTGAATATAATCACATATTCTCGGCACATTATTCGGGATAATAGAAATCATCAGCTGTTAGCCTAACCACGTGAATTACAGGGGTTTATCTGGAGGATATATATTGGATAAACTAGATGGAATATGCATGAAATGGTCCTGCTCCGGTATGGTAGATGATTGCGCGCTGCTTCTGTGTGTTGGGTTTGGGGATGATTTTCATCCTATTCGGGGATGTGGGCGACGACAGGGTGGGCTGAATTGAATCCAGCATCC
This sequence comes from Thereva unica, assembly GCA_949987705.1. NCBI lineage: Eukaryota > Metazoa > Arthropoda > Insecta > Diptera > Therevidae > Thereva > Thereva unica. The sequence goes on from OX465284.1 coordinate 12,216,168, forward strand.
AGGGGATCTGGAACGGTTATATTTAAAAGTACACCACCACCACCAATGCACGAAACATGGCTTCCATCTGGATGAATCATTGAATTTTTAATTTTGTAATCACCACGAATTATTGTTTGGAGCCTTCTGCGTGGCTCAGTAGAAACAATGAGTGATTGCCATAATTCGAGGATTATGACTGGGGTGGGGGGCGGGGGCTGGTTGAGGATTTATTATCCATACTGCACACACAGTAACAGTATCGATGGCTGTGATTCAGGACCCAATCTGCAGCTGTTCCCCGTGCCTCTGAATGCCATTTTGCCTTTACGCAATTTAAATGTCAATATCACCCCCGTCAAAATACGCCCCCCCCCCACAACCCCCTGATTGGGTAGAGTCGAACTGAACAGAACAGAAAGACGAAAAACGAAAAAAAAAACATAACGAATATGTCAAATTCGTCGTCCTGATTTCCAATAAAGCGGCACGAACCGAATTAAGTGCCGGCAACATATCCTCGATATTTCTTCATATCTGTCACGGTAGAAAGGAGCAAATCGATCACAAAAGTCGCCCCCAATATATCGGGGAATATATCCCGAGCACTAAAAAGTCTTACGAGCGCATATACACACACATACATATATATGCACGCCCCGAAATCTACCCCGAAGTGGATCCTTTTTAAAGTGTCAAGACACTTTACATATCGCGTGCAAATTTGTGTGTCATTCAGTGCCATCTGGCGTGGAAATAAAATAACAAGAAAATTTTCCTAGCGCCATATTCGAAACGTTCTTCATATCTCGGTTTGACTTTGCCGCCCTTACATTTGCGCGCTAGTCCACCCATCAGCCGTGTCACTCTTATATGGCCTCCGCGCCACCCCCGCAGGATACACACCTCTGCTCTGAAATCCTAGATATTCCAATATCGTCTATATGTATGTTTCTTATCTTAACCAGTTGATGGAGGGGAGAAGCGTCCATTATCCTTTTTGAGTTTTTTGTGTTAACTTTGGTCCTTCAGGAAAATCGGACCAACACTTCTTTATGACGTTCCTGTCGAGGTTCGATATTTATGACTTCGACTGTTGACATCTCTTCTCTGAAACGAACTCACTAAGGACGAAGAAGAAGAAAAAGGGTGTTCAATGGTCGTCGATGGGGGGCGTTGGACGGGTGAGGGATGAAAGGGCTATGAAAGACTTATGATGATGGTGGTAGGGATAAGAAGGTGGCAGATTTATCTCTCTCCGATTTTTTTTTGCTCGATTCGGGTGTTAGAAGTTAGAAGATGCCAGAAAAAAGGGATTTTCCACTTTGTAAGGATGTCGTGCGGTGGTGAATGAAAACTTTTTACTGTCCTGGAATATAAAAGTTTTTTTTTTCGTATCCAAAAAAAAAAAAATAACGAAACGGATGATGGTTTGGCAGACCTTCGACAAGAGATAGGAAATTCTATAAAGGACCTCCTGCCCGGGATGAGTGATACTTAACCAATTTTCGAATATCGGCCAAAGTAATTTGGATAGCATCTCTCAGCCATTCTAATACTTCGGATAAGAACATGGATAGCTGAGGTGACTTTGGCATTGGGGTCATGGTTGCCGCATTATCCGATAAATCCATTTGCATGAAGTGGATTTATCTAAAAAAAAAAGAAAAGGGGATGAGATGATTTTTTTCAGTTCGGTCAAAGAACTTTCCCTTGATAGGGATGATTTCTCCTCGTCTATCTCCTACTCGATTTTCAGTCTTGCGGGGGGGGGGGGTCGAACGAGCAACCAAAATCGCGAATTCCCTACTTTGACCAATCATCCATAGAAGACCAGATAATATGAAGTAAAATTTTCTCCCCCGAAACTTTTAGGTTTATGTACTTTACATTATGGTAACCAGGCATTTGTCGGGGCGAGGGTTATCTTAAAAGTTATGCGGTAGAATTTAGTTTAAGGAAGTTATCAGTTTTGGGTGATTTTATAGCTACATACAAAGTTGAAGTAGTTTCTGGGGTGGGGGAGGTGATGGTAAAGCTTAATTCAAGTAGAGAACTTGAGAGAAGAATTTCTTCTTCCAAGTATTTGTTAAGATATTGTCGATGGTTTTTAGATAATTTATAGTTGAAATTGTTGAAGATTTATTGTACAGTTAAACAATGTTCAAAGAATGGCTAAACGGCTTAAGATACTAAGTGCAACACTTTAGAGTATTAATTTCTGCATTATTATATTAAATAGAATTTTGTTGTTTGTTGAAAAATAGTTTAATGCCAAAAATATGTTTTTAAATTTTAAATTCAATACTTCCTTCGTAAGCTTGGGAGCCTCGGTAGCCTAAGAAGTAAGGTGTCTGGCTACCATCCCAAAAGGTCCCGGGTTCGAATTTCGGCCAGCCCCTTAGTCCTTCGACTGTTCCACTTTCCCCCATACATAACTTTCATTCTTTCTTCTTCCCTCTTTACATTCCTGATTCTTTTTGCCATAGCCTATCTTAGCCCTTCTCCGCTCCACCAAAAGCACATTTTATCGGTTGGTTGAGTTGTTTCTCGATGCCCCGATGTCAAAGTCGCGATAGTAATGGTTGGGAGTAGGTGGACTTAAAATATCGCGGGTGTAGGTTGTGGCGGGTAGTATAAATGGTCTTTCCTGAGACCTTAGTCTTTCACATAAAAAAAGGGAATGTCTAGGGAGACCGTAGACGGGGATATAACGTAGCTATAACGTGGATATAACGTAAGAATAAAATCTGTATTACTAAATATCAAGTACTTCGACTCGATGACCCCCAGCGCGAACGCATGTTGAGCTTAAGATATAAGAAAAAACGTGTTGAGATTTTTTAAGGAAATGACTTCGATCAAGTGAAGACACTGTGTTGATGTCTTGTTATCGTTTCACCTTCAGATCCACTGACGTGTTGAGTCAATATATCTAAAACACAGAGGTCACTGGACCTCCATAACTTTTCCGATTTTCAGCAATTATAACGCAGCAGACATGCAGCAATGACTTAGCAGCCAGGCAGCAACTACGCAGCAGCCATGCATCTTCAAGAACTATTTACCAGCCAAAAAAACGGAGCAGTGCTACCAAAAAAGTCTCAGTATGATCAACAAAGAATGAACAGCAACAATAAAAACGAAGAAAGATGAGAAAGAACAGCTTTATTTCCAAGATGACTGGTATACAAACACAAAGCAAGTATGTATTAATCAAAATGTACTGCAAAATCGAGGAAGATTACCATAAAATATTTCCAGTCTCAGCACCAGTATCAAAAGCTGAGCAATCAAACGATTTAATCAACAAGGCAGTGGCGTAGCGAGAGGGGGGGGGCAGGGGGGGCTTCATGCCGCGGGCGGTACTCACAAAGGGGCGCCAAATGGTCCGCAAAACAAAAAATTGCTGGATAATTTTTATTTTTATTATTGATTTCTGGAAAATATATTTTAAATTTAGTGCCAGTGTAATATAATAAACTAGTGGGCCCCTGTTTAAACACAAAACGTATAATAGCAAAAAAATCAAACACAAAACGAAATTCTGTTCTGTAAAAAATTTACTACTAAAAACTACATTTTTTGTCTAAAATTTAAAGTCTCGCTTGAGCCTATGACTTTATTTATTTTACTTTATTTATTTATTAATTTACGAGTATATTTTACATATAATATAATATGGTTTTCGAAGGAGGGGGGGGGGAGGGGGCGCTAAAAAGGTATTGTGCCCCGGGCGCGTGTTAAGCTCGCTACGCCACTGATGTAAGGTTCTTATTCCTTGTAACGGTCGGAATTATTATTTATTTGGGTGGGGAAATTTATTTTGGAAATCACCTTGTAGGTAATGGGAAATTTATTGTAAATCACTTTGTAGGAAAAGGAAAAATTTTAAACGAGGTATGCGAAAAAAAAAAATAATTGGATTTAGCAGGAAAAAAATTGGAAAGTCAGTTAGGAAGTCAGTCCGGAAAGGAAAAAAAGTATATAATTTGTCCACAAAGGATTGGTAAAATTTGGAAAAAAACCATTCTTAAGAAAGGCAGTTGTGTAATTTTGAATAAGGGATTTCGTTGATTGGTATACTCCGGGTAAAAGGAAGTTTTTGGACGGCGATTCCTTATTATGCACATTAAGTTTGGATCCGGTGCTGAGCATATGTGATTGCGGCTTATGAAGTAGAAGAGAGTATCCACGAAGCTGAAATTTGGCATGGGCGTGTTCCAGCTAGGATATCCAGAGTCCCAGAGTGTACTGTTGCAGACCTAAACTAGTGTTTGGAAGTGGACTGTCGTCCTGGTGCAAGGCGAACAACCCATGAAGATATAAATAATATAAATCTTAGTAGCTGCAGATTATTGGGTAGTAGGAGGAGATATTAATTCTTTTCTTGTCCCTTGGGCCAATGCCCCGAAATACCGTTCATCGACGGGGAACAATTCTGAAGATTTTATTTGAGACATATTAGGTGCTGGAGAAGAGCAACGGTGGCTCATTTTGGTTGTTAGTGGTATCAGAGGCGTTCCAGAGGTGAAAAATGCAGTCCTTGACCGACAGCAGCTAATTACTAAAACAACGGTCGCAGCCATTTTTCAGCAAGGTTTTTCGGATGGTATTACTAGTAAGAGGTTTCTGATTATATTTTTCGTGAGTACGAACCTTATGAAATAAATAATTATACATTAAATATAAATAATACAAAACAAAACGCAACAAAAGAAAAACAAAAATACACAAAATAAAATAAAATATTCGTACATTCTTTAATTTAGCACTATACAATAATTTTTAGCGCAGTTCATATTAACTTTTTTTAATCTTAATCGCATTATTTTGTCAGTTTGTTTGCTCATTTGGTGAAAATAGTTTTTCTTGTTATTTCCGGGACAATTGTTTCCCGTATTTTGAACACAATAATTGTGATATCATTTGTAAGAAACTAATCGTATTGGTACCAAAGCGACGCGTTTCCATATCTAGTATCGACCGGATTTATCTGGGCAGTTACTATTGTAAAATACAATTTTTTTTGAAATTGAATACGTGGATGTAGTTGTGTCTGACAATGATTCGAGTTCATTGCCTTTATTATTATTGAATATTGATTTTTTACTCCTGGTGTTCTTGTATTGATGTATGAACCTGAAATAAACAAAGAATTTGTAATGGTTGTAATGATGAAAGTAATGTGTTAGATTTCTTCTTTTTTGAATGGTTGGGGCGGATGGCGTTTCTTTTTCAGGAGTCTTAGGTAGTGCCTTTCCTGGTCAGCTGGTGGTTATCCATACCACGAGTTGGCACGGGACCGCACTACAGTGACACGGTTCAGGCGATGCCCGAAGGATGGAGTCGGAAGATGAGTGTTATAGTCACAGGTAAGTGGTGAACCAACCGCGGTAAGCCCCGGCCACACACCCCACGACCCCTCCGGCGAGCTAGACAACTCCGTGTGGCCGGCGTAGGAGTTCCGGATTTTCTTTTTATTTCTTATGTATGGTGTTGGCTCCTTGGCCATGCTCTTCCGGGCTTGTGACTAAGGGGGTAACACCTCGCATAAGTGGCGCCCACTATTTATATCGCGCCATTATGCTGTTACATCCTCCAGCCAGTATATGGAAATAAGCTACCCTCCGAAAAGTAAAAAAGCTTGTGACTCTTTACCTATATTCATAGCAAAGGGCTCTAACATAAAGTTCCTGTATTAATAAAATAAGAATATAAATAGAGAGCGCTGCACGCCTTTTTATATTTCAGTAAGTTCAAAACTTTACGTTCAAAATTATTTTTTACTTTTTGGTTCATTTTAAAATAAAAGCGTGTACCTCTATCATTTATTTCAAATGAAGTTTTTGGAATATAATATCGATTAAACGATCACCTTAAGTCGATTCGCAAAAAACGGCCTTTTCCAGATATCCTACATTTCATTGGCCAGCATTCAATAACATTTCAACGACTTCTTTCGATTCGTGTCATCAGGTATCGACATTAGGTTCAAAATGTGGCATCACTATGGGCTTATCCTTTTCGGCCTAAGTGTATGAGGTTAAAACCAGCAGCTCAGCAATATCTAACCTTCATAAAGACCACACAGCAGGCTCGAAAATATTTAGAGTAGGTGACTAATGAAGATAGAATATATCCCTGGGGAACACCGGCCAAAATGGTGTGGGGCTTGGATTCCACCCCTTCCAATTCTACATTGATTGAACGGCCAGAAAGAAAGCTCTTAATCCAGTTCCTTACAACTAAGCTTTTACCAGTAGCTTAGAGTTTGGACAATAGAGCAGGGTGCTACACTCTGTCAAAGGTTAGGTTAGGTTAGGTTAGATATGGCTGAGCTATTGGTTCAAGCCCACACACTTAGGCCAAAAGGATAGGCCCATTGTGATGCCATAGTGATCCCACTTTAAACTTGATGTTAAAATGTCGTTTCTTCGTTAAAACCAAACTCGAGGAAGTAATGAATCTTCTAAGCTGCGTTATCCCAAACTTCGAGATTTCCGCAAGGTTGCTTAGAAAGGGTTCACCAAATGTGGTTAGCCTTATCCTGCTTAGGGCCGGGCAGTGACAGAGGAGATGTAGTACACTTTCCGCCTCGTCCAGGTTCTTACAGCTTCTACAGAAATCGTGGGTCTCAAGACCTAAACGGGTCGCATGCGTCCCTACCAGACAGTGTCCGGTCAACACTCCCACTATAATTGAGAGTTCTTGCCTTCCGAGGCTCAGTAATAAGGTGGTTCGCCTGAGATCATAGGAGGGCCAGGTTAATTTGGCCAAAGTGCATTTATTCAGATCCCTCCAATGCTTTTTCGCTTGTGTGATTGTGTGTTGCTTGCATCGGAGATTAAGGTGGCCCAAGGCATACCAACTCTTTCCTTTTCTGGGAGGAGAGTAGCGGTCGTGCCTCTCCTAGCCAGTTCATCAGCTTTACAATTTTCCTCTATATTTCGGTGACCGGGCACCCATACGAGGAGGGTCCTGAACTGCTGAGCCATCTCGTTAAGAGATCTGCGACATTCAGAGGTAGTTCTAGAGCTGTTTGTGCAGGAGCGCAGGGCTTTCAGAGCTGCCTGACTATCTGAGAAGATGTAGACAGTCCGGTTCCTATCGCCTTGCTGGTTGATTTGCAGAACAGCTTCTTGTATGGCTAGAACCTCCGCTTGATATACACTGCAGTGATCGGGAAGTCGGAAGGAGACTTCAATCCCGAGTTCTGGGGAGAATACTCTCCTCCCACTCGACCCTCGAGCTTAGAGCCATCAGTAAAAACGTTTATGGCACCCTGAAACGTGTGTGGTCTATTTATCCATTCACGACGTGAAGGCATGTGGACTCCGTAGTTCCTCGTGAAGGTAGTTTCGGGAATGCAGAAGTCGGTTTTAGTGGGGATAGTAACTGAGTTCAGTACCTTCGTGTACCCTCCCCTGATTCCAGTCCAGAAACCGGATTCTTTTATTCTAAGGGCTGCGATGGTTGCGCTTTCCCTTGCCACAAGATTTAAAGGAGGGAGGTATAACATAACATTTAAGGCCTCTGTAGGCGTGGAGCGAAGTTCTCCTGTTATGCAAAACTCCGCACATCTTTGTACTCTCTGTAATTTGTTTAGCACGGGGTGGATTTACTCAGAGTTGGCCACCATACTAAAACCCCGTAAAGGGGAATTGGGCGGACGATCTCTGTCGTCGTCGATCTATCGCACAATGTCTGTCGTCGATCCATCGCACAATGTAAGGGGAGAAACCCCATTTCTTGCCAATGGATTTTTTGCAAGCGAAAAGCGCGATGTTTGCTTTCTTAATGCGCTCCTCTGTGTTTTCATGCCAGAGGAGTTTCTTGTCCAGAATTACTTCCAGATATTTGGCACTGTTGTTAATTTTGAGCCTAACATTGTTAAGCCGGGGGGGGGGGGGGTGTTAACGGAGAGATCTTATACCTCCTTGTGAAGAGGACCAGCTTCGTTTTTACTGGGTTAACGCTGAGTCCGCGGGTAGCAGTCAAGCTTGAGAGGGTTTGTAGCGCTGTCTCCATGAGATCACAGAGGACTTGAGGGAATTTTCCTTTTTTGATGATAACAACGTCATCCGCATACGCCAGGACATCATGTCCCTCTGCCTGCATACGTCGCAACAGCTGGTTCATAGTTACGACCCATAGCAGTGGGGAGAGTACTCCTCCTTGCGGAGTGCCTCTATTTACGGCCTTTCGGACCGAGCTATCTCCCAAGATCGAGCTCACCGTCCTGCCAGTAAGCATTTGATGGATAAGAGACACCAACGATGTCTCGATCCCATGTTCTTACACTCTGTCAAAAGCTTTTGAAATATTTAGATCAACCAGACCGGACCTACCAAAACGATGCTCGGTTAAACACACAAGCAGGTCGGCAGTAGACCGTTTTGATCTACAGCTGTACTACTTGTCGTGTATAGTTTGATTGGATTCTAGATATTTCATCAGCCTTCTTATAATTATTGTCGACATGATTTTGGAGATAGTAGTTGATATTGGGCGATAGAGGATACGGGTTTCAAGGGTTATTGTCTTCACTTCTTTTGGGTACCCAAGAGCCAGAGCCAGGATATACTTCGGAGAAGTACGACAGGGCATAAAGTTTGCGCAGTAGTTTAGCCAAAGGTGAGGCACATTTTTTAAGTTCCATAGACGGGAATTTTGTCTTGACTAGTGGATTTGTTGACATTAAAGCTCATTGAGACACCTATAAACCTCGCGAGTCCTGAAGTAAACCCCGTCCGTTGAGTGGGTCGTATACTCGCGGTGTGTAATCACCTAAGATAACTTAAAATGTCGATCCATGATCCTTTAACAGTTTAAAAAGCTAATAATAACGATTCTTTATTATTATGTCTTTACACAAGCTTATCCACCGAAACTCGCTAGCCCCGATCACACCCAAAAATATAGTTTGTCACCATAGCTATATAAATTCCACTGCAAGGAATTAACCGATTAACTTCTCATTCTAAATCCCAAGAATTCAAAGAAATATCGTGTCCTTTTACACTTATACCTCAAATAATGGATTCTGAATAATTAATACTAATCACTCAATGTTGAATTGAAAAAGGATTCAACAGGAGAGAGAGAGAGATATACTTCATAAATATGCGATTTCTTAATTGTGTGGGAGTTGGAACTTAATCCATCCATTTCTTAAAGGACTCTCTCTCTCTTCTTTTCTCTTTGTCAAAAGAATCAGGCTTATCCCAAGGATCTCAAGACAACAACAACAAAAGATATTTAACGATAAATGAAAGGAATTATTCTCTTTGAAATCTTCGAATCCGTGTAGAGTAAAAGGGTGGAAAGGACATCTATATAATCTTTAACTTAAAAGCTAATTGATTTTTGGAATACGTTTTATCATAATTTCAAATATTCATTCATTTTGAAAGGAAGGGATATAAAATTTTAGGGGCAGGAAAAATATAAGTGAATATCGTTTATCTGCTGATATTTATACATCCTCCAACCCCCTCCCGAGCTGAGTTCATTGGGATTACCCCGTGTTACAATATCACCAAGGATTGAGATCCCTTTTAATATATATTTTCGGGTGGTTGTATTATTAAGATTTATCATCACATTCACATTAAAACCATTAATAACGTTAAGCAACCAACATTATCTTAAGGATATTAAACATTCTTGACTGGATATTGAAGTTTAAGCGCGTCTCTCTTTCACTCTCTCTCTCCCATACTCTATCTCTTGTTTATATGTGTGTTAATACACGGAGTGTGTGTTCATCAAAAACCAAATTTAACCCCAATCAACCACATCTCATAATGCCACAATTTGAATAACATTATCACAAATTAGAAGTCCCCGACAGAAGTTCCTATGACAACATGCTATCGAGTCCTAAATAACGCCAAGAAGACGACGAAAGGAATGCCTTACACACATTCGGTGGCCTCCAGTATGTGTGTGTGTATAGAGTGTCCTTTTACATATATATGTATATCGCGAACGAAACAAAAACCAGCCAACCGAGTAATCACATCAAAAGGATGTATGGTTGTTCTCGTATTGTAGTATAAGATTGTGCCGAGTGTGTATGTTCACCCTGTCCTGTGTGCTGCTAGTACCCTGTGCTGCTGTATTATATTATATATGCCCTGTTCACCCAGTTTTCATTTAAGCCGAATGAGTGCGCAGCAAGGCGATGCCATAAAAGAGCATGGGATCAAATGGCATTAAGCCACTTCAATATATTCACCCCCATGGATTAAAACACTTAAAAAGCGGAGCCAAGACTTAGTACAACCCCAAGCACACGGGTTGAATGCGCGCGTCTATGTGTGTAAACGGCACCTATAATTCCTCACCTTATCCCCATCCCCCAAACCCCGATCCACTTTTGGGTGATTGTAATAATAACATGGAGCCCGCTACTATACTAACCCTATTAACCCCCGTCCATTGTGAGACACACTACACTAGGCGAAACATCAATTAGAATCCCCTCAAGTCGGTATAGTCAGGGGGTATATTGGGGTACAAGGGGGTGGGTGGTTGCACAACAAGGATCGGGATCTCAGGATCATGAGAGAATAAGTATAGAAGGGGCACCCCCCGTTCTGCTATATTAATGGGCCCAGAGACTACGTGAAGATGAACACCAAAAGACGCGTGCCCTTACGCGCGCGCCCCCTCCACCCTCGCACTCATAACATCTCTCAAGAATTTATTAAAACGTTAAATTTTAATTAAACGTTGCGCCTGGGATAACAAATCTGTCAAGGAATGCCATTAACTCCTGCCGAGCGGAGCAAGGTGTACACGAGGCCCCAGGATCGTAAAGTTCTGGGATGTATTACACTTTGCATACTCTATGCGGGTAGAATTGGATTATTGCTCGCAAATTTATGATTCAGGGGCTCCGATGATTAGATGAGATGAGAGGAGCGAAGCAGCGGCTGTGCGCGGGCGAGGCGGCGGCAGCAGCAGCAACGGTGAGTTCGGGGTAGTAAGAGATATGCCTAACAAGAGATGGAAACTAGGAAAGTGGGTATATGGGCGCTTTTGCGTGGGAACCGCAATTTTCGGATTTTTCCCTTTTTAGAAATTGTTCTTGTTTTTGCCCAAAAACCTCACCCCAACCCCTTTCCCCTTACCCCCACTCCTTCCTAACAAAAACTTTTCGACTACTACATCCTTTGTTTGTGTGTGCGCTCGCTTCAGCCTCGTTTACAGAGAACACAGAGAGTAGTGTGGCCCCAAAGGAGCGCTTTAACTTTATTCCTTAGGTTTCCTGCTATTTCTTTTTTTTTGTTGACCCTGTTACCATTACGGGTAACCGGGCATCCTACCCCGAAGCCTATGACGTGGAGTGTATCACTCTCGACCCCTTTCGCCTAACGACCCCTCCTTTATTTGTGATACAGAAACAGAAAGATAGAGAAAGGGGGGGGGGGATGGGGGCTCAATCGAAACTTTGACGGCGCGTTATCCTAACGAGGTGAATATTTGATGAGCAGCCGAGGAAAACAAGCTCTGACACCCAGGATCCAGCTACAAGGATACTAAAAGCACAAAATGAAGAGAGAGACCAAAACTTGCTCCTTTCTAGCATGAGATATGTTCCCGCAGGCCGCATGTTATGCAAATTCCCAAAGTTCACCTGAGCTGCTTGTTTTGCATCCTTACTATATAAAAGCACCGATTATGCTAAGGACACAGGCATACACTAGTGCAGAATCCTGTTCTCTACGGTTATCCTACACGTAATCCTGTATGTACCTCTTTTGCCATAGCCTACTCCATACGACACAGCTATATGTGCGGGGCCACATAGAACTACAATCGTGGACACAACAAGTATATCTCGTGCATGTCTCTCTTCTGGACACAAAAAAACGGCACAAAATCCACGGCTGTTATCCTTTTTTTGTGCGCCCCCTAGACCGCTTGTGTCCTTGCGTTCACGTTTTGACCACTTTCATCTTCTGGGGGGTGGAAAATTGTCTCGTTTTGCACATGACTCGAGCTCTACTGCTCGGGAAAAACATAATTTCATTACCATCCAGGAAAAGTTCGTCCCCCAAAAACAGTGAATCTGACTCCATCAGCCCGGGCTGCGGCAGCGGCGACAAAGGACTTTCACAGGACTCACTGCCAGCGTTCGTTTTCGTTTCGGCTGGTCACCACCAGCCAAAGTCGGTGTTTTGACATAATTATGTAGATTACAGGTAAAATCTCTGGAGTTTGTTAAGTTAATTCGAAATTGGTGGATATACTCTGGACTGGTTAAGGACAGGGCGGATTGTGGGGGATGAACATCGTCGTCGTCGTCTACCTCGACAGGTTGTGTCCAGGGCGCCGGAGGAACATCAAAACAACAACAAAAAAGGACTCAACCAAAAAAAAAGTCATCATTGGATGGCGGCTGGATAATTTGTCGTTCGTTCGTTAGATTTTCCCCGATTTTTTTTTTTTGCTAAAGCACAGAACCAACCCTCAGAACTCTGTTTGGGGATGCTTTCATCATGGTGGAGTTAATTTGAATTTTATGCGCGCCCTCTTTTATTGCGCGCGACTGAGAAGAGGTTTCGAACGGGCCGCGAGGATATATATTCTGTCTTTTTTTTCCATCCTAGTTTTGAATAAGGGCAGAGGTCTCCTCTCACAAATGAATGTTTTAATTAAAGTATTTTTTAATTAGGAATTATGTGTTATAAAATGAATACTTAAATATGCGCATTTTTTATCTAAGCGAATCCGTTTTTTGTATTTGTATTTCTGCTACTAGAGGAATTTTCTTGGGGATTTTATTTTAATTATATACATTAAAGTTTCTGCCACACAGATTTTGAAATTAAATCATTTTCTTTCTTTGTTTCTTTTTTTAATGGTATAAAGTGAGGAAAAAACTGAAAGAAGCACTTAATTTTGTAAGCTAGTAGGGATTATAGTCACCATACAGAGAGAGGTAGCGAGGGAGTAGATTAAAAGCTTCGGTTAAGTATATCCACTTTATTTTAAGCTATATGGCGGCAAAATGTGGTGGTGCTGTCCTGAGAAAATATAATTTATTTTTAATTTACCAAAAATTCTTGAACTAACCATTTTCGTTTGAAGAAAAGACTAAAGAGTTGAACAGAGATATACAGTTTATATCGAAATGCAGGTTTAAATGTTCTTAGAACCATTGATTTACCCTTTGACTTCCAAAAAAGCTCAAGTATGAATTTTACCAACAGCGAAGGACTAGCAATCTCTGATAATACTAATTGCTATAAACCCGACAGCAGAGCCTCGGGCCGCAGGGATAACGCAACGAAGAATTGACAAATGCGGAAAAATGACAATGATTTCGGAGTTTTTCCAAGTAAAAATACAAAAAAATGGGCTTACAGCGGGCGAACACAGGCCGCTTGGTGTTTTAAGGGAAATATGATACCTGCCGACTGCAAATCGCAAGCGGCACTACTGGTTTGTATGATTTTATTAAGATGGCATTCGGAATACAGCGTTACAGTCGTCTGCAGTCGCGCAACGTTTCACCGCAGACGGCATCACTGGTCGAAAACCAGCAGCTTTATTCTCATTGTCGAATGACGTGAAGGATGTGCCACTTCGACCTAAAATTGGTAGATATTCCCATTGTGAATCTAACAGATTTCTGGCAAGCAAACCGACTAAAATCGTATTTAATTATCCCAAGGTAGTGTGTAAAGCCACATTTTACTCGATACGTGTGAGGGCATCGACAGTTTCATTCCACCGCGTTCCTCGTACTCACGTCGCTCGCCAACGAGAATACCCCCTCAGTTGCGTAGATGGCGACAGAAATGTCGTGGGACGTGACGTGATGACGTGTTTTGAAAATGAGTTGTGGTCTACCTTAATTTTTTGAAGCGATTGTAAGCTTTTTGTCGCTACGCTCAGCTTTCATCTAATAGCAACCGCCAGCTACATTGCTGTCTTCTGTCTGCGATCTGCAGTCTGCCAAATTGTTCGAAATCGCACCTTTAATGTCATAAAGTTTTTAACGCAAATCACATACCTTCACAAAAAAAGCTCGACCGAATAATATAAAAAATTTCAGAGCATGTTTTCGTTAACATTCTTCGATTCGCACCTCAGAAGAGTCAATATCGATTTTGGTCCGCGCGATATCGTGCAGGTACATAAAAATATCACAAACATTGTTTAAACGAAAAAAAGGTTCGACCGAATTTTATGAATGTGTTTTCAGATTATAAGTTCAATAATATGCTACGATCGGCGCCTCAACAAAGTCGGTATCATTGTTGGTTCGCAAAATATGGTGTTGGTACAAAAATCACTTATTAGCAAGAGTTAACCCTTCTAGCACAGAAGGCGCACTTTTCAGCTAAGCATGAAAATCTATATATACATACACATACATACATATATATACATATATATATATATATATATATATATATATATATATATATATATATATATATATATATATAGGGGAGAGTGGGGTGAGCCGGGACACACTTTGTTCAAGGCCTTATAAAACCTAAATAAACAATTTTTCTCTCTTATGTTGACATCCTATCCTGCAGATGGTTTCAATACCTTTCATTATTTGTCACTTTTAATATTATTACTTTATATTTTCAATAATTTCTAATCGTTTAAAAAAAAAGTGTCAAATCGGCAGTTTCGAAAAATCGTGGGGTGAGCCGGGACACGATAGAAAGAGCAGGTGAAAGTGGCGTTTATGTTGTAACTAATAGTCTTATTTGCTTTTATGTCAAAAATATGTTATGATATTATTATAAACAATGCTTGAATATATTTTTTTTTAATTTTTTATTATAAACAATATAAAATGTGCATTTTGGTTTAAACTATAAATAAACGTAAAAATCATTAATAAAAACTTGTTAACAATCATTTTTGTTAATAACTAATGAATTTAAGTCGATTTTGCAGCTAAAACGTGGGCCGAAACATTTCTCGGTCAACTCAGAAACCGTGTCCCGGCTCACCCCACGGTGCTGTTTTTTTAAACAAACGCATGGCTATCACATTTTTTTGAGGTTATCACAAATTCCATGTGAACTCTAAAAGATAACATACTAACGAATACTTTTTATTACCTTACCTTTGTTGTAGTCTTAAAGACCATAAAATTAGGCTTCCTTAAAGTCCGAGAAAATAAAACTTTGTGGAGTGTCGATGTTTATAAACAATCCTTACTAATAAAGTGATGCAGGTGCTGACCTTCAATTCTCATAAAATAATGTAGAGGGCCAATACAAACATAATTCACTAAAAATTACCAGCATAAAAACGATAACAACAATTAAAAAAGCACTGTCCCGGTTCACCCAACCGTCCCGGCTCACCCCACTCTCCCCTATATATATATATATATATATATATATATATATATATATATATATATATATAGGAATACCCCGATTTACGTCGCCCCGATTTACGTCGTTTCGATTTACATACGTCGTCGAAATATTTGATCCTATAACTCGATTTACGTCGTCCTTACCCCGATTTACGTCGCAAAATTTTTCAACTCAAATATTTTTTACGTTTCTGTTTTTCATTTTTTTTTCTTTAAACAATACTTCTATGAAGGCCCCAATATACGAGCGCTCCATCCGACTTACGCCACTCCAAAACAACAACAATTTGTATGCACTTGTCATTTGTATAGGTACAAATTGTTATTTTTTTGGCGTGGCGTGGTTGGATGGTGCGCTCGTGTATTGGGCCCTTAAAACTCTCACTAGAACTGCCACCTACAACTGTGAGGACGATATATAAAAATGCCGATAAAATACGTGAAAGTGTAGCAGCAGGAGCCGAAAAATCAGCTGCTATTAAAACAAAGGTTAGGTCGCTTTTATTAGAAAAAATGGAAAAAGCGCTAACTTTATGGATAACTGATATAAGAGACAAAAATATACCTGTAACAACGCAAATAATCCAAGAGAAAGCAAAAAGTTTGTTCAACGATTTGAAGAATAAGGCTGGCGAAGAAAGTAAAGATGAGGCTTTCAATGCAAGTCGCGGATGGTTCGACAGATTCAAAACAAGAGCCCAACTACACAGCATAAAAATGGTCGGCGAAACTGCAAGTGTGGACTTGGAAGCAGCAAAAGAATTTCCTGCAAAGTTAAAGGAAATAATCGTTAATGGAGGATATACCCCCAACAAGTATTTAACGTTGATGAGACGGGGCTTTTTTGGAAGCGTTTACCCTCTAGAACTTTTACATCAAGAGAAGAAAGTGATGCATCGGGCTTTAAAGTAGCAAAGGATAGGCTAACATTACTTATCGGAGGAAATGCGTCGGGAGATTTCAAGCTTAAACCAATGCTGGTTTATAAATCAGAAACACCAAGGGCAATGAAAAATGTGCGTAAAGAAACTCTCCCAGTAATATGGAAAGCCAACAAAAAAGCCTGGGTAACAGCCACTATTTTCGCCAATTGGTTTAAAGAGAATTTTTGCCCTGAAGTGAAAAAGTATTGTGAAAGTCAAAATATAGCATATAAAGCCTTGTTATTAATTGATAATGCTCCAGGACATCCTATTAATTTGGACGAATCCAACGAAAACGTCAGAATAATCTTCTTGCCGCCTAATACCACATCCCTTCTTCAACCCATAGACCAAGGTATTATTGCTACTTTTAAATCATACTTCTTGCGTCGAACATTAAATCAACTTATTGAAGCTATTAATTCAGAGGAAGAAAATAGAAATGACTTCATTCAACATTTTTGGCGTAATTTTAATATATTGAAGGATGTCGAAAATATAAAAAAATCGTGGGATGAGGTTGCAATTTCTACTATGAATGGAGGATGGAAGAAATTATGGCCTGAATGCACCTCTGATGGATGTGAAGTGGAAAACCCGGAAGAATTGCACACAGAAATTGTGGAATTGGCCCATCGCATTGGCTTTACAAAAGTAAGTCATGCCGATGTTACGGAGACTTTACGAGCTCATCCGGAATCCTTAACCAATGAAGAAATTTTGGAGTTACTATTGGAAAATTCGCAAAATAAAAATGTGAAGGACAATATCACATCAAACGAAAATGACGAGAAAGATTTGAAATTTCTTTTACAAAAGCTTTCCGAAGCATTTCAATATTTAAAAAAAGCAATGAAGGTTTTTAAAAAATACATATGACAACGACGCGGAGAGATTCGAAGCAACAAGAACGGCTGTTTTCAATGGTGTAGGGTACTACAGGGATTTATACACGGAGAAACGTAGGAATTTACCCCGGTATCTTCTAAACGGAAATTACCGAAACCGTCTACTTCTGAAGGAAGATCATCGAAGGTATATACGGTTGAATCCGATGATAGTTCAGACGATTGAAACTATGTACATATAAAAAAGATGTTACAATAGATGTAAATTTTATAATTTAAGTTTATAATTTATGTACTTTTAATAAAAAAAAATTATGTGACATTTCTGAAAAAAAAACCTTTTAAAATACGTGTTATAATTGGTGTTATAATTTCTCTTACCCCGATTTACGTCGTTTCGATTTACGTCGTGTTTTCTCGGAACGCTTTTCGACGTAAATCGGGGTATTCCTGATATATATATATGAAAGCTTGCTTGCATGACTCAACCAGCAGCCGTTCTCGAGACACAAGTATACAATGCGCGCACGTAACAGTTGTTTTTTTTGTATGACTGATCGAGATGCTGAAGACAAGTGAACGGATTGTCGACTGATTTTTAATTTTTACATTCTCGTGTTCTCGTGTCCAGGAATAAAATAAAAAACTAGTAATTTTGTTTAATAATTTAATTTAGTGATTAAAATCAGTTTTTAAGTTACTGATAAAAGTTTGTTTTAGATTATATATGTGAAGGAACAGTGAAAGACACACACGGAAAGCATGAACATTTAATTGTTGATTCTCTTTTTTTAGGTTAGTTCATAAAATCGAATTTCGTTTGTAAAAACTATATTTAATAAATAAAACTCTTTTTTTAGACGAATCATATTGTTGTTCACTGCTAGAAAAAAATCATAATCTTATAAATCAACAATTATCATACATGTTAAAAAGAAAATACACGTTACTGTTGACTTAAATGATGGAAAAATTACGGTTCGAATTTACTATAAAAGCAAAACCAGATGATAATAAAACAAATATGTACGCCATAACCTCCATTACGGATACACAAAACCAAACTTTTGTTGTGCCTAGAGAGTATCAGTCATTGAATTTACACAAAGAAATACAAAAGCATGACATATTTGAAAAAATAAAAAAGTCCCTCCAGAAAAGGCACGATAAGAGACAGGTATGGATAACACTAACTAAGGAAATGAAATCAACATATCTAGATGATGACAACTTACAATTTGATGGATTCCTACTTGAGAAACTAGAACAAGTTCATGAATTGCCGCCAACTGAAACTACATTATTAAAAAAAACGGAAAATAAAACAAGACTAGCAACAGAGTTTTCAATAGAAAAATTTTCAAGAAATACAACAAATGTTCAACAATGGTTAAATAGTTTCGAAAGTGAATGTGCTCGTTTACAAATAGATACAGATTTACAAAAAGTTGAAATTCTAAGACTACTACTGGAGGATACATGTATAGATTGGTACACCTCGATGTTAATCAAACATACCATAGAATCGGATTGGTCTACATGGAAGAAAAGTTTAAGTGAAACATTCGCTGATAAAGGCTGGTCACCAATTAGGTACGCTATGAATTTCAAATATATACAGGGATCAATGTTAGAATATGCTTTAAAGAAAGAGAGACTATTACTGGAAATAAACAAAACAATAGATAAACAAACCCTGATTTATTTGATTGCCACCGGTCTACCAAAATTCGTAATGGATAGAATAGACAGAGAAAGCCTTAAAGAAGTAAATGACCTATTTAACTGCATAAGAGGACTAGAAGGTTCAACGAGAAAGAACGACGCAAAGAGAGATTTAAGCACGGGAAACAAATACAGTAAACAAGAAATAAAACAAATTGGAAAAAGGTCATGCAGGATTTGTGAGAACAAAGGAAAACTAAATAGATTCCATCCAGAAAATGCTTGCTGGTACAACCAAGAAATAAGAACAACCGATGACAAACACCTTAATTCAAACTCAATATTAAAAGTTGAACTAAGTAATGAAGAGTCAAAAAACTAAGGTTCCCTCCACTAATTGAGATTGCAGTGATGTTAAATGATACATTAGAAGCCAAGGCGTTGTATGATCCTGGTTCACGAATAACATTAATAAATTCTAGATTAGTCCAGGTGACGAATATGAAGCAAAATTATTGCTATGACACAATAAAAACAATAAGTGGAGGGGGCAAAACTAAAGGGTTAATTACACTGGATGCGGAATTATTGCACAAGAAGATTAAAATAAATGCATTTATCTATGAAAATGAAAATTTTGAATATGATCTAATACTAGGATTAGATTCAATACACAAATTTGGGTTGACTCATGATGAGAATTTAAATATCCAAATGCAAAAAAATGAAAGTTTCAAAATAAGTGGAGATAAACAGAATGAAGGCATGGAAGAAAAAGAATATACAGTAAACTTTAATGAAGGTATAGATACAATTAAATTTGATATAGACACAGAATACTTAAATATCGACCAAAGACAACAGATAAACATATTATTGGATAGCTACTCGGAAATTTTCGCTAAAAATAAATATGACACAGGGAAAGTGAAGAGGTATGAGGCCTGCATAGATTTGCAAGTTGAAAAATATTGTTATAAAAGACCATATAGATGTTCAGTTAAAGACAAGATAGAAATAGAAAATCAGATCTCTCAACTTTTAAAACACGAATTG
Source organism: Thereva unica (assembly GCA_949987705.1). Taxonomy (NCBI): domain Eukaryota; kingdom Metazoa; phylum Arthropoda; class Insecta; order Diptera; family Therevidae; genus Thereva; species Thereva unica. The sequence goes on from OX465284.1 coordinate 12,236,012, forward strand.
ATCGAGGAATCATACAGTCCGTTTGCAGCACCTGTTACCTTAGCTTTTAAAAGAGATGAAGGAAAAAAGAGCAGATTATGTATTGACTTCAGAGATATAAATAAAATAATTATACCTCAATCACAACCGTTTCCGCTCATAGACGACTTAATAACAAAGACGGTTAATTGTAATTATTTTACAACTCTGGATATAAATTCAGCTTTTTGGTCCATCCCTCTGAAAATTACAGACCGACACAAAACCGGTTTCGTTACTCAAGAAGGTCATTATCAATGGACCTGTTTACCCTTCGGCCTGAAGACAGCACCAGCTATATTTCAACGGATCTTAGGAAACATTATAAGAAAAAATGGTCTGACAGGATTTGCAGTGAATTTCATCGACGATATATTGATCTTCTCGAAGACATTTGATGAACACATAGTACACTTAAAGAGACTACTGGAGGCTATTCGGGAAGAAGGCTTCAGACTTAAATTAACAAAATGTAAGTTTGCATGCGATTCTGTTAAATATTTAGGTCACACATTACGAAAGAATACGATTACACCTTTGAAAGATAATTTGAAATCAGTAAAAGATTTTCCCGCTCCTCAAAATAGAAAACAAATACGACAATTTTTAGGAAAGATAAATTTTTATGGGAAATACATTCCAAATGTCTCATTAGTACTGGATCCTTTACATAAATTGTTGAGAAAAGATCAAAAGTTTAATTGGACAGAACAATGTGAGGACGCATTCCAGAAAATTAAAGATTATCTCTGTTCCAAACCTATACTAGCTATTTATGATCCTCAAGCACCTACATTTATTTATACAGATGCCAGTGCTATAGGCATCGGAGCTGTTTTGAAACAAACTCAACAGAATGGCGAAGAAAAACCGGTAGCATACTTTTCAAAAAAAATAAATGAATCACAAAAGAATAAAAAAGCTGTATTCTTAGAATGTTTAGCCATAAAAGAGAGCATCAAGTTCTGGCAACACTGGTTGATTGGAAACTATTTTACTGTCTACACGGATCACAAACCTCTAGAGAAGTTAAATATAGGAAACAGACCTGACGATGAACTAGGTGATATGACACTTTATCTGTCACAATATAATTGCGAAATAAAATATTTTCCAGGAAAGAATAATAAGGAAGCAGACTGCCTGAGCAGAAATCCAGTATTAAACATTGATGAAAATAATGAAGATAACTTAAGAATGGTAAATACTATTGATATTCATGACATAAAATATGATCAGGTTCAAAATATGCAAATGATTAAACTTGAGAATAATATTGTATTTGAAGATGGAATTTATTATAAGAAAAGGGGGAAAAACAGGAAAATAATTCTAAGCGAAGATTACAGCAAAGCAATAATAAAAAGGACTCATGAAAAATATTGTCATACTGGAATTAATCAAACAGAATCGAAAATAAAACCATTTTATACTGCACCACATTTATCAGAAAATATTAAAAATATATGCCAAAACTGCGAGATATGCATAAAGAATAAAACAAGATTAAATAGAAAATATGGATTGATGTCGCAATTAGGTCCAGCTAACAGACCTTTTCAAATAATGTCACTGGATACCATAGGAGGATTTGGGGGTCAACGTTCAACTAAAAGATATTTACATCTACTAGTGGATCACTTCACTAGGTATGCATATATCCTATGTTCTAAGAATCAACATGCTCGAGACTTTATCAAACTTATAGAAAAAATTCCCCAAGAAGAAGCAATAGAAATCTTATTATCTGATCAATATCCAGCTTTTAATTCAACCGAATTCAAAAATTACCTCAAGAACCGAAATATTCAATTAATACTTACAGCTGTAGATGCACCTTTCTCTAACGGCTTAAATGAAAGGCTTAACCAAACTATTGTAAATAAAATAAGATGCAAAATGAATGAATCAAAAGGAAAAACAAATTGGTCAAAAATAGCAGAAGAGTGTAGAAATAGATACAATGAAACAAACCATTCGGTAACAGGGTTTTCTCCTAAATATTTGCTATCCGGGGAGTCTACAGATATGTTACCAGATGAAATAAAAGAAAAACATTTATTAACAAAAAGTTTGGAAGAAGACAGGAAAATAGCGTTACAAAGGTCAATAAAATCACATAAATACAATAAAACCTTATTTGACAAGAACAGATTACAATACGAATTTAAAAAAGGAGATAAAGTATATGTTGACTATGGAAACAAATTGAACAAAAAGAAGATGGATGAAATAAGGATTGGTCCGTTTGAGATTGAAGAAAAAATATCGGATTCGGTTTTTAAAATAAATACCGGTCGTGGATCAAGATCTATTGGATTATATCACGTCACAAAACTCATCCCTATGTTTGTTAATTACAGCTAAATTTTACTCAACTTGTTGGAAAAATTTGCATTTCGGAGGGGGGTGATGAAAGCTTGCTTGCATGACTCAACCAGCAGCCGTTCTCGAGACACAAGTATACAATGCGCGCACGTAACAGTTGTTTTTTTTGTATGACTGATCGAGATGCTGAAGACAAGTGAACGGATTGTCGACTGATTTTTAATTTTTACATTCTCGTGTTCTCGTGTCCAGGAATAAAATAAAAAACTAGTAATTTTGTTTAATAATTTAATTTAGTGATTAAAATCAGTTTTTAAGTTACTGATAAAAGTTTGTTTTAGATTATATATGTGAAGGAACAGTGAAAGACACACACGGAAAGCATGAACATTTAATTGTTGATTCTCTTTTTTTAGGTTAGTTCATAAAATCGAATTTCGTTTGTAAAAACTATATTTAATAAATAAAACTCTTTTTTTTAGACGAATCATATTGTTGTTCACTGCTAGAAAAAAATCATAATCTTATATATATATATATATATATATATATATATATATATATATATATATATATATATATGGGCCATTCTTTGTGAAACCGCCCACACGCTCTGACCACTTGTGGTTCTAAGATACAAATGTGCAGATGGGCTCAAAATTTTCGTTGAAGTGTCTACTTTTTGATTTCGAGTGGCAAGAGTTTTGATTTTTACAAAATTGGGGTGATTCGCCCACTTCTTTGGCCAAGGATTTTGAGAAAAAAAATTAAAACTTGAATAAAATTCGTGTTTTTGGTTTTTTTGGAACGGGTACAGTGGCATCTATTTCGTTGTACAAAAACTGAAATATTTTGTTTTATGTAAAATTTTCAAAAACCTAAACCTTCCTTTGCAAAGTGGTTCGAAAAAATTATCACTAATTGAATTTTAGCAAGTTTTTACCGGAAAACAAAGCATCCTAAGAAAAAATTTTATAGAACAAGAAATGTTTAGAATTCGTCAAAGAATATGTGTGATTTTTTTCAGAATTATTGGAGCCAAAAAAAAAATGTTTGTCAATTTCGAAAAATTAAAAAAAAAAACAAAAATTCTGAAGAAAGTTACAAATATTCTTTGGCAAATTCTAAGTAATTTGTGTTACTCGACATTTTTTATTAACACTTAATCAATCATGAAATCAAATATTTGTTTACACCACAATAGTTTTAATCACAATTATAACGGAATTCATATACGAATAAACCACTAATAACGAAAAATTTCACCGAGTATGATTTTAATTTCTTTCAAGAATTTTTTTGGTTTTTCAAACTTATGAAACGTGGATACCATGCGTACCAAAGCACTGATTTTCATTAAAAATATTTGTATGAATACTTGAATATATTGTTGTCATTTGAAACAACTAAAATTGAAAAATGGAATATTTATAAAAAGGGGGGAAAGGGGAGAAAAATGGGGTTTCAACTTTGAGGCCTACCATACCCAAGAATCCAAAATTTGGCCGTTTTTTTAATCATAGTTTTTTATATATGTTATATTATTTTTTACTCGAAAAGGACTAACTTTAGAAAGCCAGTTTATATGAACACGAAGTACTTAGAATTTGCCAAAGAATATTGGGATTTTTTTCAGAATTTTTGTTTGTTTTAATTTTTCGAAAATTGACAAAAAAATTTTTTTAGTGGCTCCAAAAATTCTGAAAAAAATCACACATATTCTTTGATGAATTCTAAACATATCTTGTTCTATAAATTTTTTTCTTAGAATGCTTTGTTTTCCGGTAAAAAATTGCTAAAATTCAATTATTGATAATTTTTTTCCACCCACTTTGGCAAAGGAAGTTAAGGTTTTTGAAAATTGTACATAAGACAAAATATTTCAGTTTTTGTACTAGGAAATAGATGCCACTATACCCGTTCAAAAAAACCACAAACACGAATTTTATTCAAGTTTTAAATTTTTTTCTCAAAATCCTTGGCCAAAGAAGCGGGCGGATCACCCCAATTTTGTAAAAATCAAAACTCTTGCCACTCAAAATCAAAAAGTAGACACTTCAACGAAAATTTTGAGCCCATCTGCACATTTGTATCTTAGAACCACAAGTGGTCAGAGCGTGTGGGGCGGTTTCACAAAGAATGGCCCATATATATATATATATATATATATATATATATATATATATATATATATATATATATATATATATATATATATATATATATATATATATATATACAGGGTGTCCCACATAAACTTACAAAGCGGCCGGCTGTGGATAGGTCTTGGATAGACGAACAAAAAATCGTATGGGTGGGGGGGGGGAAATCGTAACGGTTTAGCCGCTAGGGCGTTTTGAAGTTTTTTTGCTAAAGTTTTACATATCACCCTGTATTTTTGTAACCGTATAACCTATTTTCATGGTTATGGTACCAGTGCACGCAGAATTCCTCCACCTATCTACAACGGTAAAAACAATGGTCCTATCTTACCAACTTTTGGAGTTATGAATCGACAAAGTCAAAATTTTGTTATTTTTTCACTAAAATTTCAACTAAAACCACCTTTTTCTCCAAAAAATACCTGATAAACCAATATTTTTTTTACAAAATTGGAAAGTTTGGACAATTTCCTATGAATAATGTATAATAACTTTTACGCTAGGGCCTTTACTTTTGAAGTTGTAAGCAATTTTAATGTTAAAATTTGGTGCTTATTTGGTACTTTTCGATAAAGCTCAGTAGGAAAAGTACTAAAGAAGGACGAAATACAGCCAATTTCAACATTAAAAATGCTTATAACTTCAAAACTGGAGGCCGTAGCGTATAAGTTGTATTACATTATTCATAGGAAATTGTCCAAGCTTTCCAATTTTTTTAAAAAAAATATTGGTTTATCACGTATTTTTTGGAGAAAAAGGTGGTTTTAGTTGAAATTTTAGTGAAAAAATAACAAAATTTTGACTTTGTCGATTCATAACTCCAAAAGTTGGTAAGATAGGACCATTGTTTTTACCGTTGTAGATAGGTGGAGGAATTCTGCGTGCACTGGTACCATAACCATGAAAATAGGTTATACGGTTACAAAAATACAGGGTGATATGTAAAACTTTAGCAAAAAAACTTCAAAACGCCCTAGCGGCTAAACCGTTACGATTTCCCCCCCCCCACCCATACGATTTTTTGTTCGTCTATCCAAGACCTATCCACAGCCGGCCGCTTTGTAAGTTTATGTGGGACACCCTGTATATATATATATATATATATATATATATATATATATATATATATATATATATATATAGAGAGAGAGAGAGAGAGAGAGAGAGAGAGTTTCCCTTCTAACACATAAGGCACACTTCCCAGCAGGGCTGAGAAATATTTACCACTGCCGTGGCTAAGCTGAGACATGCAAACATAAAATATGTACCATAAAAATTAGTAAATAAAAACACAAATCCTATCTCTAAAAAGAGATTGAACATAAATTAAAATAAAAAGTAAGGGCATCCAACATGTAACCCACCAAACAACATAAAATGTAATCAATCACGTGAGATTAAAAAGACTCCTTTTAAGGACATCTTTACCAATACTCACGTTAAACACATTAATATTGTTGTTCACGTTAATGAACATGCGATTGACAGGTTCGAATCTGCCGTAATTCGTATTAGAAGAGTTGATTTGTAAGAGAGGTGGTCCTCTTAGATTTTAACGACTCACTCTAAACGATGCACGGTGATCTAGAAAACCTGAGTCAACCTTTCCATTAAGGAGCTGATGAACAAAAACAACATCGGCCACCTCACGGCGCTTGTGAAGAGAGCTTAAGTTAAGTAACTTAAGCCGAGATTCATAAGATGGAAGAACTAATGGGTTTTCCCAAGGAAGATGATTCAGTGCGAATCGAACGAACCTTCGTTGGACCGATTCAATAGTTCTAACATGCACAGAGTAGTGAGGAGACCAAACCTGGGACGCATATTCGAGTAATGGTCTGACAAGAGAAATATAAAGGTGTTTAGTAATCAGGGGGTTGTTAAATTCTTTGGACCACCTTTTTATAAAACCCAGGACTAAACTACCTCTAGAAGAGATATAGTTGATGTGAGTGGAAAAATCCAGCTTACTATCAAATCTAATCCCGAGATCTTTAACAAAGTTTACACGACGGACACCTTCATTAAGAAAGGTGTAGTTAAAAATTATAGGATCACGTTTCCTACTAAAAGTCATGACTTCACATTTACTAATATTAAGAACCAGGTTGTTATAAGTACACCAAGAGTAAAAGGTGTCAAGATCAGCTTGCAAAAGTTTGCAATCCTCAATACTCTTAATGTGACGGTATAACTTGATGTCATCAGCGTAAATCAATATTCTACAGTGTCTTAGCAAGGAAACAATGTCATCAATTGATAAAATGAAGAGAAGAGGGCCCAGATGACTTCCTTGAGGGACACCGGATGATGCTTCAATGGGTACTGATTTGGATCCTCGAAAAAGAACTTGGTAGGTCCGGTCAGCTAAGTAAGACTGGAACCACACCATGTACATTGTACTGAGGAGCGTGGTCGAAGAGGCCAACTTCGGATCCACAAAAATTTGGAAAAAAACAATTCAACGCAACCTAAACATCAGCGGTCCCCCGAGTCTCAAGAGTTGGTCTAGTACGTCGGGAGGTTGTGGAGTGTAGAGGCATCGGAGATACCACCTAACCTACTGCATCACCACTCTTCTGAACGGGTGAGTCTCTCCTCAGGGCGGATGCCGAGTACCTAGTTAAATAGCCTTCAGAAGCGAGAGGCATCGCCCACCGTCAAGCTATCGTGGGACCTTAGCCCATCATTCTAAAAAAACTCTCTAGCAACCAATACCTGAAAATCTTGTATCACCACAAAAACTAAATTGCATAGAAAAAGTCTTTAATAATGGAAACTTAGTGTAATAAGATAAGATTTGTTTAACCAAAAAAACCACACACATAATCGAGTTTTACTTGTACTAGTCAACAATATCTTAGGTTAATCAATATATTTTGTATTTCTTGTAATTTAAATATTTTTTTTTTTAATTATTATTTCCTTATGGGGCCTGGAAAAAGGAAACCTGTCCTGGTACCATGACGTTTTTGTACAAAAATATCACAATTATGCCCCACACCAACGGGAATCACAAGAATGCAAATCAGCACAACCTCTGCTTCTTAGTCCATGGTACCCAAGACCGATAGAACGTCCGTCCTCCTTATGGTATACGCCAGTGCCTAGGGCCCAATATCATCCGAAATTGAGAGCTGCTCTTGCTCCTGGCTCGAACGCCTGATTTTCGCTTTGAACTAATTTTTCCAGAACTGTTCATTGAAGTACATATGTGTGTGTGCGTATGTGCGAGTGTGTGTGCGTGTGTGTGGTCATTTTTTCCTGCACGATATCGCACAAACCAAAAAAGATAATGATTTCGTTGAGGTGTCGTTCAAAGCGTACTACTGGAAATATGATCTGAAAAGATTTTTTATAATATTCGGTCGAGCCGTTTTTTGGTTTAAACGACATACGCGAGGAACCATAAACTTTATCGACTTTTTTGAGGTGCCGAAACAGGAATATTAACAAAAAATGTTCTGAAAAAAATTTCATAACATTCGATCGGGCCTTTTTGTTTAAATGGAAAAATTTCGGCTAAGTGTCAGAGAGATATCCCTACCTCCCCTATCCTACTTCTCCGGAATCTATCCCGACTCCTGGAAACTGGCCCATGTTCAGCTTATACCAAAAAAAGGTGACGCTAGTGACCCCGCTAACTACTGCCCAATAGCAATTACTTCTATTCTCTCCAAAGTGATGGAGACAATAATAAACAAAAGGCTTCTGAGATATCTTGAACACCACAAAATATTAAATGACAAACAGTACGGCTTTAGACCAAAAAGATCTACTGACGACCTCCTTGTTTGCCTAACTGAACACCTCAACCAAAGTATACACCGATTTGGTGAATCTGGCCTGGTTGCTTTAGATATCTCCAAGGCTTTTGACAGAGTGTGGCATCCCGGTCTGTTAACTAAACTCCAGGCTATTGGTATTGACTTCGTTCTAAGGAACTGGATTAAGAGCTTCCTTTCTGGCCGTTCAATCAAGATAGTATTGGATGGCGTCGAATCCGACCCCCACACCATCTCCGCAGGTGTTCCCCAGGGCTCAATTCTATCACCAGCTCTCTTCCTAATTTTTATAAATGACCTGCTCTCAATCCCTTCCAACCCACTCCACTGCTTTGCCGACGACAGTACACTACGGTACTCCTATGGCTTCGATACTGTAGGACAAGCACGCGCCAGACCTTGTCTGCATTATCGCAATCTCATTTCCATTTCAATCAACAGGGACATCGAACGAATTCTTGAATGGGGCCGCAAGAACCGTGTCGAATTCAATGCATCTAAAACGAAGTACTGTCTCATCTCCAATAAAACCTGCACCGACCCTCCTTCTATTTCAGTGGACAATAAAAACCTAACGGCAGAACCGTCTTTAAACATCCTAGGCATAACACTATCCGAAGATCTGCGGTGGAATAACCACATATTCCCAATCGCTAAACAAGCATCGCAATGCCTGGGATTCCTTAAAAGATGCAAATTCCTCCTTCAGCCGTCGGCCAGGGCTACAATCTACAAGTCCTACATTCGTCCCCGCCTCGAATACAACTCGTATATTTGGTCTGGGGCCCCGAGAACCACCTTAGCCTGGCTGGACAAGATGCAAAGTCGCGCTCTCAAACTTATTGGCGATAGCGCCATTTGCTCCTCAATTGACTCATTAAGCCACAGTAGGAATGTAGCAGCCCTTGCAAAATTTTACCGATTTTACCACAACGATTGCTCTACTGAAATAAGTAACCTCATGCCTCCACGGCAACTTTTCTCCCGCAACACTAGACTTGCCCGCTCGGCTCACCCTTATAGTCTACAGCCCTTATCTTCGCGCACACTCCGATTTAGAAATTCGTTTATAACAAGAACAACGCGACTGTGGAACAACTTACCTCAGTCAATATTCCCGAACTCATACAACACCCAAGAGTTCAAGCGCAAAGTTCACCACCATCTCCTCCAACACTCACCCGACTCCCCCTAATCTATCCTATCTTTCTCTCTATCCTTCGAGCTTACTACTAGACATTGCACCATGACGTGTACGACATGACGGACTAGTAGTACAAAGGATGACACCTAAGCTTAGACTATCATATAAAAAAAGAGAGAGAGATCTTTAACTGAAGTTTTGCTAATATCTTGCTCGAAACGAAGTGATATTTTATGGATTCTGCACCTCGACAGATATCGGAATTTCTAGTAGTTACTGAAAAATTTGATTCTTTTGGTCAAGTCTGACAAGTACTTTACATTGATTAGTTTTGCTAATATCTTCGGAAAGGTTTAGTATTTAAAAATGAAGTCATTTACTTCCCAGTTTATCAGCGGCGCTTCACCACGCTCAATACAAATTCGAACACCCGCTTTAGTGTACGAAGGAAATGTTTGTTTACTAACGTTCAACAAAAACAAATTCTCTAGAAAAATTTATCTAGAGTTTACCACTATTACAGTTATTTGAACCAGCTCCTCTCAGGATTATTTTGTCCCCAGTTCTGATACTAGTCAATTTCCTACCCGTGCTCAACGTATTACTATTTTGTAAGAACTCAGTTTATTCCGTCTTCGTTCATCATACTGGGAAGTGGATTGTGGGGACCGAAGGGATCAAACTCACATCCCAACTAGTTTTTTTATTATGCAATCATGTTTCACTGGTTAATTAAAAAGGACTATGAACTCCTTTTGATACAGTCAAAAATTTTACAGAATACATATTAGCACATTGTGCTTCAGTGATTTGTTTAAGCAGCATATAAAGGTTTGTGAACTCTTCAGCGGATTACTGAAGATCCGAAACAACTTATGCGTATTAAAAGAAGCTCTAAAGGATAAATACCAATAAACTTCAATCCTTGCTTCAATCCACATCTGCATGACAATTCCACGTGTCTATCTATATACAAAATTGTCTACTTTCGTCTTTATTTTCAATTTCTTGAAAATTTATTCTCAGCTTCACCTTTCATAAAATTTCTATTTTAACTTCATCGTCTTCATCATCATACCTTTTTTTTACGATCCTGGGTTCACAAATCCCACAGTCAATTTTATGAAAATTCGTTGAAAACCCCTAGAAAGATCAACTGGCTCTTCCTCTATCAACCGCCCCCCCCCCCACACCCCGTTGCCGCCGCCGGTCGTCATCAACGTAGTAGACTCCTTCAAAACAATCACAAGCCAAGAATAAGGATTTACAACAACAATAGGACGAAGGGAAGGAAAAATAATCAAATCTGAACTTTCATTTGCGTTAAAACTTCGCCTCATTTACATTCAATTGGGATTTCGCATCAGGACTAAGTTAATGAACCGAAATAATCCTATCACACATTCACAATTCCATCGGCATCAACATAGGTCGTCGATGGATAGTGTGTGGTGGTAGCAGGGAAAGTTTCGCTTTTCCTTTCTAGAAGGGCCTCCGGCTCCGCATCAGCCATTGTACTGTGCTTATTGTGTGTACAGGGCTTTTTGGGGCGAAGGCGAAGGCGGCCTCGGATATATATATCCTTGTATCTTAAGGCTCTTAAATTCATGTAGGATCGCACGTAACATGCTCGCATGAAATGACAGGATACCTACAGAATCTGACAGGAATGAAATCTTAAACCGAAATTTCCTTTCCTTTAACAATAAGATTTCAGAAAAGGTATCCTCTTGGGGTTAAGCGAATGTGAATAGGTTCTTTCAAAAAATAAAAAAAAAATAAAAAAAAAAAATACAGTATAAGAGCGGGAGAAAGGATAAGAAGAGTGTGCGTGCTTGTTTGTGTGGGATGATGTAGGTATATCGTATAGAAGGATTCTGGCCGCCCCTGTCTTCAATGGAGGTAGATGATTAAAAGATTCCTGAATTCTTAAAAAAAAAAACTGGAGAAAATATCTTAAGAAACTTGAGGATAAAACCGGAATCGCTTTAAATGGGGGTAATGTGATAGCACATCAGACAGGATTTATGCTCTAACAGAACTGAAGGTAGCTATTTTTAAAGCAACATTTTCGTGAGGAATAATTGTCAAAAGGAGCGTTAAATTCCGTGTAATCTTTTGGATTTTATGATTATGCTTCCTTATTGCTTCAGTGAGTAAATGGCTAGAAAGGAATTTTTACTTCTGTTTACATTAACCAAGTACCGCCCGATAGAAATACTTCTATTCTCTTCAAAATGATGGAGACGATTACCAACAAAAGGCTTATGTCGACAGTAGTTAGAAAGTACGGCTTCAGATCGGAAGGTTTCACCGGGTTCCTTTAGGTGTGTCCATAGACCATAGACCACCTCAATCAAAGAATGCACCGACTGAGTAGGTCCAGTTTGTTGCTCTGGCTATATCTAAGAGTTTTGATAGTTTGGCTCAACTCAAGCTTTATAGCCACTCTACGAACGTAGCAGAATTGACAAAATTCCATCGCTACTACATAACCTAGCAATTGCTCCATCGAAATAAATGCTCTCCTGCCTCTACGATGGGTTCTGGGACGATTGAGCCTGGGAAGGGGAGCTATACGTAATAAAGTAACTACATAATTAAAAGTAGTTCATGATCCATGATCGTTTCGAACTTGATTAACCTTATAAATTATGTAATTCAGCCGTGACCTAGTTCCCAGGCTCAATCGACCCAATACCTACTTCCTACTTTTCACGGGAATTTTATACCCGACACACCAAACTAGCTCCGTTCACACTCTCTTTTGCTTATAGTCCTCCTTATCGCGCAGGTTACATACAAAAAATTCGTTCATAAAAAGAACAACCGGACCGTGGAATAACCTTAACAGCCAGTATTTGCGGAACTCTTAAGCTTACTTCTAGACATTTCACCATGACGAGCTACGGCACAGCGTGATTCCTGAGTTTAGAGCTGCCACCATTGTATTTTCTCCAATAAGCCTCCAATGCCCTACTATACACCAAAAACCATACTATACTATACACCATCCCCCAAAATATCACAAAGTTAATTACCTGACCACTTGTTGGCTTTAGTTTTAACTAATTTTCAAATCACTACAAGAAAAACTCAACTCACACCTGACGAAAGCGATGACGCTGATGTCCCGCGCCATTTTCATCTGTCCCTTGAAAATTGCAAATTCATTCGGCATTTCATCCGGTCCGCAACGTCGTCTCCTCTTCCTTTCTATTTCTACCAACGACTCATTATATCCCGATTCAGCTTTGTATACTACAGTTACACAACACACCGTGTTTTTGCAGCAGCCGCACCCCACCCCCGATCCGCAAGCCATCAGGACATCATCAGGATCCAGAGTCCTATTTTTGCACTTTAATGACACTCCACCCGGCATTTGAAGCCACAAATCTTCTAATTAGAAAGTTTCATCCTTGAAAATTGTCTCTTCAACATCCTGGATTCCGCCTTCAGGATTCATTTTCATATTTACCCTAGTGATGACAGAGTGGGTGGGTGGAGGTGTATATTATGGGATGAGCTGTGTTGAAACGGTGGGTGGGTGTACAGGGATGCGATATTAGTAGTACAAAATGGATGGGAAAAATAAAGTGACGCGCGGATGCTTCTTTTTCTACGGGACGGGGGAAACCAAACACAGGATGGGCTAAAAACAGGATGCCCTACCTGGAGATAGAGGGTGGTGGGCGTTCTTCGAAAATTTCATAACATCTACGTGGAAATTAAGTGACGAGAATTTTTTTTTTTTTTGGTTGTTGGAGGGGAGAGATACAAGTTCTTTTTTTTCTCGTTCATGGGTTGTTAACATTTCAGATTTTTGTTGAGGTGTGAAAAGATGCCAGAAAACAGACAGGACTAAGATGTTTTCTGGTACCTACCTAAAAATGTGAAATGTTAAAAGTTTTTCATCCGTTTTAAATTTGGTACAAGATTTAAAATATATTGCAATGTGGTTTAAGTTGTCTGATTACATGAACAGGACCGGATGCAGGAGTCTGCGTTGCAAAGGGTGGCGGGGGGGGGGGGGGTGGCCAAATGGAGGGTGAGAAAGTCACCAAAAAATTTAAGATACCAGACATTTCAGAAAACGACATAAAACGCTTGGAATAATACCAAACCATAAAAGGGACGATTTCTATCTCAATTTAGACACAATATAAATGTGGATCGTACATTCTAACTCCCTCAGAAATCAGTCGTGTAAAGAGTCTAATACCCATATTCTAAAAGCAGTCACAAGTCACAACTCAATCGCAAGTATACGGTGAGTCTCAACTTGAGTAGGTACTAGGTCAGTTGAGCCTGGGAGCTAGGTCATGGTCTAATTACATAATTTTAATACGTTTAATCGCCTATGAAACTAGATTATGACATGCTTTTCATAGCTTCTAACTGACTCGACACATAACATAGCCAGCTTTCAATAACAATTGCTCAGACATTCACATACACTCTGTCTCACTGGATCAATATTTTCTGGGATAAGTCGGCTACATTGTCGCCCAGAATTTGTTTTATCTCACAACACGAATACAAATTCACTATTAAATGTGAATTATTTAAGATTTTTTTTGTGACTAGTTGCTTAGAATACCAAATCCTCTAATAGTCACAAGAATAGTCACAAGCTCTCGTGGCTCGTGCTTGTCATTGTGGATATCTGGTACTACTGGTATTACTTCAACTGTTAGCGAATCTGTTTTTTAGGAGATATGTAGAAAAATAACAAGACGGAAGTGTGGAAACATCTTCAACAGACATTTTTTGGCTTGAAAACTTACACATACACTATGTGCTTCTGCTTACTCTCCTTTCTCGTGGGTATCGGCATACACGAAAATATCTCGCTGTAAAGACAAGAAAGCTACTGCTGATGAAAGAATACTCGTCTAAACCTAGATTATGTTTAGGAACTGGTTCGGTAGCAGTTAAAGGAATATCAGTGTAGATACCCGCGATGACAACTACGAGTAACAAAAGCTTGTGACTTATGACTGGTCACAATTTAGTATAAGGGGGTAATTTTCATTCTCAAGTTAAGTTCAGTTTCAATTGTTTAAACAAGTGCTGGGTTAGTTTTGCAATGCTTGGGGAGGGGATATCCTTTATCGTCTCTCCTTTAAATTCGCCATTGGACGACAACACGTCGGTGTACTTCTCACACCCAGGACGATCTTCGTATTCTGTACTGTTCCAGTTCACATACGAGATCCGGCTTGACTTTCGTCTGTGAACTGTTTTGTTCTGTAAGACTGCTCCAGCGGTCGCCTGCTGATATTCGCCAGTTCCAGACAATGGACCGATCTTTTGGACTTGTAACAGCGGGCTTATCTCCCCTTGGGGAAATCCATCTTGCGACTGCGGTAGAGGAAAATGTGGAAATTCAAGTGAGCGGGAGAAAAAGTTGAGGTTTTTGGTGAAAAATTGAGGACGGGAAAAAGTCAGTAAGGGCTGAATTTAGGATAAAAATGACGTGACTTAGTTTCGGAAGAGGATTCGCTAGGTGTTAGAGGAGTCACTGGGGGAATGGTGGGTGATAGAATAAAAGTTCTGCCAATGCCTACAAAAGAACAGAAAGCATAGCGGCGGCAAGGTCTCTCGACCCTGGCTTTCTTTTTCAGGTGATTTTCGGGATCCTATAGGTACTCTGCGTCGACCCCGATGGTGGGGCGCTTATTCAATCAGCAAGTGGTAATGCAGACTCCATGGTCTTCCCCACCAGCCCACGCCCCTCAGACGAGCCAGCTCTTTAAGGGAGGGAGGCCAGGGGTACCGCTTAGAGAGTTGCGAATTGGTGATGAAATTTTTAATAGTTGTGCGAGGGTCTGAGATGGGCCTCTTCAGGCACCCCACCCTGAGGCGCTCGGCACACACTTCTGGTTAAGGTGAAGTCAGTAGTCTTTGCATATAAGGTGTCTTCAAGTTGCGTCCAACTCTCATCTTCGACCAGAATCTTGCCTCCGATCGTCCAGAGGGGGCAAGTTTTGACCCCCTGCTTACCTTTCGACTAGCTCGTTGCTTAACATAGCTGTGGTGGTTCGAGGTTGCTTCGTTGATATGTAGTTTTTTTGCTATGTAATGTGCTCTTGGAGCACCATGCTAATAAGGTAGTGATCCGAGTCGAATTTGGCACCTTGGTGCAGTTGGATAAGCGTAAGAATCCAACAGTGGCGGTCTATATGGTGGCAAAACTCTAGTCGGAAAGATTAAAGAAAGAAGAATGAAAGAACTGTGAAGTGCTTACAGTTGGTTACTATTACTACTAAAAGCACTTCGAAGATCGAACAATATACTGTATTTTTGTAAAAAGAGAAAACAAGTAAGAAGGAATTTTATCTTGTTGGGGCAAGTGAAAAACCACTTAGAACTACTTTGTTGCGTGGATTCGAACCACAGACCTCAAGACTGGTAGCCTGGCGACATAACCCCTCTAGGCCTATGAGTATAAAACTATTCATTCTACTGAAAATTTCATGAAGCGCAAATTAAAACAAAAAAATCCTCTGAATCTCCCAAAATTAATCTCGTTTAATTTAAAGCAAAGGCAATAAAATCCTCATAAAATGTTCGCAGCCAATCTTCAACGTTATTTCATATCCTGTCGTTAAAACATAAACAAAACTGAATTTCTGGTCATAATTTCAATCGATATATACAAACACACATCTGTATGTGTTGTTCGCTGAAAGATTATACTTTAATCAATTTTAATCAATGCGATCACGAATGTCCAATAACAGAGCGAATGTGATGCTTTAACACAGTCATTTGCAGAAGATCGCCGCCACCCAGTCCAGAAGCATCAGAAGCATCAGCCAGAAAAAAGATAAATAAATATACATGTAATAAAAAAATCCCCCTGAATTAAATGGTGTTCATCGATAAAAGAAAACAAGTCATAAAATTGCAGTCGACACGTTTCCTCAATGAAAATGCA
The DNA here is from genome assembly GCA_949987705.1 of Thereva unica. Taxonomy (NCBI): domain Eukaryota; kingdom Metazoa; phylum Arthropoda; class Insecta; order Diptera; family Therevidae; genus Thereva; species Thereva unica. Next base: position 12,252,395 of record OX465284.1, read on the forward strand.
GCCTCCCCTAGATTATATGCTTTTCCGCTTTTCATGAATCCTCCTCGTCATGCCCCACAGTTCCCCTGGTATTCCAGCATTAATCCGAAGCCAAAAAGAGATTTCCAATTACGGCTACTGTTTCCAGTCAAAAGGATTCACACAAAATCATGAAATTTATTGTAAAATGAAAAAAAAATAAAAAAATAAAAACATTGCGATACAAGGACCTCTTTAAAAAAAAATACCCAGAAAAATGTGCACTTCTCCCAAATTGATTCAAGGACTTTTTTTCTCGTTCCAGGTTTCAGGACATTTGAGCCAATCGCCTTAAACTAGGTAAACAGAAGTGTTTCCAAGGAGTTTAGCAACAATTCTTCTCTCAAGGATTATCGGTTACGGAAGATACACGACGTAAGGACGTTAACCGGGGGTTGGTGTGGCGAGTCAAGTAGTTGGGCCTCCTCAGCAGCTCAGAAAAGTCTGGCCGGGCTGGGGCTGTGAGTCTGTGTGGCAATAAATTGTGCTGGTGCCAAGTGTAAGACAACCGTACGAAGAGAAAATGGAATCCGAAGGTGGTCAGTGGAAGGACTAAGGATCTGCCAACATTCTTCCGGCCTTGGGAATTAACCCTTTCGAGGGTAAGAATCCCCAGGGAATAAGGATAACATCTGAAGAAATTGACCTAACAAAAATATTACCCTCATGGACAGCATGTCGGAGAAGGATTCCGGTCGATATAGGTATGAGCCGTATCCGCCGTTGGGTAAACAGAATAATGGTACAAACTCCTTGAAACGTGACGAAACCTCGGCACCGCTCAAAAGTGCCGGCGCCGGAAGCTCAACTAAGACACGTAGAAAATGCTGCTCGTGCATGGGTCCGAAAGCGGCACCCTTCTGGGCTGGCCTACTAACGAATTTAGGAATATGCACCCTACTGTTCGCGTACACTCTTCTAGGTAACATTTTTCATAGTTTCGTGCTTCTTTATCACCCAGGTTTTTTCCATTCCAAAAATCCATTGCAGGCTCATTTATATTCCTCGCAATAGAAGGTGGTGCATCCACAATGCAACAGAGGACGCTGGCATCAACAAATCGCCAAATTCCTCGCCCATCGCAGCGAATCATTGAGAACGTGACATTCTCGCCGAGCGCCATTACTGATGCTATGGAAGCTAGACAACGTACTGTTGAGAATATATGGGATATTACAGTATCGTTGAATATTTTATACAGGGAAAATTGGACTAGGTTTGTATATTGAATAAATTTGGTTTTTGTATGCGATAAATAAATCTCTATATTTGTTATTTTTTGTTGTTGTTCCCAGGTTAGCTGCTTTGGAAATTGCACGTTTTCAGGATCAATTAATTAAGCGCTTCACTGAGGATGTATCATCCCAATTGGAGGGTAATACGCCGTCCACTGGTGCTGTTATGATTATACCACATCAAAATACTATGCAGGATTATGATTGGACGTTTGCTAGAGCGTTTTTATATTCATTAACTGTTCTAACTACAATTGGTGAGTGGTAGTTTTTGGTGGATTTGATTTTTTGATAAATATCGAGAGTCAAACTTAAAAATATATCAGTATATGGGGCAAAAGTTCAACTTCAGAATGTATACAAAAATTGGGAGTTATTCTAGGTAAACTAACGCCATCTTTCGGCTTTTTCTCAAAAAAAAAAGAAGAAACATTTCAAATTTGCAATCACCAATAAGACTATTTTTTATTCGGAGTACTATTGCCCGTTTTTTTACCTCCGAGGTTTATATAGAGATTTGATCAATGTATGGATAATCGGATCACTTTTTTGCCCACCCTTTTCGAAAGGCAACTATGCTGACCATTTGGATGTGTTGAGCTACGAATATTCACTGACGACTCCAACTCCAAAAATTCGAAAAGGGTCGGCGCAGGGGTGTATCTAGAGATCGCTAATAGGTCACTGTCATTAGTAGTATAGCTAGGTCATCACTGGACCAAGTTTTGGTTTGTGTCTTGTCTAAAGTTTTTTTTTTTTTTGCTGCGGTGTGGAGTTGGGCTTGGGTGTGAGCTTTATGCGGGACAACAACCTTTGTGGTGAGCTTAGAGATTTTATTTTTCACCCAATCTCATGTGTGGCAGGGGGGGGGGGGTTGGTCTCGACCAATATCACATAACTTTTTCCGCAAGATACAATGTAAATAAATTGTTTTTGTGAAAAGAAACCAAGCTTAGGAGTCCTCCTTTGTACTACCAGTTAGTCTCGTCGTTTAGGTCATAGTGTAATAACTTGTAGTAAACTGGGTTTGAAGAATAGAGAAGAATAGGAAAGGTTAAAGAGGGTCTGGGGGTGCTCAAGAAAATGTCGATTAACCTTACGTTTGAGCTCTAAGATGTTGTACGAGTTGTGAAATACTTACTGCGGGAGTTTATGCCACAGTCGAGTTATTTATTCATACGCGGACTACTAGATCGTATTGTGCCAAAAAGGGTTGGGCTGTAGGGTATGGTGGTAGGCCGAGCAGACTTGTCTTGTGTTGCGGCAAAAACGTTCTGAATTTTACAATAGTCACCATTGTATGTAATAATGATAAAGTATAGAGGGCTGTTACATTCCCACCGTGGCTTAAAGGGTATATAGGGGCCCGAAAGATGCCATCATCGAGTTTGGTGGCACGATTTTGCTCTTTGACGGGGCCAGCCAAGGTGGTTTTTGGGGCGCTTGTTCAGATATGCGAATTGATAATAATTGGTTCAAAGGAACCTGATGTTTAGCAACCTTAAGAATACAACGAAGGTAATAGTTTAATATTCCCAGGAAGCATCGACGTTCTTATAAGGTCTTTTGATTGCTTGTAGTCCATTATCACTTTTATTTGTTCTAGCAGAGGCTTAATATGTTTGCTACTAATCAGGTATCCCTGGTTATCCTGTGGTAATGATATAGTGTTTTACCGGTTATTTTGCGGGTTTTCCGAGACGATGAAGTTGTGATCCTTTTATTCTTTAAAAATATCGCTAATGAAGACTCAATCTCTTCCTCGCTGTAGCTTCACAGTCACACAGCAAATTCCGCAGAATTGACTACCAGTCCGAATCTGCTTATATAATAACTAAGCGAACAGTATCCCGTCAGGAGCTCTGTTATTATTTTAAGCTCCCACCTCTTGAAATTTAAAAGCATTTACTCTATCGATTTGAATGAATCTTTTAGCTTGACGAACGCTCCTGAGTCTTGGATGGGGTTTTCCCTACTCTAGCCAGGCTGTTGGCAACGCCACTACCAATGTGACCATTCGCAACCTGGCTTCATTGATCGGCAGACATTGAAGTGGTTTTTCTGTAAGACCCTCTCTAATATGCCTTCACCATCGTTTTCAGGAGAAAGGAGGAGAGGCTGATAAATCGGTACGGTTTTGCATTGCTATAACCTGATTTCTGATTATGCTACTCTCTCTGATTTAGGGATAAAGACTACCTACCCAAACCTCTCTCCATCACCTCAGAAAATAAGCAAGCCCATAGCTACCTCGTAGCAGGATTGGTAACATCTCATCCAAGCTTCTAGATTCCTAGTACCTCCAATCATTTGAGGTACTTCCTATTTTTCATCAGTTATTCTGATGAAAACAACGCCTGCATATTCCTTGGCCTGCAATATTTTGCATTAACTGTTTTGCTCCCAGGCTCAATTGTCCGACTACCTACTATTGATTACTTATACAAATTCAAATACAACAAGACACCAACTTGCGGAATGTGAAGCCGGCACTTCTGCATTAAAGAAGACGACCGACTATCTATACGAATATCACCGATGCATAAGATCGACCACTTAAAATGGAAAAATGGAAGATGTGGTCCTTTTCAGCAGCCACCAGGGATAGTTCATTTTACAATAGCAAAAGCTTAACTTTTTTTGTGTAGGCTGTATGAGAGTAGATTATAATTTACTATCCTCAAGGTATTATAAAACTGTGTATATTTCCATTTATCAAAACCCCAACATTCCTAAATATCCACAGACTCCGCTTTTTTATCCCTTAAAATATTCCAGAATTACGAATCATAACCTTGTAAATTTTTTTTCAACATCCCTTTCCCCTTTCAACCACTAAAACATCAAACCCAAGAGTTTATAATATTTAAAAAAAACCGGCATTAAACCTTTAATTAAAAAAAATCTACCCCTTAATGTATGCAATTTAAATTCACAAAGATTATAAAATATAATTTTTTTTCACATAGCTTTTACTCCTCTTGACCCTATTTCCTTTATATAAATTTCATTATCCCCCCATTTGGTATATCGTTAAGCTCCCCTCACAATGCTTGACCCATATTAGACTTTAAGGACACCCTCGTATTTTGGTGTTTTGGGTAGCGTAAAAATCAAATTTTTTTCTATGTTTATTATGAAAAAAAAAAAACATTGAAAAAGGACGATTTTTTTTAATCTACTTTGTGAAGAGAAAAAAAACGGCTGAGGGGGAGTTTGTCGTTTTTGATTTGGAGTAGACTCCTTAAGCGATAACTGAGTGTGACGCAGTGAAATTTCTCGTTTGGGCAGTTTTTCTTATGCCAGAGTTCAAAAGAAAGAGGGTGGACTTCACAGGAAGACGGAAGGTGTACAAGCATTTCCGTTTTTGGTTATTGCTATTTGGTTGTTTCCTCTTCAACACGTAGAAGAAATAAATACTTGCTAGGGTGGAATTTTAGTGCTGGCGGAATCAGGGAATATGAAGTGAATTGTCATACAGCATTGCTTATGGGAATAATCGTATAGCTACCTTTACCCGCCTATAGAACACTTCTACGAACCTACCTTACTGCGGAACGGCTTCTTCTTCTTTTAATAAGGTATAGGATAATGCGGCTACCATTTGGACCTGTTTCATAGTGCGTGTACTCGATATTTGTAAGCCAGACCATTTGAACCAGTAGTCTGCATTGAGATTAGTCATTTAGACTAGCCTGTTCAACCAAGTCACAGCAAACATAGAAACCTTGTAACTCGCTACCTCTAGCACTGATGGAAAACTGAATGGCAGATGCATCTATGCTCGATACAAAAACCTACAGACTAAGTTCTTTACCTTTCCGATCCCTAATATAGAATGATTCAGAGCGTAAGGTTCAATGTCCTGTCATCTTTCCTAGTACCTCCAAGCAATTAAAATAGCACCCTATTTTCGCCGGTTAGCCCTATAAAATCATCGTGTGCGTATTCCTAGGCCTAAAAGATCGGTAGCTCTAGTTTGGGCATTGTCAGTTTGGTTCCCAGTCTCAACCGTCCGACTACCTACTTTGGCTAACTTCTACAAATTCATATACAACAAGGCACAATCTTGCGGAATGTGAAGTCGATGCTTCTGCGCCAAAGAAGGACGTCTTCGTACGACCAATTATCGATAAGAATATCGCCGTTGCATAAGACCGACCACTTTCAATATGTCTTTAAACATCTATTTCTAGCTGAGTCTGGCAATTTAAAAGTTTTTTTTATTTGACAGACACTTAACTAAGTATTATTTCTCTTTACTTTAAACCCATAAAATAATAGATATGAGCCTTTTAAAACAAAAAAATACCTCCAACCGCAAAACTTTAAAAGAAACTTAGTTAAGGAAAAAACCTAAAAACCTACATTCATCTTACTTACTATGTACTTACTTTTTAACCCAGTTTTCCTTCGTTCTACATAATTTACTTTTATCTCATTTCCTTCACTCTATTTATTGCTATCTTTCTTTTTTTTTACTTTAGTTCCAGGTTAACTATATTGATACTTTTTTTTGACCACACACGTTTCCTCTGCATTGTAGTATGTGGTCGAACATCCCCGTTTTTCCCATTCCTACTTTGACCACCTAGCAGCAGCCTTCGAGTCTGGTTGCGGCCGAATCCTTAGGGAAGACCGCCGAAGAGACCATGGAATAAAATGAACACAGAATCAAGTAACTCAAAAATTATTACTTGGTGTAATTTGAAAAGTTTTATTTTTTCCGGAAGGATCCCTGCTGGTCGGCAGTTTTTTTTTGCCTTGTTGGTCCTTTAGGTCTTTGTTCTCTCTCTCGATGAAGAAGAAGCTGTAGAGGAATAAGTTTATTTTCAGCTTCCTTTTCACTTTACAGTTGTTGGGTTGTCTTGTTGTCCCTTGGTAGTTTGCTCTCATCCTGGCCAGACCCAAGGTCTTTGCCCCATTGGAAGAAGAAAATGGATATAGGAGCCTGTGATGTTCTGTTTTAAAGGAGGTGGAGGATCTGTGTCTTGTTTCTTATCTTTTGTGTGCCAAACGCATTTTCAAATAGAATTGTGAGTATTTTGTTTAAAAGGAATGAATAAAAGGATGCTGGCTTTAAGGGGAGTGTTTCAATTTAAGGAATTTTTTGTTTTGGAATTGAATTTGCATGAAATTTAGTTCTGATTGAAAAAAAGCCAACCCATGTTTTATATGGAATCAAACAATACCACTCAGAAACAAACCATTACTACTTTCTTTAGAACACAACGCATCACTTTGAAAGACATTACCACAAGCAGCAAAAGCATTCCGGTTGGCAGCCCATTGTCCGAGCCGCGGAGAAGGACATAACCAACAAAGCAAAATTTCAACCAGTCATGGAGGAGCGGAAAGTCCTCCAGAATGTAAGGACGGCAGGAGCGGTAACCTCCCGCAAAAGTGGGGATATCCCGGAAAGATAGCTAAGATAGCAAATAATGACGAAAAAGAAAAAGCAGTCAAGACCAACCATAGTCGGGGAAGCTTCTACCTCAGTAGCCTAAAGGGGCCTACAGACGCACGACATGTCTACCAACCTGAGTTGGAAATCGTCAAATTATCACGTCTGTACACCGGTTGTCGACATGTCACAACAAGTTGACGAAAAATCAAAATGTTTTGATTTTCTGAGACATGTAGTGTGTTAGTACAGAAGTTGTAAACTTGGTTCTCAACATCAGTGTAAAAGCTAGTTAAAGCTTACTGATCGCACACAACCTATCACGGTAAAATCCTTTCCCAAATAATGTCGTTAGGTAAGTTTATCGACATGTAGTTACGTCTGTGCGTGATTAGTTATCGACATGTAGACAAACATGTCGTGTGTCTGTAGGCCCCTTAACAATCAAGGCTCAACGGGTAACAGCCCAATGAGCGGAGTAGTGAAGGACCACCTTCTAGTGGCACTAATCGATGCCAATTCTAGTACCGGCAGACTCCTGGACTTTCTCTGGGCCGACATCGGGTCTGGTCATGGAGTTTGTGATGGGGAAAATTGCTGAGTATCTTCAAACACAAGGACATCCCTATGGACAACTGGAAGGTGCTCAAGGCCGAGGAACCTCAGCGAAATAATCGAACCCTGGTATTGCTAATCAACGGCGAGAGGCTGGAAAGAGTTGACTATAAACTCCATTTTGGATTAAGACAGGCAAGGATAAAGGTTTTCAAAACGGTTTCATCTAACGAAGAGATTCGATGAAGAGCTCAGTGAGCGCTTGGATGAACTAACAGTCATCGAGATTGAGAGGGAGTAGGCATCTACAAGCTCAGATGCAGCGGTTGACAATCTAGTATATACATGGCAGCAGGCGGCCCGTACCACCCTCCGGCTGCATGAAGGGGGTTGCTGGGTCGAGAGCACATATGGGCAAATTAATATACCGCGCTATCTACCACAGAAAATAGCACAAGGACCTACCGGTCGCAAAATTAAATTTCGGAATTAAATGGAAAGGAATGGATTTCCAGCCTGACAAGCACCATGATGTTGTCTTGTACATAGACGGTTCCAAATCAGAGTCGGGTGATGGAGTTGGAGTGTTTGAGTGATTCTTCTTCTTCTTTAACGGCTCTACAACTGGGATTCAGTTATTGCCCCTAGCAGCTGTTCTCTCCACCGGTCCCGATTCTTAGCCGATGTCATCCACCTTGGTATTCCTCAGCTCTGAGCGTCCTGGTCTACGCCATCTTCCTTCAAACTCTTGACCCTTTTCCATGGCCTGCCTCAAGTTTAAAATCTGATCAGTTGTTGATTTGTCTGGGCTGGAGCCACGCTGGTAGTGGCCTAAGATGATTTTGACGTATGGGGCCATTCTGTTTGTAGGATAGCGAAGAATATCTTATAAGAAATACTCAACAACGTTATACCGGGCAGAGGATGTCATTTCACCAGTCTTCTAGCATCACTTCCTACTCCTATACTTGCACAATTAATTCGTATATCGCTTGGTATAATGTAGGCTCTCCACATGTAACCAGCTCCCTTGGGATGGCGTCTGCTCCCGAGCCCTTGTTTTTTAGCTGAGTTATGGCCCTGCTAACTTCTTCTAAACTTGGTGGCGGCAGCATAGCATTATCATCAGAAATTGTTAGAGCTTCCGAATCCTCAGTCAGATCGCCAATTAGCAATTCATGAAAGATCTCTTCCCATCGCTCTAAGATGACTTTAGGATCGGTGATCAGTTTCCCATCTTTGTCCTTGCAGTATGTGCAACGTGGTGTGAATTGCGTCATACTGCGGACTCTTCGGTATAACTGATCCGAGTCGAAGCTGGCACCTCGGTACGTTCTTACTTGCTACCATCCTCTATAACTCGCTGCCCATTATCACTAGTATTTTTATGCAAGCTGCGAGTGTCGACATATTTCCTGTATACGGAAATTCCTGTTCCCAGCCTACTTTTGCGTTCAGATCTCCAAGTATGCTGCCTCATTTCGCAGTATTCTTATGTTCGGCGTTTTCTAGGCAGAACCTCTGGCAATTTTACATACCTGCCTAGAAAAGCCAAGCCACGGTAATTTGGCCGGAAACCGACTTCAGTGCATCGGATATTTCCAAATGGTATTTTGTGGAAGAATCACGCTTAGCGGGCCAAAGAGACGCATGAGGCTAAAGTCATATTTGGTTCCCACGCTCAATGGCTACAGTACCTACTGATGATATAAGAAGCAAGGTCATAAGTTTGGCAAGTAAAAGTATTTATTAGCCGAAATCTATTTGATGAATTGTACTAAAATGCTTCAAATTAGACAGACAGAAGGTCGCCTGGTGTCCAGAAACCACTGTCAGTTGTACATTCATGCAATACCATTCATTCACGGTGCACGATTGTTTACTCCTTGTAAGAGTTAGTCCTTTCTGATTCCACCATATTCAGGCTGTTCTAGGTCAGGTAGGCTGATGACCTCTCCCCTTTACACGGAACAGTGCAGAAGCCCCTAGAAGTAGATTTGGCTTGAAGGTCACATACGGTCATTCTTGCAACGAAGGTCTTCTGATTGTGTCTTGTTTGGGTCACGTTCGGGCACAGCATAACAAAACCTTCAACACCCCATAAATAACGCCTCTCCCCCAAAATATTCCCCCTGTGTAAAATCGATCAATGAACCCATAAAAGCCCCAACTAGTATCTATATCATCCGGAAAAAAGCCCCCTCTTATAAAAAGAACAACCCCAAAAACCCAAAAATACCCCAATATTTATAAAGCATTCAGTCAAATCATTTATCCCACAAAATCCACCTACATGCAAATAAACCTTTTAAACAACTTCGTCGGTATCTCCCCTCTTCCGCTACAGATTACATATTTTACACCAGATGTCAAATTTTTCCTCCCCCTCAACCCCCAAACAACAGAAAAAAAAAAACGAAAGAAAGAATGTTTCTAAAAGACACAATAATTTTCAAATTACAAAAAAAGGGGGGCGAAACAGAAATTTAAATAACCAGAATTCATCAAAATCCCGGGGTGTGTTCCGCCCCCTTTAAGCTGAACTGAAAAAGGTTCAATTGCTTGGTATATCCCGAACAGAAAGGAGCGGCTCCGAAAGCTTCTATAGGAGAGGATCAAGAAACATCCGAGGATATAAAATGAAATTCTTCCTATTCAAATGTCTATTTGCTACCCCGTTTCTTTCGGGGGAAAAAATAAAAAAAAAATTTTTTTTAGGGTAGCAACGGTAGCAGCAACAGCAGAAAAGGAAACTGCCAGTGTTTATGGAACAAGTCTTCGCCTTTCTGAAATCCACTTTGATTATCTTCCCTAAAAGGTTCGCGCTCGGCTTTGTAGTAGTAAGGAACCTACTTCATCCCTTCTCCTTACACCGCCGATATCCTGCGAATATTTTGTAACGCTTTTGTTTCCCGGTCGTCGTTTTGTGCGTTTTCCTTTTTTTTGTTTTTTATTTTTATTTTCATCGCATTTTTATCTGAGCAGCAATTCATTTTGTCACTGAATCCTGCTCTTCCTTTTGTGTTTTGTTCTGAGATGGCGCTGCGCGCCCACTTCCCGTTCACAATTGTTTCTCTGTCTTCGCCACTATACCCCCCTCCCCTGTCCCGGTAAAAGCACTACAACTTTTTTGTGGGATTGAATTTAGCTGAATTTAGCAGAAAGTCTTTCACTTTAGCGTTTTCAACGTGTCTTTTCACTTTGTTTCGCGTATTCAAGATTTGTGTCCTTTTCAACCCCGAACTACCATCCCCCATCCTCCAAAACATTTTCGCCAATTCCGCCAACTCTGTTGTTGTCCTAGAATACGAAGATTCGGAATGATTTGCATTTTGTTAAGAATGGCAAACAATAAGGGATGGAACATGCATTGTAATCAGAAGAGGTCCTGTGCACCAGTTGTGTCCCCACTGGCGAAATCAAATTTACCGAAAAGGATCTGATGAAAGTTGTTTCAGCGATAGTAAACTCCATGGGGTCGAGAGGGTGGAGAACTAAGGAATCATGCTGATATTCAAGAATTTTTATTCCAGAACAGAAAAGAAAAGTTCAAATAAAGAGCATCCACAGAGGTTCTAAGTGCAACTATGGAGGAGTATCGTCGTCGAAGATGTCATTCAGGATTTATTGCAGATGCTAAATGTTTCGAACAGCAAAAATATACAAATCGAAGTTGGGTACGAGATTTCATCAAAGACGTTCTGTTATCTTAGAAATGTCAGATTGAGAAATGTCTTTTTTTTTCCATGTTGGTAGTACTGCACATTGTCATCTGTCAATGGCAAATTTGTAGCAATGTGTTGTATGCATCAGAATGTTCTTTAGGTATCTGCGGTAGCGGATCTATTTCTAGACGATGAACTTGTAATGTTTTAATTCAAAGGTCACGGAATTTGCAACAAATTATAGAACAGAAAAAGTTCCATGTGTTCTGAATCATATCACTTTTATAGATAACCAGAAATTACTAGATGACAACTTTTAATCCATTAAAGCGCCAGAAAAATACACCCCGCTTTAGCAATACGTAGTCGTGACTGATTTAGTGACAGCAAGTGATTTGGTAGGAGAAGTTAAATAAAAGCTTGAGAAAGCTTTTACAAACTTTTAAAAGCTTTGTACCCCAGCCTGCGTCAATTGTTACAAGGTTTGAAAACATCTATACAACTGCCCATGGGAAAACATGGCCATTGAAAGGTAAAGGGGAGTTTACATCCCGAACACAAAGAGGAAGAACAAAGTGGCCCTGTACACAAAATACAAGCGCAAAGTTTCGTTGAAAAAAACACCAAGAAACCGCGAAAGTGGCATCTAATAGGCGTTAGAATATTGAAATTTAACGAAATTAAATGTTTTTTTTCGGTCTACGCATTCGTTAAGTATTGCAGAGCCCTACTTTGAGGTTGCTGTTTTCTGTTGCCACTTTGGTGAAACATTGACAGAATCATACTATACACGAATTTGCGCGAATTTCTTTTGTTTGTCGTTTTTTTTCCTTGAGTGAATAGCCGACATCTGAATTTAGCTTTAACTAGGAAGTGGTCCAATTCACAATTCGCATCTTACAGGATCTTACCTGGAGGATACTGGAAGATGCCCTTCTGTCTATGAACATATGGTCTATTTCAGTGGTCGGCAACATATGGCACGCGTGCTACTAGTTCGCACGCGAGAAGATCTCTAATGCACGCCACAAAAATGGAAATTTATTAAAATTTATGTTAAGAAAGCAGATGCTAACATGAATAGGTATGCCGATAATCGGGTCGGAATGACATTTCATATTCATGCACGACTGTAATAGAGGCATGCGCACTTTCTACTCTGACACATACGTATAGTACACAGATGTAGACACCACGTAAAGTATATAGGTTACTGCAGCCGCCGGGGACACGGTTCACTCGAACGTTGATATAAAGGCCTCCATTCACATACAAGTCGCCGGCAGGCCGTTGCCCGAAGGTTTCTCGTCTTGAAGCGAAGTATAACCATACACTCACCGGGCACCAACTGGATGGCGTCTGCAGTCCAGGGAAACTGACAAAAATCTTTATGTCTGTGGGTATTTATTGTCAGTCCGGGCGTGAAGACTTGGGCCTGGTTCGTGTAATTCGACAACGAACATTTATTCTTGTTTCCAGTTCGCATAGCTCGAAAAAATTGTAAATTTCGTTCGAAACTTCTAGAAAGGTCTTAGTTATCGAGTGCTTGGTAGGCTTAGTAAAAATAATGCATGTGTTAGTATCGTGGTTCCTTACTGAAAACGAAAATTTCTTTTTCGAGCTAGTACGCGGGGGCTCAATTTTTGCTTGACAAATTTTTTCGTTTTCAAATTAGTTTCGAACGATTATCGACGTTCGGGATACACGAATGGGTCTTCCCTGAACTTCAGTCAGTAAGTCTGAAATTTTCGTTAAGGCCATAAAGATTTTTACACTTTACACTAAACTAAACTATCGTCTTCGCCTGTGTGTATGGAGGGAACATAAGGTCACCTACAGGGGCCTTAAGTTGCTTTGTGAAAAGATGTTACTACACAAATAAAATTATCTTCATATACAATTAGTTTGAATTATTTGTTTTGTAGCCCGCCAATGCATTTAGGTTGCCGACCGCTGAACTATTTGATTGCAGTATCTTTCGCTGGAAGATTTGCATATGTATTTACGTATTTCCAATGGTCGGTCTGTCTGTTAGCGCTCAGGTCTCCTATGACCTTTTTGATGTCATTGGAAGGGGCCGTGTCATATGCGTGCTCAAGCTTATAATGGAAAATGTGCTTTGTCGTGTCCGCTTTCTCTCCTCCTCCACATGTGCACTTATATGATCAAAAAGGTAAAGAATTTCGTTCAAAGTAGTCCTTCACTTATTGGCTTGAGCTCTACGACATTATCTATGATCGACTTGTTTATTATAAAGCCTACTCCTAAGTAATCCTCCCTTCTGCAGCTGTAGAATATTCTGTATTTAACAAAGTCCATTGTCTCGTATCCTATCCAACTGATCTCTTATAACGCGAGAATTTTTATTTTATATCTGCTCACTTCGTCTGATAGTAGTTTAACTGATGCCGTTCTGCTCTGTTCCATATTCCAAAAATAAATTCCAGGTGTTACTGCCGTAGTCGTTGCCATTTTGCTTGTCCGTTCCGATGCTTTACTTCTGGTTTCTTAACTGATGTTCCTTTACGGAGTCCGGTGGTTAGCTCAATGTCCAAAACTAGTACCAAGAAGACCGGATAACTCATCCTATATGGTGGTCAAGCTTTAACCCCGGGCACTAGGTACGTCAGTCGTCGGTTGGTTGTCCAGGAGGCACCAGCGAGAAGGCGACGGTACGATTTCACCCCCCCCCCCCCCAACCCCCCTTAACAGTAATAGAACGTCTCAAACTGTCATTTTATGCGAATTCATTACATTACGAACACATTACATTACATTAGTTTTCCTTGAGTGGCTTTTTTTGCGGGTGTTTTTGAAATAATGTAAATAGCCTATGAATAAAATAAAAGTTCGTTTTGTTATCTATAAAGTTTTTTCGTCCTAGTTTCATTTCAGTCACTCTATAGTCGATGATTACGTAATTTTGGAATCACCAGCTGCAAACTTTTTAATATTTGTTTTGTTACTGGTTATAAATACCACTAAAACATACAGTTTCCGATGATATATTGTGTCACACATGGCCTCACCTCATTAAAATATTTTGTTCCCAGTCCCAACCGCTGCAGTACCTACTGATGTACAAAAGCTTGCAATGTGTTTTGTCAGTAAAAGCTACCTTCAATATTTTTTTAGTAAACAAACTTTTGAAGCAAAAGATCATAAAAAAAGTTCTTTTATGCTCAAACTATAAATAATATAACTCCACGCTTACATTCCGTCACACGCTTCACTCTTAAAAATAATGCGCAATTCCTGATTATCTCTAGTCAAAACAAAATCTTTTGTTTATACTATATAACTTATCCCCAATCCAGTAAAACTTTTTAAAAAAAAAGGACAAAAGATATTAAAAACAAACATATCAATACCTCAGTAACTTTCACCCATCTCCATCCTTCCTCTACTAAAACAAAAAACAAAAAAAAAAACGGCCATGAAATTCGATAAAAACAGGAAAAACCTCTTCACTTTATTACATTTGTTTACTCTCGATAAACTTTTAACACCAAACAAATAAAATACTTTAAGGAATCTGTCGCTAGCAGGACATAATAAAAATCCAACACGAAAATAATTCATTTTGTTTACTACGACAGTCACGCTTAGAACATCCTTCAACTATAACGTTTTCTACACACATATACATATATATAGAAGGAAAAAAAATTGATGGCTACAAAACAAATCTTCAGGACGATGGAGAAAAAAAAAGTCCTTCATATATCCTGTGAGAAAAAAAAATGCCATAGAAGAAGCAAAACACAAAATTCCAGTTGTAGTTCGAGTATCGTTTTTCAAACGATTTTTATCATTGGAAATTTCCTTTCTTTATATCCCAGGACATTTCGCTTTGGCTACTAGAGAGGAGTCATGTGCTATGCTCCTTCTGATGGTGCTAAGTTTGTAGCAGTATTTTTTTTTTTTATTTTTTTTTTAGTATTCTGTATTGATAGTGAAAGGACTTAAAATTGGACAGCGCCATTTGCCCAGATTAGAGAAGATATCGAGGGGGGGCGCAAAATAAAAAATGAAGGACCTTCGTGCATGGGGGATGCTAAGGACTACTCACCATTTGGGGGAGACACACAGCATATAGATGAAAAATAGGGTCCTGGCGAGCTGTTAAAGGATTTTGGTTTAAAAACGTCCCAGAGTCGTCTTCTTGGCCCCAAGGGGAATTTCGGGGGCTGTAAATAGGGGTCGGTTCACTCCATTTACTTCCCTTGGCGCAGAGACTTCTTATACACAGCTATAAGTCCCTTCATTTCGATTAATATTCCGCCCCTGTTATCCTTTTGCCTTTATTTTTTTTTTTTTTTTTGCTACTTTTCACTTCTTTTGTTCGTTGCGAGCATATTCAACGGCGGCTGGTGGAGTTCGTTTTTTTTCGATATCAATTCCCGCACTCCATACTAATATCGGCCATACATTCCAGACTAATCCTGTTATTACATTATCCTTTGACATTTCCACCTCCTCCTACCCCCCGGCGGCATTTGTCGCATACACGTACACCAACCAACCCCCGAACCAAACCAAATTCCCTGGGGTATGAAGGAGTCGATTTCGTTCTCTGTTCTTATATTCGTGGCGTGAGATATTTCCTTGTCCTTAATATAAAGGATTCCCTACCCCGTCAGGACGTGCCTTTATTTTTCGTCCACTTCTTATCATAAGACATTGACTTGCTTTGTTAAGGACACACTGTCGTTCACTCTCTCGTCCTTTCTTATCTTTCTCTGGCTTATAATGGAATTGATCGAATGGAAAAGGGAACAAAATTGGCAGCTAGGCCCCCTCCTACCCGCGCGCTGAGAGCCACCCGTACAGCTCCCCAGCCCCCGTTGACCTAGGCGATTTGGTATCTTCTGTACGGAATTTCAACACTGAGTCCTTCCGATGCCTACAGTATGAAGGATGAATGCAAAATTGAGTGAAATAAAACCCCCGGGCAAATATTTGTCTTAATCAAAATCGCGAGTTTGACTAGGGCTACAACCCCCTCCCCCCACCCGTCATACTCCAGAAGAGGGGTTATTTTAATTTAAGGAAATGCCACTGGTGACAATCCTTTCTCAGCACAGCTTGAAGGACAGTAGGAGCGCACCAGTAATTGATTCCTTTCGGGCCCCCGGACGTCAGTCCAGGTCCATGGGTATACAACGGGCGACAAACGACCGACGACAACGACGAACGATGACTTGTTGTGTTGTCCTTCAGTTATTGGCTACGGGGGCTGCTGTGTGACAGCCAGCAATGGTTTTACCCTGGCAAATGGAAGACAAATAATAATTGTGATGAGATGGATATTTTATCTTGTTATCTTTATCCTCGGCCGGTTAAGTGCCATGCTTCAAGGAGACACTGGCGGGGATGACATCACTTTCAGTTATTGTGGATAAATCTGTTGGCAAATAAGAGTTAAGTGCACAAGTGTGATTGGATTTTATCGAGTTTTGATGCCAATTCTCCTCCTCAACATAGACTCGAGGAGTTGAGGAGTCGAGGAGGGTTGGGTTCTCGCGTTTAAATTGGATTAGGAGAATGTCGATTAGATGTTATTAATTTAAGAGGAATTTTAAGGTGACTTCTTGGAGGGAGTTTTATCCAAGCGTAAATGGATCGAAAGTATTTTTTAATTACAATTTCAGCTTCAGTCGGGCGTAATTGCACATACCAAGAATATCTAAGTAGAAAATTACTTTAGAAATGTTGTGTAGTTATAAGGAATAGAAAAAAGTCAGTATTTAATATATATTTCATTTACTGCTGTTCAACCTCATCCTTTTTCGCTGTAGTACTTAGTGCGAGCATTAAAGGCAGCCCTTCACCTACCTACCTACTTGCTGGGAGCCGTTGGTGGGATTACTGCATGTTCGCATTGATGATTCTGTTATTTTTCTCTCTAGTATTTTTTACCGGATAAAGCTTTAACTTCAGCTAACTCCAAGCAACTCCAGTTAACTCCAATCAACTCAAAACAAGTCGAACTAGCTCCAAAACAACTAATTCCAAAACAACTTCAATTAATTCTAAAAGAAGTCCAGCTATCTTCCAGTTCTTTCTACTGTGATCTGTTAGTTGGCGGTCTGAACGGGACGTCCTCGCAACGGATACGCTGCTGTCGGTGCCGTTTTAAAAAATGCGGTTTTTTGCCTAGTTTCTTCGGTCAATTCGGCAGGTCGACCACCCAACTCCTTTCACACCATGGAGTTGGGACCAGACGATAGCGGAGTTCAAAATAACTCCAGATAACTCCAATTGACTCCAAACAACTCCAGTTAGCTCCGAAACAATTCCAGTTTAGTCTACTTAACTCCAAAATAACTCCAGTTTACTCCAAACAACTCCAATTAATTCCAGTTAAGTCCAACTAACTCCAAAATAAGTCCAGCTAGCTCCAATTAACTCCAAAACTCCAGTTAACACCAAATAATTCAAAAAAAAAGTCCAGTTAACTTCAACAGAACTCCAATTAACTCCAATGGACTCCAAAACAGCTCCAGTTTACTCCAATCAACTCTTAAACAACTTCGACTAACTCCAATTAACTCCAAAACAACTACAGTTAATTGCAATTAACTCCAAAAACAACACCAGCTTTTTGTTATGTGAAAAAGAGCTCAGGTGCCAACTTTTATACTGCCATCATGTTATTCACGTCATAGAGCAATGTTTAGTTTGTAAGCTTAGCTCGAAAATAGAAAAAGGATAAGCTATTTTTAGGGTATAGTCTGTCTGGAGGATGCATGAGAAGGAGGCAGAGAACCTCGCGCTTGAACTCTCTTGCGTGCTGCCATCTGAGCCACAACAGTCACGGTTAGCAGTTAACTTCAATTGCTTACAATTAACTGCATAACAACTCAAACTTACAATTATGTCAAACTCATCACGAGATTAATGCAGAGGCAAACAAGACTTACCGATGCGATTATTACTGGGATTGTTGGGAGGAATGCTTAAGGAAAATCCACATAAAGTAATTGCGTCGGTCTGTGCAGCCATTGGCCAGGATTTATCACCTTATGTCGTGTACATGCTGCATCATGAAGAAACCGTTCATGGTGAAATTCCGGAGAAATGGAAAGCTCAAGCTGAGCCAAATTTCTCCTAGGTACTCTTCGGAAATGAAACTGACTGCCTTTGAAAGTTTTGCTGCAGCTTATCGGGGAATTCTGTGAAAAGCATTGAGGCTACAAAAGTAGAATTTGCTCCATTCTATTTTCACTAGAAACGATTTTGTTTATATTTGTCTGCGGGAAGCCTGATGAAAATGGTAATGGACGAGTTAGATGCAGTGACTGGTGCTGAGATTGATGCTGAGGACAGGGTTATATAGCATCTACTTAGTTTTATTTTTTCTGGTTTTTCCACTCTCTATTTGGTGATAATCAAAAATGGTCTTGCCCTTGCGTTCTTGGTCTTGTTCTTTCGCAAGACCAAGGCGACCTATTCGTCTGCTTACACAGGCTCCGTTTATGTTGCAACGTTTTATGTGTTCAATCATTTCCATACGCGAAAGACGGACGAAATAGTGGAATTAGCGAAACAAACAGGTTTAAATGAAATAAATGATCTTCCACGAAGAAATTTTGAAAGAAACAGCAAGAAGTCTTTCTAATGAAAAGCTCAATGAATTAGCGGATCAAGAAGCCCACAAAAATATTGAAAACAGCGATTCTGAAGAACAAAAAAAAACTAAAAAATGAATTTTTGAATGACAAAATTTTAGATAGGAGTTCAAAGGCACGACGAGGTGTCGTGGATTTAACAACTTCTTACAGAGCGAGAAAAAATGCAAATGACATTAGAAGAAGAAGAGAAGAATCTGAATGAACTCAAAAATAAATGGTGACTTATTAATTTGCTATATTTCTATATTTGAAGACTTCAATTCCAAAACTGCTTCTTTCCATTTTAAAAAATCAGTAAGGCAAACCCTATAAACAAACCCCTTTAAAAAATCTGGTTAACTTTTTTCAGTTTTACAGCTTGGTGAACACACATTTAGCTGGTTTAGCCTTCAAATGCGTGAGAATTTTGTTAAAAGAGTCTGCTCAGAGTGGTTTGACTGTATTTACCATTATGTAACCTACTCTAAAAGATTGTACTCTTGCATACTCTGCCCATAAATACAATTACAAAAATACAAATTAACTCCAAAATTACTCCCATTAACTTCAAATAACCCCAGTTAACTCCGATTAACTCCAAAACAACTCCGACTAACTCCAGTTGACCACAATTAACTCTAAAACAACTTCACTTAGCGCCCATTATCTCCAAAACAACACCAATTATCTCCATAACAACTCCAATTAACTGCAAAGCAACTCTAGGTAATTCTAGTTGAGTACAATTGACTCCAAAACAATTCCACGTAGCACCCATTAACTCCAGAACAATTCCAGTTACCTCCAGTTAACTCTAGTTAACCCCAACTCCAAAATAACTCCAATTAACTCCAATACAACTCCAATTAACTCCAGAACTACACCAAAAGACACCGTAATCTCAATATAAATGGGAATAATCCAAGTACTTAATTTATTTAAAAGTAAAGGAGCGGTGTAATGCCACACCTGGAGTGAATAGGAATCTCCTTACAGCAGACAGAAAACAATAGTAAGGCCGTTGAAAGAATTGACGTGCTCAACCTGATCGATTCAGATATGACCAAAGATTTCCTTAACATGCAAATATACCCTTTTTTACCGATAGAATTTGACAGATAAATATTTTAAATATTCAAATATATTCAATAGCTTTGCTAAAGATAACCAACTCACTCCCAACACCGATACCCTTAACTTGAGCTCACTAGACACCAAATATGCTTACCTTGCAGTCTCCTCCAAAAAACACCTATATGTTCAAAACAGCCCCAAAAGCATTCCTTTCACATCTGCCAAACTGTGGCTATCCTTTCTATACTTCTTACTTATAAAGTTGTTTATGCGTCTGCCCGCAAACAACAACACCCCAAAAAAATCACGTCATCAAAATATAAAAACAATGAAACACAACACTCCCAAAAAAAAACACCAAAAAGCATTTGCATAATGTTATTTTCCAGCACCTTTCAGCAACACCACATCACACATGAAGTCATGTAACTTAATAAAATTTGACAAGAGAAAATAAAGATAACAGCAGCAGCACAGATTTATCTCCAACATATTTGCCCAAGTCACCTCTATATACGATATGTACAAGTGCGTAACGATAAAAGAAATTCTCGTCTTAATTTCCCTCGAACATCCCTGATATGTATATAAATATTCCGGCAACATACGCTCTTCCACAGAAAAAGGTTGCCTCATTAAATCGTTCCATACCACACCCGTTTCTGGTGTTCCTGAATATAAACTCTCGCATTTTGTCAGTGTTATTAAAATTAGATGCAAAGGAAATAAATGTCAGAAACAGGCTCAAACATCCCTGCCCCAAAAAAAACAGGACTAACACAAAATATACAACCACAAAAAATATATACTATACAGAAATAAAATAAATTCCCATGGGCCTCTTCATCTGTTATTTGTTTGCCGGACTGATCCTTCATCCTTGCTGGTGGTGTTTTTGGTTTTTTTCTGTTTTGTTTTTGGGTTGGTTAGAGGATACATGGTTCTAGATATACAAGAGCCAAGTAGTGGGGCCCTGGATCTATACCGCACCCATTCTGTTGCTGCCACACCGCACACACATTTATAGACACATCGGGTAATTTATGAGCAAACATAATTTTCAATATCCTGACAAAGGATCTACAAAACGTTCTGTAAAAGTGAAAATGGCAAAGCGACTAGAGAGTCAAAGTGTTTGGCTACACGAGAGGTGATAAAAGCTGTGCTAGGGACTACGCCAGCCAAAAAAGTTAAACATCCGGAACATAACTCAGGCTTGGCAACTTTCTGGGCTGCCGCCTGAAGGGATCCCCGGCTACCATGCCTTAAGGCAATTTATACACCACTCACCCCCGCCCCGTGCCCAGAAAAGGGCTTTGTTAGTTGAGAAATAGTATTAATAACATAGTTTCGTCGCTTTTTTCACTCACCCCATCCTTCTCTGCTCCTTCTGTTCATTTCTGGCTGGTGATGGTTTTTTTGTTGTTCCATTGACCTAAAAATAAATCTCCAGCAACATTTTCTGGAACAGAGTAAAGCAGAGGGTTCGGGGTTGAGTATAGAAAAGTTTTCTCACTAAAACTAACTAGAACGTAACGCACAAAACGACGAAAAAAAATCTTCTAGTAACAAAAAGAAAACTCGACCCAGGATTGTCTATAAAGTTGTACCTCCCCCTCTCCTATACACGCACATACCCTTCCCCACCAAACTCCTGATACTAAAAAACTACAATCTAGAAACTTTCCCCCCACCCTCTTTACTAACTCTTGCTCAAGTCTCAATAGAATCAAATTAGCAACCTGCCTCCGATATGATATTTGCTGGCGGTACTTTCTGGGAAGCAAGTAATAAATTGTAGTCGAGGGAAATTCTCTTTATTGATGAGATAACTTGGTGATTACATAGAAGAGGGTTGAAGGACCTACCGGGGGTAGAATACAGACACAACCATGAATAAAACGAAAATCTTTTATGAAGCGTTAACTTTCCCTTTAAATATAGAGAGTATATAAAGATAACCCCGCTTCGATATCAACTCGAGACTCTAACTCTGCAGATAAAATGAGAAATTCTCTGTTACTTTGATGTCCTTGCTATACAATCCTTGTTCAATTAGAGAAAGGATATAATGGAGCTGAACAAAAACTTTTTTTTCTTCTGTACGTTCGCTGTAGTTATCTAGATAATCGGAGTATTGTCAGGCAGTCAGCCATTAATTTCCTCTTTTAAACTATCGATTGGAGCACAATATATACTTTTAACTCGGCTTCAAGGACGAAGTTTTGTAAAAAGTTTTTATTAATTTCACTATCCTTATCCTAGTTAGGAATATGCAGAACATTTTTTTGTAAATAAGTAAAATTTGCGAAAGGAATGTTGTAATGTAAATTTTTGGCAATTTTCTTCATCAATCTTAAACTTTTTCAATACATAATTTTGTGACGGGGTTGATGTCGTAAGATAGTGGAGTTACTCGGTTTAAAACATTAGCACTTTATTCACAAATATTTGCATAATCAATTAGGATACGATGAAACTTTCATGAACTGTATAATGAAGAAACTCATATATTTACTGAAAGCAGTGAGTTGAGCTGGAAGAAAATGATGACACAAGACGATAGCCGATTGAATCCAACAAAATGAAGCAATAATTCACATTAAGATACCAAATCAGCCTAAGAAACATTTTTTGTACGTTCGTTAGTGTAATTTGGAGTAAATCGATGTCGTTTGGAAGTTAATTGGTGTTTTATTGGAGTTAATTGGTGTTTTATTGGAGTTAATTGGTGTTTTATTGGAGTTAATTTGTGTTTTTTTGAGTTAATCAGTCTCTGTTTGAGAGTTAAGCAGTGTTGTTAAGGAGAAAAGTGCTGCGGTTTTGGAGTTAAAGAGTGTCACAACAAATCAACTCCAAATGAACACCAATTCACTTCGAAATAACTCCGAATAACTCCAAAATAATTTCAATTAACTCCAAAAAACGGAATTAATTAGTGTTTTTGTGGAGTTAATCGATTTTATATAGGAATTAATCGGTGTTGCTTTGGAGTTAATGGGTGTTTTTACAGTTAATTAATGTTTTGTTTTAGAGTTAATTGGTGTTTTATAAAATTAGTGTGTGTTTGGGAGTGTTTTTGGAGTTAATTGGTACGGTTTTGCAGTTAGCCGCTATCAAATCAAATTAACTCCAAATTAACACCAATTAACTCCGAAATAACTCCGAATAACTTCATAACAACTGCAATGAACTCCAAACATGGGAATTATTTGGTGTTTTTGTCCAGTTAATCGGTTTTGCGTCGAAATTAATTGGAGTTAATCGGTGTTGTTTTGGAGTTACGTGGTGCTGTTTTGGAGTTAATCTATGACAGCTCCGAATAACAGCAAAACAATTTCAATTAACTGCGAACAACGGTATTAATTGGTGTTATTTTCGGGGTAATCGATATTGGTTTGGAGTTAACTATCTTTTTTTTGGAGTTGATCGTTGCCAAAGTCATCTAACTTCAAAGCACTCCAAAACAGCCTTTCAAGGCTGCTGTAAAAGACCACAACTTCCCGGATCTTTTTCAGAAAAGCTTGGAAGAGATCTTATCAATCCTGCTGCCATTATTTCGAGGTAGGTTTGTGCTGGGCCATATTCCAAAGGGCTGGAGAGGCTAGGGTAGTCTTTATCTCTAAATCGGGGAGAAGATCATATAAGGAAGCAAAATCTTATCTTATCTCCTTTTTCCTGAAAACGATGGAGATGGAGATGTGCGCAGCTCAGTCACTTAGACCAAAAGGATAGGCCCATTACGATGCCATTGTCATCCCACTTTAAACCCCAATTCTCAATATTTCCGCAAGCACCCTTAGAAAGGGTTCACTAAATGTAATTAGTCTTTTTCTGCTTACGACTGAGTAGTAGCACGGGATATGTTGTACGCTTTCCTCCTCGTCCAGACTTTTACAGCTTCTGCAAAAATCTTAGGTCTCAAGATCGAAGCGAGCCGCATGCTTGCCTATCAGAAAGTGTCCGGTCAGCACTGCCACTATAACTGAGAGGTCTTTTCTTTCAATGCTCAGCAGTTAATTAATTCGCCTGAGAACATATGAGGGCCAGGTAATTTTGGCCAAAGCTCATTTATTAAGATACCTCCAAAGCTTCTTTGATTGTTGCTTTGTGTGCTGTTTGCATCCCTCTCCGCTTCCGCATCCCTGCCATTCTTGACCACGATTTCCGATTTCTTGACTTCAGTAAGCCGCTTGGTATACACTGGAGTGATCGGTA
Organism: Thereva unica; assembly: GCA_949987705.1. Classification (NCBI taxonomy): domain Eukaryota; kingdom Metazoa; phylum Arthropoda; class Insecta; order Diptera; family Therevidae; genus Thereva; species Thereva unica. Next base: position 12,276,180 of record OX465284.1, read on the forward strand.
GTCGGAAGGATATTTCAATCCCAACCTCCCATTCCGAATCTCTGGCTGCTCCCATTAACAATTATATTTGCAATTATATTTTTCTCGAGATATTGCTCTCGAGCATTCTCGAAAGGAGTCAAAGCCGATATCTGGCTGCTCCAATAATTGCATCTAAAAGATAAAAAGCACCAAGATGTTATACTGGAGTTAATTGGAGTTATTTTGGAATGAATCGGTGTCAAATCCAGCTAACGCAACCCCAACACCAATTTACTCCGAAATAATTCCCAGTAACTCCAAAACAACTTCAATTAACTCCAAACAAAGGAAGTTTATTAGTGTTATGGTGAAGTTAATCAATATTACGTTTGAGTCAGTTGGAGTTATTTTGGAATTAATCGGTGTCACACCGGTTAACTCCAAATTAACACCAATTTACGAGTGGAGTGGATGTTATATTGGAGTCAATTGGAGTTATTGTGGAATCAACCGGTGTCAACTCCAGTTGACTCCCAAACAACACCAATTTACTCCGAAATAACTCCGAGTAACTACAAAACAACTTCAATTAACTCAAAAAACGGAGTTTATTGGTGTTATGATGAAGTTAATCGATGTTATATTGGAGTTAATTGAGGTTATTTTAGTATTAATGGGTGTCAACTTCAGTTAACTCCAAATCAACACCAATTTACTTCAAAATAATTCAGATTAACTCCAAAACTTCTTCAATCAACTCCAAACAACGGAGTTAATAGGTGTTTTGGTGGAGTTAGCCGATGTTAAATAGGAGTTATTTGGAGTTACTTTGGAATTAACCAGTATCAACTCCAATTAATTCCAAAAAAAATACTCCAAATCCAAAACAACTCCAATTTCCACCAAATCAACACTAATTAACCCTGGAATAACTCCAATTAACTCCAAAATAACTCAATTAACTTTCAACAACACATCTACCACAAATGAGAAAAGAGGAATCGGCTCGGAATATTTGCTGCGGTAAGATCTATGGGAGCTTAGGGATTCCAAACTGGATGACATTGGCTCAGAATCGGGATGGGTGGAGAAAACAGTTGTGAGAAGCCAGGGCCCGATTCCGTTTGTTAAAGTAAGTACTAAGCTTCTACCCAGTAGCACCCCCGTGCATAAGAGAGTTTTATGGGCTCATAAAGAAATTCTTCAAAAATGTAAGAACAATAACGTCCATTGTATATTTAAATTACTGAAAATGGAGAGCCTCCCGCAATAAAAACAACATTAGTAAATCGAAAAATTTGCGACTCTCCCCCTTCCCCCTCCAACAAAAACAAAAAAACGTTTAGCCACTTCCAAATCCTTCTTGAAAACAAACACAGAAAAAGAAACATCTCCGATTGTGATAAAAAAAAAACAAAAATCCTTAATCGCCCCAGCTTGGTACTGTTTCCACTTTTATCGGGGATATTGTTTTCCTCTCAAATAATTTGCCAAAGCATTCCCGTCTGACCCTTCCGATAATAAAACCTTAAATGGCCATTAAGCCAGCGCGAGGAAGTCACGCTAGAGAAATCAGGTAGAAATTATTTGAGTTGTTTCGGAAGCTAAATAGTTTAAATTTGTCCAATTTACGAAATTTATGGAATGCCATCAAACCGTCATTTGATCGGATCATTAACGGCCACAATCCGTGCGACCCTGAAACTGTGCAAGTTGTAATTAGTGGAACGATTTAAGAGGTCATTACGAAAGGAATTAACATCAACTCGAGAGAGAGAGGGACTATGGGAAATCTAAAGGGATAAAGGATTCTGGGGGATGGAGAGGAGGAGATGGGGGAGGAGTAGGTGGGACGGCACAGTAGGCGGCACGATGCCAAAAATCCAACAGCCTATATTGCAGCCATAACCATAAAATTCAGTGAGACTAGTAAATTCGGATGTCGGTAAGAAGTCATTTCCTAGCGGGTTGGATACCTACACCCACTCTCTTCTTCTAGCCGTTTGATGTTTTCTAGGAAAAGCCGAAAATGGTGAAGTGGGTATACACAGGGGATCAGGTTTCAATATATACTGTATATGCATAGAAGCGGGACTTACACCCCTCAATGATTAAGACAAGGGTGAGAAAAGCTTGTGTATTGCTGCTGGTGATGCCATCCACTTGAGGAGCACCCCGCCGCTCTTATCACTTGCCAAGATTCATGGATATGACCGTGGAGCATATGAACAAACCAGAAGGATCCCCATCTCCTGGAAGCCAGCTACCAATTTCGTTCGTTCCTTCTGCCGTTCTGTAATTAAACGGTTACTACGAAGTGCTGAGGCAATAACATTAAGGACGATAGCAATGATTCTTCCTTACGTTCCTGTGTGTCTCGCACACATGTCTACAGCTATAATCTTGCGGACGCATTCGTCTCTCAATCTGCTGTTGGTGCTTGTTCGGTGAGTCCGGGGTGGAGAGGGAGGGGGGGGGCATACAACGACGGGATGATAAGTAACTTTATTTTTGGTGTTTAGGCTACAAAGAAGGATATTTAGACACTTAATTACTAGTCATCAGGATACACGGCCATAGAAAACGGAAGTGAATGTCCTGCTGTGGGTTTTTCTGCACACACACAGCCACGCACATATGTATACCCTAGAACACCTTTTCAGTAATCCTTTCACCTATCCCCTCTCTCTCGTCTCAAGCAATAATTTCAGGTTTGTCGGACCCATCGATTTTTGTCACCTCCTGCACCCTTGTCCCTCGACGTGCGTCGCCCTCCGGAAAAAGGAAAATCATGGCCCTCAACAGCAAAGGCTCCATCGACCGCTTATGGCATAAGGGTATTAAGCCCTTACCGAACTGTGTGACAGTTTGTAATCTTTTTTGAAATAACAGAATGTGGGGGGGAGGTGGTGCGGTGCGGGCGGCAGAGTTGATGAGCTGTGTAGGTTGTGTAAGACTAGTTAGTAACATGGTTTCCTCGTGGTTAGCACCGCCATCGTAACAAGGATAATGAAATGCAAGAGTGTACGACGATATCTAATTATACCCTTCCTTCATTTTAACAATTGAGTTTCGGTCGGTGACATGATATTAATCTCACCTTGCACAACCCCCCGCCTTTCTTGTTGTCAACCAACCACCCAAAGCGCACATACACACATTCATACACACACCCACCGAACTACCCTTCTTGGTGTTCTGCTTTTCTGGCCGTTCAACCGCCTCCTGTCAGTTGAGTGAGAGTGGCTTACATTTCTAAGGGTGGTAAAAGTCTGCTTGCCATCTACTGGCACCCGCTGGCAAGCAAGGGGATGTGTATTAACTGTTCTCAGGCCTGTAACGACATGAACCTGAAGGTGTTATATGTGCGACCTAATCATGATACTCTTCATGGAGTGCTGAGAGAGACCATGTGCCAGTATGTGTGCACAAGTAATGAAAAGAAAATCTCTGGAGGTCGTTGGATATCAGAAAGTTGATTTGGTCCCCTCCTCCCAAGCAAACCAACGATCCCTTCAGTAAAAGTTATACGAGTATATAGGGTGAGTAAGTGTCTATGAATTAGGTTAGGAGGGGGAATTCTCATTAAAATGTTGTTTAGGGTTGAATGCCGGATTTTCGATAGTCGTTAACTTCAATTTAAATTAAAGTTTTACAAGTGAAAATGACGGATTTTGTATCAACAATAAGGGAGATTTTTTATATCCCCTTGTTCCGGCTATACTGCAAAAAAAAGGAAGAGAGCCAAGCAAAAATGAAATTAATAAATAAAAACACAAATTTTTCTATTTCTTGTATTTTTATTAACAAATCAAAACTACATGGATCTACAAAAAAGTACAAACAAAAGCACACAAGTTAAAGAACAGCACTACACAAAAAAAACAACAAGAAATTTATACCTGCAAATAGAAACGAATTAGTTAAATATAAACATTAAATATACAAGCACTTACCTGTTTTAGAAGTTGAAAAATCATCCAGAGATAATAAAGCTAAAAATTGTCCTGAAACAAAGCCAACAAGTATTAATCGGTGTTCTTTTGGTGTTAATTGGAGTTGTTTTGGAGTTGATTGGTGCTGTTTTGGTGTTAATTGGAGTTGTTTTTTTTTTTTTTTATGTGAAAGACTAGAGTCTCACTGTCGACAATCTATTTTATTCGTATAGAGTGCAATGTCGAACAGCAGCTCTAGTCGGGGAAGGAAGGAACTGCCACAACCCACCCGCGATATTTTTAGTCCACCTACTTCCAACCATTACTAGTGCGACTTTGACATCGGGGCATCGAGAAACAACTCGCTGGAGTGTTATGCCTCCTGAAACGAGTTGAATCTCATCAACCAACCGATGACATGCGCTTTGGTGGAGCGGGGAAGGGCTAAGGAAGGCTATGACAGGAGGATTCAGGAATGTAAAGAGGGTATTAATTGGAGTCATTTTGGAGTTGCAACTCCCATAAACTCCACAGCGACACCAATTAATTCCAAAATAACCACGAAGCCATATTAATTAACTCGAAAGTAACTCCAATATACTCCGATTCAACTCCAATTTACTCCAAACGAACACCAGTTGACTCCGAGATACCTCCAATTAATTCTAAAACAACTTAAATTATCTGGAAACAACGCATGTAGCACGTATGGGTCAAAAGGACCTGCTCAGAAAGTTTGCTATAGTAAGATCCGTGGGATACGAGAGAATGAAAGAGAGAGAGGAGAGAACAGTTGTGAGTGGCCAAAAATTTGCACAAGGGAGCTATGTACAGGTACACGTATATAAATTCTTAAGAGACGAAAATCAAGCCAACAAGTACTCGGACATAAAACCAACAAGGGCTCGGACATCAAGTCAACAAGTGTAACCAATAATTGATCTCTAATCAACCCAACAAGTGTCCTAAACACCCCTTCAACTGCACCCAAACAATCCGTTAAACGACGCGTTAAAAAACGGCACAGGAAGAAACCGCTTAGATATGGACAATCAGCGCAACCCGTGAGATCAAGATAGCAACGTTTAAAACATTTTTTTTAGGTTGGAACACCTCTCAACCCTCTCCAAGTACTTCAGGGCCTCCATAACCCATAAATGAAACAACCTACAAAGCGAGTTGGATATTTTTGAACCTATGCAGCCGGCTACCCCGTGTAGAGGCTCCTAGGCTCTACATAGATCCCTGAAGAAAATAGGGATATTAATAGTCTTAATAAGAAAAGTGTTCTTGATCCTCTCTAGCCAAAATAACCCGGCGACAAGGGTTTGGAAACCCAACTAGAAAGCCGTCAGAAAAGAAATCCGACCAACCAATGAAACCTAAAACAGCTCCAAAGCCGAAAGTGCAGGAATGGGCTTACTTGCGTACTGACTGTAACGGACTGTGACGGAAAACTAGTTCCCGTGTAAGAGAGAACGAGTTAGGGCAGGGCTCAGAAAACTCCAGGTTCCTAGGGATTGCTGCATGCCCCGGGTGGATGGTAATCACGGAAACCTGGCTAAGAGTTGTAATGGGCTACCCGGAGCCCTGGGACGGGGAAGGTTCGACGGGTACTTCAGGGCTGCAACGAAAGACCACAGCTGAAGGGGATAGGGGTTCAAAACCTAAGGACCTAAGGTGTTCATGCAAGACAGCCCACCATTCAAAGAGAAGACGTTCTCTGTGTAATAAAGGTATATTGATTAGCTGAGGTGAATTGGCTACAAGTTTTGATGTTCACAATTTAAGATCATGGCGGCAGCAAAATGTGTGATCAAAGCTGTCACTAGCGAAACTTGCAATTTTCCCTCAGCGATCGTCAGCAACCGAGACTATTTCCCCTATTTCTCTATTGGCACTGCAAGCGAGGCTGTTACCCTACTAAACCAACCACATAAATCCTTTTTGGGTAAGCTTCTAGGGCAAAAAGGCTCGCAAGAACAATTTATGTAATGTGAAAGTGTCGAACACTAGGGGTAATAGATTTTGAACATGGACTAGGGTGGGGCCGCCCAGAAAAGATTACTAAAACATTGTAAACATATATTCAGAGTTAACAAAGTGACCACTTGAAAGTCGTAATAAGAGATTAGGAGAGAGAGGAGGAAGACATTTTATCCGAGAGATCCACCGTAAGGTTGCACTTCTTTTCTCACAAGACGCCAGTATCCTTGATCAGTGACGCCTTCGGTTGTGGGGTGCAAGTGTGAGCTCTATCTGGGACACAAATCTGTAGGGTGACACTTTTTGGGGTGAGCTTTGGGTACCTGTATGTAATTAGTTGAACTTCGCTGTGATGGGTTAGAGTGTTTTGGGCAGGCTTTCATGCTGGGGGAGTCTTGGTTGGGATCTTGTGGGGTGTATACCAAATTGATCAGGCATACCAGATAGACCAGACAGACCAAACAGACCAGATTGAGCAGAAAGGCCAACCTAGCCTGGTCTTTTATTAGTATCCAACGGTAAAGATCTTTATCGAGTCTTGCAATATGCATGTTGGGAGGTGGACAAAGGAGCCAGTGTTATAGAGTTTTGGTGATGTAAGCCTAGGATGCATTTTACAATAGTCACTGGACAAAGCATTATGAGGCTTATCGGTCTATGGTCTTTTGCCCTGTCAATCACCAACATCAAACTAGCTTCGGAATGAAGATCATTTTAGCCATGTCCTAGTTAGCTGTAATGTAGGGAGTTCTTATAATTCGACAACAGCCGTAGACCTAGAATGGCGTGTGTTTTCTGTAGCATAATTGCAATTAAGTTATCTATACCTGTTGACTTACATATATAGGGAGAACCCTTTCAGTTTTCAATGCATCATTTCCATTTGATATCAGAGTATGACAGGTTTCGTTCCATTAGAAATTTGGATATTTCCGGATCAAGATTTTATTAATGGCCTACTCTACATATTCTGGGTCGATCATCTATAAACTGCTTCATCAATATGATCAAGATCGATCTTTCAACTATATGCAGGTTTTAATTAGGGCTTGAATGATTCCTATGAGCATCGTGGATATGTTTCCAAGCGCTAATGGATAAGTTAGTCCATGCATAAGAAACAACCGAATGGAAAATTTCTGGGTGGTTTTAAACATTTTGGAAAAAAACATGTTTACACTTATTATTTTGTTTGATCCAGTGTCGCTTCATCTCCATTGATCGAAGAGGTCTTATCGATCGTGCCATTTTACCAAGGGTGACCTAGCCAAGAGGAGTTGATACAGATCTATTAATGATTGTCAATTCTTTTTTACCTTTGGTTGGTTGACTACGAAGGGGTCGCATTTGATTATCTGGAATGGACAATTCTAAGTAGGTTCGAAAAATATACGAACGCGATCATATGGAAACTTTGTTGCCAACCTAAATTGCTATAGACTGATGAACATCCTTTTCCTTTTGTTATCAAGGATGCTTTGTTTTGAGTGTTTTATAAAGCAATTTAGAGTGGTTTATTAAATAAAAATTCGTTTCAATAAATTCCTATATTGACCTACTTTGCAGCCCATATTTCCCAAGAAACAAAGACTCTCTGTGCCTGTCTATGTTTATAAAACAAACAATACTGCTCATAAGTTAATTTTCATCGAATTCCAATAAATAAAATATCAATAAACTCTCCAACAAAAAAACTCTCCCAGCTTATAAAATAGCACACACAAAAGTAAATGTAATCTAAATTTAATCCTACTAAAAAAAGGACACATACACACATCCACACACACACATCATCCACAAAAGCCATGAGTATTTTTTTTTTTATTTTTAATTAAAAGCATTTTTATCGATGCGGACATTTTTTGATTGAATGATAAAATTTCAATATTTCATTCAATTTATTTAGGAAATCAAATATATATATATATATGTATGTGTGTATGTGGGTGTATAGAGGGAAGGACGAACAAAAAAAAAATAAAATATGATGAAATATTTTTGGTGAAAATATTTTACTTTCCAATGGCTTTCAGATATGAAAATTACTTTTTTTTTTTTTGGTTTAGTCCATATTTTTTCGTTTTAAATCGTTTTAATTAAATTTTATGTGAAATTGATTTGTAATTGTTAGAATAATTTTAAATTGGAATTAATTGAAATATAATTTATTACTTAATATCATAAATTATGAATTTTTGGTGCTGTAGCGAATTCCTAGTTTCATATATAAAATCGCATATGTTTCATCCAATGATAAATGAGTTTGAAATTATTTTTTTATTAGTGGGATTACATCACAAAATTGCACTAAATATTTAATTGTGAAAATATTACATTCTACTAATACAACAAAACCATCACAAAATCGTGTATTCATGGGAGATTGAAAAATTCAAAACTTCCAAATGGAAATTCGATGTTTCTAGGTAACTAACTACACACATACGATATGGGGTTAAGGACTGGACATGCAATCTAGAGCGAGAGAGAGAAACAAAAAGAAAGGATTTACTAAAGTTAGCACTTGACTTTATCCTGGAACTGAATTTGGGTTTGTCAGTTTAACGATATTTGGTGAAATTTCCGGTTTTAGTTTTGTGAAGTTGTTGCCAAGTTAGAATTGATTGAGTTTAAACTAAAACTGAACTTTTGGGCTATGATAAGACCAAACGAACAAACTCACTATTGGCATATATTTCATGTACTTTATTACGATAACGAATTTAAGTTTTTATTGGTTAAACTTTTACCTGGTTTTAGGTATTTTTTTTTTACATTATTTTGTGTATTTTGATAACAGTCAAACTTTGGATCTGATCTGTCGAATTAAGGTGTATAGAACAATAAGGCTCATGAGTTGTAATGAGTATAGTTGAACAAATAGTTAACCGAACTCCTGTACCTATTTTAATCTCAAGTCATATAAAATGCACTTTCTAGATATATTTGAATTACGAATTCATTGTTACGTGTGACTTCAGCGTTCATAATGTTAATTAGTTAAATTACTCAAATTTAACTAGTGTTTCTGACAAAAACGACGAGTTCATATTCACCAAGACGTTAACCCTCTTACCTACATATATCGTCCACACCGAATTCTTGAGCTATTTCTCACTTTCCAGTCAAAAAGCTACATCTTTCCATGGAGAACCCACCTATTGATAACTCATACCTTTGTCTAGTTAGCGTTACCTTTACATAGCGGTAAATAGAGTAACTGCAATAGCCAAATTTGCTGGGCCGCACCTGAGTATATGGCTGTCTGCATTCCAGGCTATAAGGCCGCCTTCAATATAAAATCATATAAATAACAAATAAATTTTAAGAATTGGAGCTCCAGGCTCTAAGTTTCAGGAATTCAGAGTGATTTTTGAGTGCTGACAAATTGAATGTTATCAATTTAAGTGTTGCGCATACGTCGGCGACAGCGGGGTGGGGGAGCGGAGAAATATAAACCACTAAAAATATCTAAAAAGAAAAATGTAAAGCAATTTTGGCGTCGAGTTCTAATTCTCAAACCCGCAAATTACTATTCTTCTTCTTTTCTTCTTTAAACTCCTTTAATCCCTCATGGGACATAGGGCGGAAACAGTTGCCCTCCAGCGGACTCTGTTTTGCGCGACAGCTCTCAGCTCCGACCAGGATCTCCCAGTTGTTGCGGCTTCTTCTAGTAGGGTTCTCCTCCACGTTGTTCTAGGTCTTCCTACTCGACGGGAACCTTGCGGATTCCAGTCAAGGGCCTGTTTGGCTAGGTTTTCGTTTTCGCGTCGCAAGGTGTGGCCAACCCAATTCCATTTCCTTCGCCTGATTTGGTCGTCTATCCTTTCTTGGCCGGCACGGCGCCAAAGTTCTTCGTTTGAAATTCTATCTTGCCAGCGGATTTTTAGGATACGACGAAGGCATCTGTTGATGAAGACTTGTAGGCGCCCTGTGATGAATTGGGTGACTTTCCATGTTTCGCAACCGTACAAAAGAACTGCCTTAACGTTGGAGTTGAACAGCCGCAATTTGGTGTTAGTTGAGATCTCCGTTGATCTCCATATGCGGGACAGGCATGCATATGCGCCTCGTGCTTTGTTTATTCTGGAACTTACGTCTTCTTCTGCCCCACCATTTTCGGTAATAACACTACCGAGGTAGCAGAATTTATTTACCAGTTCCACGTCACGGTTATTCAGCGCTGTCCGTTCAATGGTGTTTGCATTTATCCGCATTTCTTTAGTTTTAGTCGGATTTAGCCTTAAGCCTGCTGGACTACTTTCTGTTGCCAAATTGTTAATCATGTTTTTGAGGTCCTGGTGTCTGTGGGCCAGCAAACAGATATCATCGGCGTAGTCGAGGTCCTTAAGGCGGTCTACCAAACCCCATTGTATGCCGCCTGTTCGATTATCTAGAGCGCCGACAAGGATGTCATTTATTACTATAAGAAATAGTAAAGGCGAAAGTAGGCATCCTTGTCGTACTCCTGAGCTCACCTCAAAGCTGTCGGATAATTTTCCATTATGGAGAACTCTGCATTTGGAATTGTTATATAGGGCTTTTATCAATTCTATTATTTTATCAGGCAATCCACGTCGCCGTAGTGCCTGCCATATAAAGCTCCTATTGACCGAGTCGAACGCTTTCTCATAATCTACGAAAGCAAGGTAAAGGGGGGATCGGAATTCAGTAGACTGCTCCACTATTATTCTCAAGGTGTTAATATGATCAATACAGGAGCGGCCCTTCCTGAATCCGGCCTGCTGCCTCCTAAGCGTTCGATCAACTGCCTCACTTATCCTAGATAGTAATATATGGGACAAAATTTTGCCCACTGTAGATAGTAAACAGATGCCTCTCCAGTTGTCGCATATTGTTAGGTCCCCCTTTTTTGGTATTTTGACTATGATACCTTCCGTCCAATCCTCCGGAAAGGTACAGGTGTTCCATGCTATTTCTAGGATTGGCTGAAGCGCATCTGCTATGAGGCTTGAGTCGGCTTTCAACAATTCTGGCGGGATGCCATCTTTCCCAGCTGCTTTACCATTGGCCATCGCATGAATTGCGGTTACTATTTCCGTCTTGGATGGGGCCCGGGTGGTGATTCTTATTGGCTGTGCATTGTTGCTGTTTTCCTGCGGTTCCTGTGTAAGTGTACCATTCAGGGCGGCGAAGAAGTAATCTCTCCATCTTTGGAGTTGCTCTTCGTCGCTGCACAGCAGCCTTCCATCCGCACTCTTAACGGCATGCTTTTTAGTAGAGTGCTTTCCCGAGAGCTGTTTAGTGATTTGGTACAGCACCTTACTGTTGCCTGTGTTTGCCGCGTTTTCCGCTTTTTCTGCGAGCTCGTTTATCTGCTGCCTTTTATCACGCCGGACACTTCTCTTAACCTCCCGGTGTAATTGGGAGTATTCCCGTTCTAATTGGTGACGTCTTTCCGGGTCGTTTGTGGAGTTTACGCTATTTTTGAGGGCCCTTCTGCGTTCTATTTTTTGCCAGGTTGTGTCCGAGATCCAGTGTTGCTGGTTTCTTTGGACATAACCGATGCTTGTTTCCGCAGCCGTCAATATCGCGCCCTTTGTCGTACTCCACAATTCCTCAATATTTGTGTCGTCAGAAACGGTTTGCTGGTTTAATAATTCTAAAAAGTTTCCAGCGAATTCCCGCTTTTTAACGCTCTCCCGCAGAAGGTCTACGTTAAACCGTCTACGGGGTATAGCATCATGTTGCACGTTTCTGATTGCGGCGATTTTAAGGCGAATAGTTGCTACAACCAAATGGTGGTCGCTTCCAGTATCCGCTCCCCTGAAACTCCTGACATCCTCAAGAATAGTTCTCCATCTGCGGCTAACGGCCACGTGATCTATCTGATTTCTCGTTCTACCATCGGGCGATACCCAGGTCTCTTTGTGTATCTTCTTGTGACAAAAGTAAGTTCCACCTACCATGAGTTGGTGGGAACTACAAAAGTCAACGAAAAGCTCACCATTGTTATTGGTAACTTGGCTTAGGCCTTGGTTTCCAATTGTGTGTTCAAGGCCGGTGTTGTCACGGCCGATCTGAGCGTTTAAGTCACCCATTAAAACAATGATGTCTCCCCTTGGAATAGAGCGAAAAACCTCATTCAGTCGCATATAGAACTCGTCCTTGATGTCATCTTCTGCGTCTTCAGTTGGAGCATAGCATTGGACTACCGTAGTACTTCTTAGTCTGGTACGCAGGCGCACGGTAATAATCCTCTCAGAAACCGGTGACCAGCTAATGAGGCTGGACCTGGCTTCTTTGGTGAGTATTACGCCAACGCCACTCCTACGGCTTTCAGTTTCGTTTCTACCAGAATATAAGAAGGACTCACCGTTTGGGCAGATATGTTCCCCCGCATCGGGCCATCTGGTCTCGCTAAGTCCCATGATCTTGATTTTATATCGATTCATCTCGTTGAGGACTTCATCCAGCCGTCCCTCAGCCAGCAGTGTTCTCACATTCCATGATCCGATTCGTGTCCTTGTTCGAAAAGCAAAGGTCGTCGTCGTGTTGTCCGTCCGGTTCCGAGGCATTGTTTGCCGATTCGTAGCAATGGTGTTTTTTATGGGAGCGGGTTGCTAACCCTCAGCCCAACCGACTTAAAACTCTGTTTTGTGGCGCAGAGAGCTCGCCATTCGCCCGTCTCCCGTTAGCTCCTTCCGAAGAAGTACCCCAGAGGGCACCGCGGGGAGGTGGGATTAGGACTTGCTAACAGGTCTGCTAGGTGTTCGTCTGCAGTGACTTTCCTCGAATCTTGACAGAAGTGACAAATCGGGTGCCACCACTTTCCGAGGTCTTTGTTAGCCGTTCGCCCCCCAAATTGGACTATTGGAGCACCCAAAAATCACTTTGAATACCTGAAATTTTGTTTGGACTGATTTTGGTTTGGAGTCCCAATTCTGAATACTTGAACGCGTAAAGCCTTGCAATATATAGCGGCCTTAAAGCTTTTGATTGCAAACGAATAGGTTGTTTGGTATTGCGCAGCTTTTATTTTGGTCGACTGAGTGCTGCGCACGCAATGAACGTTGTTCAGGCACGGCCCTACATGTTTGACCACTCCTTAAAAGCTTACAGAGCTCCCGTTCCATATACCTTTTAACATTGCAGGTCATTGCAGGGGAACATATTATATCTTTTTATGTTTTTAGGAGCATTATATAAAAGCTTGTTAATAAAGAATATTCTGACCTTTCAATTACGGTAGCATTATGAGTCCCGCCAGCATGCGCGGCCTGGGGCTAAAATATGATTGGGGCCCCTTTTATTATTATTATTATGTGAGTATGACGGCAACCTATGTGGTGGACACCGCGACCAAGTTTCCTAACTTGTCCACATACTCCAGGAGCGTCTGCCCTCCAAATCAAGGCAAGGCAAGAACGTTTTTAATGAGTTCGGCTCATAAGCTCTCTGATAAACATTCTTCTTCTAAGCCAGATCAGAGCAGGTCATTCACAGCGTGTGGAAACCATTTCATCTGCCGTGCAGAGTCGGTACTCTGTCTCTTTTGAGACAGTCCCAGGTTGTGGGGGTGATACGGTAGCTATATATAGCCGGTCGGATATCCCACCAACAGCCTAAGGTTGGAATGTATACCCAATTGAAGATTATTGAGAATAAGATCGAGAACCTTTTGTACGAGTACGGGAAAATTTCATTTTCTCCGGGTTGAAAAGAGGTAACTGCTCATTAAACCTTGTTCAGGTCAAAAGTGCTCCCAAAAAGACTCCGGGAATAAGGGCCTGGAACTGTTTTTTAACTGTACTTAGCCTCCCGGGAATAAGCGGTCTGGAGGATTGACTCTGAAAAGTGCTCGCTGGGCATGCACCTTTTTGAGAAGATCCAGTCCAGAGAGGAGCTCTTGGAGCCTGGTTTCCTGTGATAGAGTCTGCAGGCCCCTACAATGCTTCCTCCAGGCAGACTTTTTGGAACGTATCAACTCCTTATTATAATCTGTTAGTGTAAACCTCTATTCTTCCCATTGCAAAGCATGTTGCGTCCTATTGAACAATCTCCTAACTTTCCTTCACATTGCAACCAGTATGTCGTTCCACGAGGGTTCTTTTCGCGACGACTGGGACGAAGAAATACACCCCTGTGGTGAGAGGCGCGTTGTGTTTCGTGAGAAGTCGTCTGGGTTGAAGAAAGCGACAATTCTAGCGTTGGATGCCATAGTTCCCCTACAGGCATGAACATTTATAAATGCACCCGCATCGGCATAGATCACCCTGAACGCCAGTGTCGTTTTACTAATCGGTCCCCCAACTAAGTACTAACCACGTCCAATGCTGCTTGAATTACGAAAACGAAAGAGAAGAGGTCTATTGAGTACGCAAATGGCATCATATATGGTCACCAAAATAATTGCCACTTTTCTTCGCCCTATAGAATTAAAATTTAAAGCTCCGAGCGGCCGAGTTTTATTTTTACTTGGGTCACTTCCTTTCCAGAAAAAAATTGGGAATACTCGACTTAAATATGTCGACTTATTGGTTTCGAATAGGATTTGTTCGTATGACTTACAAGTGGTGCACATTGCTCAACGGGTTTGACAAACATAGAAGTTCCAGTTATCTAGAAACCTGCAATCTGTTAAAAAATCTCTCAATTTTCTTTGAATCCCTTCTAATATTAGCACATCTTTGTTCTTCACATGAAAAATAAAGTCTTCTCAATCAAGAATTCCATTTCAATATCCTTTTAACACTGTAGGAACGTTGAAAAATTTAAAATGCACATAAAATTGCATACTTTCATGAGCTGCAAGAAATAATTCACAAGAATCTCTTTAACAATTTTTTTTTTGTCCTTTTACAGTAAGGAAACTTACCCAAATTCTGATATATGCACCTGAATTTATGTATAAGTATGTATATAATATGAAAAAACCTACATACACAGGATTAATATCAAGCAGAATTTCGCAGGACTTGTCTTTATAAGGATCCTCCTTTACTGACGTCGTCGTCCATTGAAAAGGCGCACACATGAAAATGTCTCATTATATAATAATGCATGGAAATTCCATTACGAATCCTTTTTTTCTTCATCCAGGAGATTTTAGATTATTATTATGACAAGCAGTTCCTATTCCTTTTCGGTATCCTTTTTTTTCTATCCTGGGGAGTGCAATTTATGTAATTTGATTTTCATATGCAAATATTATATGTTGTGCACATTTTATCGATTCTATGGCATACAAAATTTTCATATGACTCTGCAAGGACGATGATATATAGTATGCAAAAAGGATATACGTGTGCACATACTAGATTCAAGAGGGGGGGAAGGGAGGATGGGTGCAATTTTGATCATTCAGTGTGCACTTTATAGTCAAAAAGGCCTCATCTCTAGTCGGTATATGTTATATGTAGTAAAGGACGAGCGCTCTCTATCTCTATCTCTCTGTAGCATATTATCAGTTAGAATGGAATTTCTGTTTGGATGTGGATAACTGGTGGGGACAATTTGTGAAAGAAGATTAAAAACTGGAGTTTAGTAGATACTGGATAGTTCGGTAAGTGGAGTGGATATTCTGGATTATATTATTGCGGTTTGGGGATGGGTGTTCAGATTTACCGGGTGGAAATTTTGTGAATGAATTTTCGAAATTGCGCGACAATATCGGGAATAGAGAATATATTCGGTGGTAGAAGCTGTATTAATTTAATATTGCAGTTTTTTGTTATTAATAACTTATAGTCGACTAAGCATTATGAGGATGAGAAATCAATATATTTTATCATTTTTAGTCGAGAAATTCAACACGTTTTTTATAATATCTGTTAAAGTTTTACATCTATGCTGCTACACTTATGGTTACAGCTACACTGATACAGGTGCAACTGTACCCATGGACAGTTATATAGACCATGCAGAACAAATAGATTAGGTTCGCTAGCCCCAAATTGCTGTTAAATCCGATTTCATACCGACCGGCTCCGGCACCAAAAAGTTCACAATCACCGGAAACACTTATTTATACCCATAAGCGCACACCTCAACGTGCATAAACTTCATTTCATACTTTCAGCCAACAAAAGCTTTCACCACGGACACAAACTCCATTGCATACCTCCAGACACCAAAAGCTCACGACACCTAGGGGTAAGGAACCCCATAGCCTTACTAATCTAATAGCATATCTTGCGATGTCCATCAGAGCTCGACGCCACGTTTTTGGTATAGTATACAAAAAACTAGTAAGGGGCCATCCATAAATTACGTCACACGAATTTAATGATTTTTTGACCCCCCCCCGTCCTTGTCACAGCTGGTCACATTTGGGAGAGCCCCCCCTCCCTAGTGTGACGTCACATATTGTGCAATTTGCATCTAGAAGTTATTAAACTAAAACAGCAGTATTACTATATTTAGATATATTAGATTTTGAAATGTGACGTAACAAAATTTAAGACCCCCCCCCCACCCCTTGTCCCACAATGTCACACCTCGCCGACCCCCTCCCTCCCCCCTAACGTGTGACGTAATTTATGGATGGCCCCTAAGGGTCCAGGGTAAAATTCTTCAAGGGTATGCGGTAACCCCTAAAGTCACGTGCAGGAACTATTTCGGACTGATGGACGAGAAAGGAAAGGCTGATATGATCGGGCTAACCCCATCCAAGGCTAATAATTTCACATAGCAAAAAAATGTCTACGGAACGAGCAGAATTTGTGTTGTGCAATGTAAGAATGGTCTTCTTCTTCTTCTTTGATCCGTTAGCTGGCGATCCGAGCGGGACGTCCCCGCAACGGATACTCTGCTGTCGGTGCCGCTGGGTCTCGAACTCTATTCACGATTCGTTTCCACTCTTGCCGGTTTTTGGCGACGTCTTGAGCCGCGGTAACTGATAACCATTGATTTTTTAGGTCACCCTTGACATTCTTCAGCCAGGTTTTCTTCGGTGCCGATCGCTGGATTCTCCAGCCTACGGGACGGTCTCGCCAGAGAAGTTTACGTGGCAAGCGGTCATCATCCATTCGGCAAACATGTCCAAACCACCGTAGCTGACGCTTTTGCATTTCTTCTTTGATCAGTGTCTGCTGATCACATCTTTGTCTGACTGTCTCGTTTCGAAAGCGATCGCGTAGTGAGACACCGAGGATCTCAAGCATCGCATTTGAAAGACCTCGAGCTTGTTGACGTCCAGTTTGATCAGTGTCCACTATTCCGATCTATAAAGAAGAATCGGAAGGATCAACGTTCGGTAAAGGCGTATTTTCGTTTTGATGGCAATATTTTTTCGTTTGCATAGGAACCACTTCAGCGAGGCGAATTTTGCTGTTGCCTGACCGATGCGACTATGAACGTCGGCCGTCGATGCTACTTTCTTTTCCTTCACCAAGGATCTCAAATATTTTAACATCGAAACCTGTTCGATTTGAGTTCCACCGAAGTGAACACTGGCTCTTGATCCGTCCGTTGTGAGCACTTTGGTCTTTTCCGCATTGATTTTTAGCTCGTATAACCAGGCAAGAAATGTCGTATAAGATGTCCGTTGCTTCGGCATACGTATCAGCGAAAACGGCGCTATCGTCGGCGAACATCAAGTCAGTTCCGAAGTTGTTGGCTTCGTATCGAACTCCACGTCGTCGTCACGAAGCATATCACGCATAATCCTGGCGGTCATAAAGTTAAATATGAATAACTGGCAAAGCGACGTCTCCTTGTCGGACACCGGTTTGAATCTTGAACTCCTCGGATAAGTCGCTTCGAATACGAATGCTGGTTGAGCCATCGTACGACGATGTTTCGACGGACGATTTTCAATGGCACGTGTGCGGGGTTTCCAAGGCTCTGCAGAAGCTGTTCCAATCAATGCAATCGAAAACGGATTTGAAATCGATGAAAACGACGACAGTTCGTTTGCCGCAACGAATTCTTTCTTACATTAGCTGACGGAGAACAAATATTTGTTTAATGCATCCTCGGTGAGGCCTAAATCCCGCTTGTTCTTCCCGGTTCGTTTGCTCTCGATGTTTCTATAGCTTCGGTTATATAATTGTCGTAAATACTTGACCGACGATCGAAAGAAGGCTAATACCGTTAATAATTCTTGCACCATTGATACTAAAGTGTGGTATCCCATATCAGTTTCTCATAAGAGACCTATGAGGCAAACCTCATTACAAATGAAATAGATCAGTCCTAACTAGAGTTTAGCTGGACGAGGCAGTATATTTGTCCCTTACACGCTGGTAAATTGTACTGAGGTCTCAATTTTTTTAGATGTCCCGAGGTGTGATTATAGTGGGTTTCAGTGGGAAACATCTGTTTCTTGTTTCAAACTTCTTTTGCGACAGTAAAATATCACGGATATATCATTTTTCCGTTAATTTATGAGGCAGCAAATCTCAAAAACCCAGGTGCCAATTCAAACATAAAGGTAATGACAGACATCCACGATATCGTTGGGACGAGGAGTCCCGTGATTTTCAGCGGTTCTAAAAATGTGTATTTACTGAAAATTTCAATGAATATCAGTTTTATTTAGAAGTACTCACCTTGTACACAAGAAATTCTAACAAGTAGACATCGATAAATTTTTCTTTTAGAATCCAACTAAGGGCCTTCTGCATGACCCAAGACCAAGGGCTAACATACTATTCCTTCCTATACCAGCATTTTTTGTCCTTTCTAACAAATTCGTTCTATTTCATCTCTATTCTTCTTAAACTCCGATTCACACTTCTTAGAATCATCATCATCCTCTCCCCAGATATACACACATACACCCCCGCAAAAACCCACTTCACTTTTGACCACATAAAAACTTTAATCGCGATAAATTGAATGGAATTTATCACAACCAAAGTAAAATGTGCGCACAGTGAATTCTCTCTCTCTCCAATTTCTTTAAAGATAAAGCTGTCCACTTAGGATTCGAGCATAACTCATCCTTATCTTTAGTGTCACTATGCATTTTAGAGAATTAGAAATTTCCCCCCGAACTGCACCGCACCAAAGTGCAACATGTTAGATATACATATCTTGTATGTTGTTCGCCCATATGCTTTTTGATGTATATCTGAGATATGAAACATTTTGTCCTCGTCGCCATGTACTACTATAGGGCGACCGGCAAACCCCTGTGTTTCTTATGTCTTATGCTGTGCTGTGTATAGTAGTGATAGCTGAGGATGTTTGCGCTATTGTGGATAGATAGATAGATGGATAGAAGGGAGAGAGTGCAACTAAATAAGACGACAACTATAACGTCAGATGGCTGTGACGGGTCCGTGATTTATGTTGTCCTGACAAACTGACGTGTATCCCAAGGATTATGCTGTTGTTATCACCATCCATTTTAGGTTTATACAAGAAATATTCAATTAGGGATTTCTCGACAAAAATTTGTAGTTAAAGGGCATATGAAGATTGATTGGATTTTTTGTTTCGTCTGTTTCCTGCTGTTTGGAGTTTGTTTTTTATTGCAATTTTATGAAGCTGAGCAGCTAAATATACCCGAGGGAGAACAGGATTATTGATTTTAGTGGACTTTGATAGCTTTAATATTGAAAATTTAATTCGTGCTCATAATTGTACTATAAAAATTATGAAATTTAATATAGAATTTAATTTAGCATAAAATTGAGCTTTTATACAAAGCTTTCGCGATCACGGTTTATGTCTCGACTAAAAGTTTATAAATTTCATGATGCACTGACCACAAATGCCATTAAACATTGAGCACTGATACCGAAAAGGCAGTGCTGTGTGAATATCAGTGAAAAATTCATCACTGAAGCCACTGACGCGGAAAGCATTGGTGCCGTGCTGTCACGGATATGTGTGAGGATCGACCTTTTTGCGGTTAAATCTAATAAACGTTTCAGGCTTTGTATCTAATTTGCATAAAAGCCCAAAGGCAATGACAGCAACAAACTTTCTTCAGCAAGAACGTTTCTACGGAATGGTTGGAAAGTGAATACAATGAGTGCAAGAAACTTTCGTGAGAATTAAGCGTTCGGCAGAACTTTTTACAATGAAAAGTGTTCCAAGTTAGTTAGAATGAAACGCAAATGGAACGGCAAGAAACAATAATTAATATCGATTTAGCTTTTGGGACATCAGTTTTATTATGTCCACTCTTATTCACTTCTGTAGGTTCGGATCAAGTTTATTGCCTGGCAAAAGTTTCTTGCTACCATTGTAATAATTGGGTCTTACGAACGCGAAATTAGCACTTACGGCGTCATATGGAGATTTCCATCTTCCCAACTCGTCCAAAAATTAGTGACATATTGGGAAAATGGTACTAACCTTGAAATGGGTCACGTACTACTTCTAGAGAATTTAATTGAGCCAATAGTCCTGTCACTTCATTTTTAACCAAAGTTCTTTGTGGGCAGTAGAGTCTTGATAAAAGCCCAACAACAATTCCAAATGCAGAGCTCTTCACAATGGAAAATTGTTCGATATCTTTAAAGTGAGTTCAGGAGTACGACAAGGATGCCTGCTTTCGCCATTACTATTTCTTATAGTAATAAACGACATCCTTGTCAACGCTCTAGATAGTAGAACAGACGGCATACAATGGGGTTTGCTAAACCGCCTTAAGAAGCTCGACTACGCGGATGAAATCTGTTTGCTGGCCCACAGACACCAATTAAAAAATTTGGACTTTTCGTTTTTGTGGCATTGAATTCGACGCGGTTCATTTCGCCCCAATGAAGAATCGATTCGATATCCCGGTTGATCGAAGTCGACATCAGTTGACGGTGGTAAAGACAAGGTCTGGCACGTGCTTGTCTTATATTGTCGAAGGAGTAAGAGAAATTCAGAGTACCGTCATCAGCGAAGCAGTGAAGTGGGTTGGAGGGGATTGAGAATAGATCATTAATGAAGATTAGAAAAAGTGCGGGTGAGAGAATTGACCCCTGGGGAACTCCGGCCGAAATGACATGTGGGTTGGTTTCGACGCCGTCCAATACTACCTTGATTGAACGGCATGAAAGAAAGCTCTTAATCCAGTTCCTTAGAACTAAGTGTATACCAATAGTTTGGAGTTTATTCAACAGAGCAGGATGCCATACTCTGTCAAAAGCCTTTGATATATCTAGAGCAACCAGACCAGACTCACCAAAGCTGTGAATGTTTTGGTTGATACGCTCGGTTATACACACAAGCAGATAGACCTGTCGCCTGTCGTGTATAATTTGGTTGGATTCTAGATATTTCATCAGCTTTTTAGTGATTATTGTCTCCATGATTTTGGAGAGAACAGGAGTAATTGCTATTGGGCGGTAGTTTAAAGGGTCGCTTGCTTCACCTTTTTTGGGATTGGCTGAACATGAACTAGTTTCCAAGGGTCGGGATACACTCCGGAGAAGTAAGACAGGGTAAAAAGTGTGCGCAGGGGTTTAGCCAAAGGTGAGGCACATTTTTTAAGTACCATAGGGGGGATTTTGTCGAGACCAGTGGATTTATTGGCATCGAGTTCTTTGAGACACCTAAATACCTCGCGAGTCCTGAAGTGAACCCCGTCCATTGAGTGGGTGGTATTCTCAAGAGAGGGGGTGACATAGCAGCATCGGGTAAAGAAGAATTAGCGGCGAACAGAGAAGCTAATAGGTCGGCCTTGGGTTTGCTTTCTGTTATAACTTCCTTGTTGTGAATAAAGGGAGGTATTGAGGAGCAAGTAAAATTCTTCTTGATGGCAGTTACCAAGGACCAGAAGTTTTTACTGCCTGTAGTGGAGTTAAGGATCTTACTTCTCAATCTATCATCAAATGATGATTTGACTTTCCTGATGATGGAATTACAGGAGTTTCTCAATTTGATGTACTCACGACCAAGTGGCTCGTTAGGCGAACGTCTGTATGCTCTATAGGCGGCTTCTTTAGCTTTGATTGCGTTCATACATTCCCCATTGAACCATTTGTTTAGCCAAGGCTTCACAGATTTGGTAGAGTGAGGGAAGAACAAGCGCATACCCGTTCGTATAATTTTGGTGACACAGAGGGCCGCATAGTTCGCATTGGCATTACGGAAACACAAATCCCAGTCAGTTGCCTGGAAGAAGCAAATAAGACCCAACCAGTTGGCTTTCCCATAGTGCCACACAGTTCTTTTAGGAGCAGGAGCTGTGATGGTTGTGGTCGAGGATGGATATGGGAAATAGGCGCTAATTAGTTTGTGGTCCGAGTTGCCAAGGGGTGAGCTAACCTTGACGGAGTACCGCGTCGGATGAGAAGTACGAAACAGATCAAGGGGATGGGCTCCTTGAGCTGGAATATCAATGACTCTCGTAAGTTGGGAGTTCTAGTGAGACAGTTCAAGGTTTTGAATTAGATTTGAGTTTCAGTGAGAGGGATAACCACCAAGAACATTACACTAACTTGTTTAGTGCTCTCGAAAAGTTGACTGTTGCCCACCACTGGAATAGAGTTTGTTGCCAAGCGTTTTTACTCTAAATAATTCTCAAAACAAAATCGGCAGGGATGAGTCCTTCTTTCTAAGTTTCAATTCTTTTACCAAACAAAAAAAGAAATTGCATCAATCATCTACTCTTTCCTAGAAGGGTTACTTAACAAAATTGTAAGGTCATGAAAAAATATTTATGTTTTTTTTCGAAAATTTAACATCTGTCAGAATCCCATTTTAAACGTCAAACATGTACGCCTAATACTTTTTGACACAAGATACTTTCGGAAAAGGGTTTCTTTACTTTCAATTTAAATTGAAAATTTTTAAATAAATTTATTTTCACAAAAAGATCAATTTAAAAGGAAAAACACTTTGTTAAATTCATTCTAGGTATAAGAAAGATATTGCATTTTTTTTTTTTTTTTTTTCGGAGTATTATGACAAATTTTTTCGGAGTGTTATTTCGTTTGTATCCTCTTCACTAGGGAATTTCTTGAATTCCAGATCTAGAAGATATAAAGAATTGTTTTAGATATAAACAATAAAAAAAAGGATCCTTTATCAAATTTTTATCCTAAATGTGTCCCAGCAGAATAAATTCCGATCTAAGCACGATTGATTCTGGCTAAATACCCCCGGATATGTCAGCGGGTTGAGAATTGTTAAGGGAAATATCTCTGAACTTTCACTGTTGTCCCTTTTATGAAATTTATTCATCGTTCAACGTTTGTTTTTTAAATGAAAAGCTATCAAAGTCCAATTTATTTTAGACAAGATATCAGCCAGGCTCATGCCTAATTCCGAAAAATATGGAGCGAGAGGGTGTGAGAGAGAAGGGAAGTAAGATAGATAGAGAGAAAGAGAGGGGGAGAAATTTCACTTTTTCCAAAAATCAGAAAACCCTAAGAACGTGTCTACGTCAATTTAAAGTCAATTTTTCGATATCCTCGTCTATTATCCTTATCCTCTTGAACCCTCATCAAATGCCAATAATCCTCTATTTGCCGTCTTTGAGGTGCTCCAAAAGTAATAAAATTCGCATCGCTACTAAACGATGTCGATGAGGGCGACGTCGTCGTCATTGTCGTTGTCGTCGGCGGCACTGACGACGTTGTCGGCGGTACTGGCGACACACACCCCTAGCCACTAGTAGCAACTACAAAAAAAAGAAAACCTATAGTCCTGGCAACATGTGTAGGCAAAATCGTCTACCCCCAGCAAAAGGATATTGTGTCCGACCCAAGGAGACGCGGCAGGTGCAATTAATTTCCTAGAAAATGAGCCTCGGTATATCATAAGCGAAAAGGGGAGCTTTCCTTAATTTGGCACGCAGCGGGGATAACGACGTATTTTTCACGAAATTATGGTTACTAGGAGCAGCCTAGCTAGTCCTGGTGTTGGGTGTGTGTGTGCGGAGCGCGCTCATATCCAGGACGGAATTTCGGAATTTTGAAGGACCTTTTGCTTACGGGAGAATTTTCATCTTTTCGTGTGTTTTTTTTTTTTCGTCGTCCTTGTTGTTGTTAAAGAAAATTTTCTCATCAATTTTCTTGAATCCGGTCCCAAGCCGGTATACGTACGTGTGTCAGCTTTTGCGCTACGGCTGAAGGATAAGGATCCTGAGAGAGAGTGTGAGAGTGTGTGTCTTGAAACTGGCAGGAATAAGTAAGAAAAACATTTCTTGACGATGGCGCGTTTTTATGACCATGAACCGTGGCGGGGCCGGGGATGACAAGAAATAATTGTTAAGGTGATTTGGGAGCTTTTCATCTGTGTTCACGTAAATTTCCAAGAAAAGAGCAAGAGATTTTCGCCCCCCAAAAAGGACGTGGGATATGTGCTGCCAGTCTTCATTAAATTCCTGCTTGTTTTCTTCTCCTTGGCCCAAGTCCTATACACAATTAAGAAAACAGGATCACTTGTAGTGCTGCTGCTGTTGCCTGATGCTATTGGGCCACACGGTAAAGGGCACCCCGACTAACATCCTCATCCTCCACCCGAAAAAACTTGCGTCATCCTTGTGATTTATCCTGGGACTCCCGTTCGTCCTGTTTCCTTCCATCTCCTTTTTTTTTAGTGAATAATTGAGTCGTTTATATTCGTCGAAATATGTGCGCGCGGGGTTACGACATATTCCCACTATAGTGGAATGGGTCGACAACCCAGCTCCTGAAAGTGACTTTTCCCGGCACATAACCAGAAAGGACATGGCTGACTGAAAAGAGTTCCATATATCCTGCAAAAGAACATGTGATTACGAGAAACTTTTATGGCACCTACTAATACGAGACTTTCTTGATTTGTGCACCCCCGAAAAACGAAAATGTGTGTTTTCTGTTAAGATTGCCATCAAGGGCCCACCATATACGAAACGAACGTAGCACTGGGACCGCTTTGGCCGATTAAAAGGAGCCCCATACGTCACAGCTGTAATTTGTGACCCAAGGACATAAAGACGAGTGACATTAATTCAATTTTAGGGGATTATGAGCGGCTTTATGGGCTTTTCTTGAGATAATTGTTGTCAGTGCTCGGTGATTTCCCAGATAACCTTGCGGGAGGAGTTCATGTTATAAATCTTCCTTTTGTTACAAAAAAAAAAAAAAAAAAAATTATTTCCCTTTGAAGTGAATCCTTGTATCCTTCCCCATCCCTTTTCCGGGGCTTTGTTGTGTAGTTGCTGTAATGTTTAACATTTGTGGGCCATAAGATTTATGATCTGCTAGCATACATGACATACATTCAGGATGGCTGGCTTTTGTGCCTTGTTGATGTCATTTAATATATGTAATGTGAATATCACCATCTTTTCAGATCACGAGACGGAATTCAGCTAGAAGTAATACTTGTGTGCCGCTCGCTCGTCGTTAGGAAGATAGATACAATATAGAGCAGATTGCAGCTAGATTAGTTAATAGATACTTTAGGATGGGCGATTCACTTGCCCTTTTTTTCGGACATGTAGACGTTCTAGTTCATTTGATATCAGCATGTTTTTAGGGGCTATAAATGCAGGCTTAGTTTGTGTATTATCACCGAGTTTCGACCATTACTTTCATAAGTATTCAGAATAGGGAATATTATTCTGGGATAACTGCTTTATTGCTGCTTTATTTTGGCATGTCAGAAGTCTTCTATGATTTGTATGTTCAATTGACATACTTCTGTAGTTGCTACCACAATTAAATACTAGACAGACCAGTTTTTATGGAAATTTATTGTCAAAATCGAACTTTCGATGTGAATTCCCTAATATAGTTGAAAAGGGTGATACCTAATCTTTGACTCTTCTCGATAAAAAAAAAATACAGAAATAAAAATTGCTACAAAATTCTTAAAAGGCTTAGAATATCCTGCAGCCATCCAGGAATACCTTTAACCGAGAGTCAAGAATTACGACATTACATACTTAAACACCAAATAATGTAACACGTGAAAATTTTTAGGCCTGGCAATTCTTTTTTCAAATTTTCGAACATCAAGAGAATTTATATCGCAACTTTTGCCCACGTTCTTGCATATGGATATGTCGCTCCTACTTCTATTCGAAAGTAAAGCTCCATCTCAGTGAAAGCTCACTCAAATATTGTGAAAGCTTGTTGACATGGAAAACGAAAGCTTTCAGGGCCACGTACGAAATGATCTGCTCTGAACTCAGACCACAGGCAGTCAGGAGTCATTGAAACTTCTGCTAGATACCCATTCTCCTGACTCGACATCTCTTGCTGCATCCGCAGAAACTTGTTTTAGGATTCCAATTAATGAATATAATTTAGGTACCATCGACAGACTGATAAACATGGATTTGCTCTTACCAGCCATAGAAGGCTTGAAATCTTATAAATCACCTGAACCGGACGGAATTTATGCATTCAGAAATATGTACCTTTAACCGAAATTCAGGAAGTCAGTGACCTATTTCTGGACTGGCTTGTAGCCATCTATAGGAGTTCCGTTCGCAACGTCCTGGAGGGTAGCGAAGTTGGCTTTCATTCCGATAGCGGGTAACATCTCCTCCTACAATCCAAAGGACTTGAGACCTATATGTCTGACATCCCCTCTCGTCAAGATATACGAAGGACTTGTGGAGGTTCACGTTGAGCAAAGCACGGACAGAAAACCGCTATTTCCTTCACAGCATGCCTACAGAAACGGTAAGTCGATACACTGCTCTACACTCCCTGGGAAAAAATCCCTGATTGAAAAATCTCTTGAATTCAAGAAGTTCACTTTGGTTGCTTTCTGAGATATTAAAGGGGCCTTGATCTTGATGTTGAATCTTTTGTGGTGGAAAAGATAAAGGACTGTGGCTCGGCCAGGACTCGAACCCAGCACCTCTGGGACGCCTTACTCTCTAGGTTACCGAAGCCCCCTAATTACACCAGCTTGTGACCGAACTCATAAAAAACTTTTACGTTAATTAATGGCAGGTAATGGGATATTTTGACTTAGGAATACCCAATAACAAGTAATAAAAGCTATTAAGTAGACAATTAACACACCTTTTAATGACCTTAATGGTCTTGGACGAAATACGGTCAAACAGCTTTTTTCCCACCTCAAAGTAACCCACTACCTACATTTTGGAAATATTTGATCATATCTCCTATTTTAAGCTTTGAAACCTCTGCCAAGAAATATAAGAAAATGTTTCCAAATACATCGTGTTTGCGATCCCAGCCAGAGCCGAACAAGTGAAAATAGAGACTTCTGGTGCTGATCGTTTCTGAACTAGTTTAATTCTTCCCACAGTTACGGCTTTCCGGACATTTTCTTGGATTGCATGGTGATATCTCTCTTCGTTACATACAAGGCTTATCTATAGTGGTGTGGGGTTCAAGATATGCTTCCATTCTAGCAAATCGAAATCGTAATTTGTGGTCATATTTTCCTGCACGATCGATATCGCTCTAACCAAAACACATCTCGACTTCTTTGAAGTTTCGCTTGAAGCGCATTGACGGAAATCGAATCTGAAAAGATTTTCATAAAATTCGGTCGAGCCGTTTTTTTGTTTACGACGTATATGTATGTAATTTTTGTACCTGCACGATATCGTGCGAACCAACAATGATAGCGACTTCTTTGAGGTTCGTATTACCAAAGTTTTATGTAATCTCTAATAGTCTTCCACATAAAAAAAGGCGCCTGACTACCATCCCAGAAGTCCCTGGTTCGGCACCCGCCAGTACCACGGTCCTTCACGTTTCCCACTTTCCCCACTTACATTAATTTCTTCATAACATTCTGTCGAGCCCTTTTTTTGTTTAAATAAAAAGACTTCAGCTAAGGATAGCCTAGAATGAAACAGATCTTATACTACTGCCTGTTTGATGTTTAGAACGCAAGAACATAGATTTCTTTTTAGCTCTCAATCCATTTTCGGGACCCTCTCTGATCTGGGGCCCGCAATTCGTCCCAATTCGCCCCCCCCCCTCACCCTCATTGTGGCGTGCCTGCCTGTGATTTCAAACTACTGAAGACTGTTTCTGTACCTCCTCTCAAGCAGAAAGCTTCGTTTGCAGTTTTCGACTAACTTGGATTTTATATAAATCGCGCTTAGTACCTTGATAGCTTGGCTATATGATAACCAGATGATTTAATTGCTGTGCTTGAAGACGACCAACACAAAAAGTTACTCCAAGACATGCCATTTCTTGGATCGAGTCTAGCTTGAGTTGGTTAGATTCTGTTTTTCATGAATGGGTCACCACATGCAGGGATATATGCCATCACTAGTCTAATCATTGCTGTGTTGTGTCAGTATAACATGTGTATCATCTATAGCAATGCTTTCTCGAAGAACTGCTTACTACTGCAAAAATTTATGCCTACCCCCATTGCACTGTTGATGTTGATCCCCCAATTTAGTGCTGGATCTGGATCAGAACTTAATAACTGATGAGGATAAATCTACAGTGAAAAAAAAATCGCCTGTCCTTTCGTGGGTTTACGGACCATACTTTAACCTTTCTCAGAGCTATAAGTAGGTATTGCGGCACTTGAGCGTGGGAAAACCCCGGTTTATGACCAAGGTCACTAGGGTCGTAAAAATCTTGATCACACAAACCGGTTTTTTTCCCACGCCAAGAATCGCAATACCTACCCTCATCTAAATAGTCTCGCTTATCGCTGCGAGTTACTTTTTAGATACTGGGGCTCATCCATGAGTATGCTACAGAACATTGTCTTTATCAATCTGCTGTGACCTAAGCTTCTATGGCTGATTCTAGTTTGTGGATCCTTATTGTGGATTGCAAATTACGCAGACCATCTATGATAGCCTAGATGTTTTTGAAAGCGACTTCTATTAATTATACTATATTTTCACCAACTAAGAAGCTATCTAGTTTCAAATAATTAGTCAAGCTGGGATCTCATTTTCATAACTACAACTCTTAACCAGATAATTTACATTCAATAGGTTCAAATTCAGTTGAATACGAGAAAGGCTACCTGGGGTCGGTGCTCTTTTGCATTAATCGTCGTTAATTTGTGTAACATTCAGCACGGCATAAACTAGTCCCAGGTGTGCCTGTACGCACTCTCCCACATACCCAGCGCCTAACCTCCTCTCATCTATTTACACAAATATCATTAAAAATTCAAAACAGCATAAATTATGCGCATAAAAATTGAAATTGTTTAATTATTCTTAATAATATCCACGAACGTGTTTTTACGGCTCTAATATTTTCGTGAAAATTAATTTACCTTTCTTCAAGTATCCCAGCGCGAAAATTCCACCTTTTCCCGGTGTGAAATATGGCGAAAAACCCGGAAAGAGAGCAAGAGTGAGAGAGAGCGAGAGAAAGGAGAAGCTGAATTCACATCAATTTAAAGTTATGTCCTTCTCATACTTGTAAATTGCCTCGAGCGCAAAAAAAGGAGCGCATAAGGACGAAAAAAATTCCTTTCAAACAAAAGCCGGGGAAAAAATTTCATTCGCCACTCGTTTGGACTTATTGCATTAAAATTTCAGAAATTTTTTTTTTCGCCATTTTTGCCTCGGCTGCTGCCGCTGCTGTGTGTTGGCTTTTAGCGCATTCAATGTACTTAAGGACTCGACTTTGTGCTGAACGCGCAAGGAGATCTGATATAGTAGTGTGGAGAGATGCCCTGTGCCTGGAAGAAGAATTATTAGAGTACAGTGGGGCCGGCCGAATGGGGGGCAGCGAGAGGGGCACCAAAAATTTATTTAAAGACACGCAGAAAGATTTGTAGGTATAGGCGCCCAGAGGAATGGCGGCGGTATCCGGCCTGAAATTAATTCTATTCAAGGAGCGCATGGAGAGGAGCCTCCTTTCCTGCCTACCATCCTGATTTCCTTCTGTGATCGTTGTCCAGAAAATTCGTTTCAATAAATTTCTAATGAAGTGGAAGATTGTGTTAAGGTATATTGAGGGTGGAACACGCCAAAAGAAAAAAAAAATTACGAGGGTGTAGGTAGAGAGATACAAATGCGAGATAAGGGTCGTTAATTATTCTATTTTTGTATGATTTAAGATTTTCCTTTTCTATTTAAGACCCCAATGCCGACGCAGATTTCGGTAAAATATGGTGATTAAAGTAGTTAGATGTTGCTTGGGATTTAATTCCTCTCAATTAATGCCAACATCTGAGCGATTAAGCAGGGATATTTACTTGATTAGGGATATTAAAAATGGGGCGGTCGTGATTGGTTGTAGGGATTGTTAAGAAAACGTGGATATCATTTCTCGACCTTTAACAATCAATTCCGGATTTACCCTAAGCGCACTTGTGGCACGAGCCTCGAACACCTAATTTAAAGGCAAGAAGGCGCTGTTAGCAAAGGTCAAAAGCAAATTGTGAATAGGATTGCCGTTGAAAAAACCCCTGGGCTGGACGATATAAAAACCAGAGAGGTGAAGATGTCAGCCGCGGAAGCGTCAAAAGCTTGTGCTCATCTTGAAACTGCGTAAGTCCCCCTTCCCAGTCTCAAGTGCCCCATTACCTATTACTGTGTGATTCAAATACTCTCGCTCCAAATACCGCTTTACTTAAATAGTCGGTTTGCAAGTGATATCCTTTAAAACTGGCGATCAAGTAGACTGTCTCATGAAGGAATATGGTCTGTAAAACTGATGTACCCAGATTTGAAATTCTAAAGACAAGCTGCAGCCCTACCAATTTATCCAGATCACCTGAGTAGGTTTGCGAGTATGTCTTTGGAATGTAAGAATTCTCGGGGCTCGATTCCCCATCTAAAAATTATACTCGCCTGCTCCTAGCCTGCAAGAGGCACGCCTATCGTCCCAACGCTTGCAGGCCACTTCAAACAGACAATGGTACGCCTGAGAAAAAATAAGACTCATCCGCACTTATCATGAAACAGGCACGGTGCGCCTAAGTTAAAATTCTACTTTTCAATATGCAATCCACTTCAGGCACGTATCAATAAAAACGCACGGAACAGTACCAAGAAAGCACGCTACGCCCAAACTTTTTAGAATAAAAGAAGGGAAATCGTGCCTTGAAAAATTTATAAGACGAAGAAAACGGGCTGTTATTTTGGTGACATTAAAAGGTCTATTAGCACACGCAATATTCCGCTTTTCGTTGGATTGCGAAGGTCAAGCTGCTTTGCACGTGGTTAATACTTAGTTGGGGGACCGCTTGCTAAAACGATACCCGAGTTGGAATTTCCGATTACAAATGCATTCACATCTGTAGCAGAGGCGTGCATACCGCTAACGGGCTTATTTTTACATTTTAATGCCTGTAGCGGAAGCGTGCTTACCCATGTGGCAGGCGTATTTGCTATCTAATAGTTGCGAAGTAAACGCCTTTAACTAAATTATTTTTACTCGCCCCCCCCGCCTGTCTCTGTTTTGGAACCATCCAGGTGCAACAGCCCAGTTTCCAGTCTCACAGTAGCGTTTATGGCGGATTCCACAAGGTGAATTGGTTATTATTCGAGGAGAGTCATAAACGCTACCGGCAGTGTAGTGCGGATGGCCTTGGTGACGGAAAAAAGACAAACGACCTGTTGGTTATGAAAATCCTATAGCTCTGACTTCAAGAGAGAGTTCTGTCAGATGATGCGCTGTTCATCTTCTGATTTATGGAACCAGAGTCGTTTTGTTGGGATTAAAATTTAGTCCCACACTAAATAGGGCCGAGGGGCTCGGTAGTCTAGGGGTAAGGCGCCTGACTACTATCCCCAGAGGTCCCGGGTTCGATTCCCGGCGGTGCCACGGTCCTAGCCACGCCTACACGCCACGGTTCCCGCCTACATAACTTTCCTTCTTTCTTCTTCCCTCTTTGCATTCCTGATTCCTCCTGTCATAGCCTTCACTAGTTCTCTTCCCCGCTCCACCAAGCGCATGTCATCGGTTGGTTGATGAGATTCAACTCGTTTCAAGAGGCATAACACTCCAGCGAGTTGTTCTCGATGCCCCGATGTCAGAGTCACGAAATGGTTGGGAGTAGGTGAAATAAAAATACCGCAGCTAGGTTGTGACAGTTCTTTCCTTCACTTCTCTCTCTATCTTCCGACTAGAGCTGCTGTTCGACATTTCAAAAATAAAATACATGGTCGACAGTACAAAGGGGCCTTCCCTAAGTCTCTAGTGTGTCACATAAAAAAAAAAAATACTAAATTTCACAAAACCGGTTTTCCCACCCTAAACCGACCCATTACCTACTGGTGCACCAGCTAGAGACTAAATCAAGGGGTTGGTGTAGACGCCTTCACATGGTACCGCCTGTTTTACCTGCTAACATGATGACAACATTGGGCGAAATAGATTTTGGCATTGAGTAGCTACAACAAGACACAATCGAAAGGAGATAGCATACCTTTCTGTGGACATCCTTTTGCTATTGTGTCGTCCAAAGACCCGCGAAGTATAGAGACCATTATTTTGAGATTTCTTAGAATAGAGTTGATCCAATTGCAGAAAGTACTACTTAGATTTGGTTTACTAAAGTCCTAGCTTTAGTGGTAAAGGGTGAAGGGTCTCTCTCTCGAGGAAGACCGCTACCGAAATTCCTTTGTTTAGTGCTGCATTTTCCCTCCTGGAATTACCAACTAAATTACAAATTTTCCATATAACTAACCTTTCAACCTCCAATATTCTGAACTTACTTTTCAAACTTCACAACAACATTTAAATCTGCAATTATAAAGTTTTGTAACTAGTTTTAAAGTGTTGTTACTGACGCCTGATAATTAAAATTAACATTTCTCTTCCTATTATAGGATAAACTCCCACTCAAAATTTACTGAATTATTCCCACCATATAAAAACCGTAAAATATGTTAAAATAATGATTCTCCACTTGGTAAAAATAAATCTTTTATACAAAATACCAGCACAGTAATGGCATGTTAATAAATAACAACTTGGAAATTCATTAGCACTAAATGAAATCAAAGGGAATTCCGCAATTAATTTATTTTTATTTATTTTTTTTTGTTTCGGGATAAGCTACATGTAAACTACATGATGGTGTAATAAGTTAGGATTAAAAATAACTGCAAAAACATGTTTTAACTTTGTGTTAAACATACAAACACATAAAACATATAAATTTATTTTTATATGATGTGTTCAGCTCACATATAAAAAAATCTTTAATTAACTTAAGGCACACAGCGGAAGTCACACATGACGAAATTGTTTTAGCTGCATTAAATCAATGCACTTCACCTGTAAGTGCATTAACATTAAATAATAGTCTAATCAGCAGTTTATTCACCTGAACATAATCAGGTGAATAAACTTAAATGCGTCATGTGTGGCGACCGGCAATAAATTTTTGTAATGATATTATTTGTCCACTCATCACTTTGAATAAGTGTCAATATGTATGTTGTTTTTAGTGAATAAAATCGAAGATAATGTTTATATATGCACTTTTGGGTGCTATAAATTTGGCTAGCTCATAAGAAGTTTTGGAGTTTTAATAAACGAGTCAACGGTTCTTCTTCTTCTTTAACGGCTCTACAACCGGGATCCGGTCCTGGCCTCGCGCAACTGTTCTCTCCACCGGTCCCGATTCTGAGCCGATGTCATCCAGTTTGGCATCCCTAAACTCTGAGCGTCCTGGTCCACGCCATCCTTCCAGCGAAGGTTGGGCCTCCCTCGCTGTCGCACCCCATAGGTCTTACCGCAGAGAACTTTACGAGCAGGCTCATCTTCACTCATACGAGCTAGATGCCCTGCCCACCGGAGCCTACCGAGCTTTATTTTCTTCACAACATCTATGTCGCGATAGCGCTCGTAGATCTCGTCATTGTAGAGTCTCCGGAATCGTCCTTCCTCACATACGGGGCCAACAATCCTCCGAAGTATTTTCCTCTCAAACACGCCCAAGAGGTTTGAGTGCTTTTTGCTAAGCACCCACGTTTCGGATGCATATGTGAGAACGGGTATGACCATCGTCTTATATAGTAAAAGTTTAGACGTTATGGTTAGATATTTGGATTTGAAGAGCCTTGACAGACTATAGTAGGCTTTGTTGGCTTTTAGCAGTCGTGCGCGTATTTCTGGTTCCATGCTATTGTCGGCTGCTACTATTGACCCAAGGTAGGTAAATGATTTTACCACGTCAAATTCGTGTTCCGCTACCTTGATTGTGGGACCAATGTTAGGTGTTCTTCCAGACGAGGCCACCATGTACTTTGTTTTGCTTTCGTTAATGTGCAGTCCCAGATTTCCTGCCGCTTGCTCAATCTGAGTGAAAGCTTCTTGTACAGCTGTTGTTGTTCTTCCAATGATGTCAATGTCGTCTGCGTAAGCCAGTAGTTGGGTGGACTTGTGGAGGATTGTACCCCTTGATGTCACGCCCGAATCGCGGATCACTTTCTCCAACGCCAGGTTGAAAAGGAGGCAGACCAGACCGTCCCCTTGTCGGAGTCCATTATAGATGTTGATTGGTCTGGACAGTGTTCCGGATACTTTACTTGGCTTGACACATTGATCATGGTCAACCTACATAGTCTTGTCAGTTTGTTGGGGATGCCGAATTCTCTCATGGCTTTGTAGAGTTCTACCCTGGCTATGCTATCATAGGCGGCTTTAAAGTCTATGAAGAGGTGTTGAATTGAGTTTTGAAACTCTAGACATTTTTCCATAGCCTGCCTCAAGGTGAAAATCTGATCAGTCGTTGATTTGCCTGGGCTGAAGCCACACTGGTAATGGCCTATGATGTTTCTGGCGTATGGGGCCATCCTGTTTTGTAGGATAGCGGAGAATATCTTATACACGGTACTCAACAACGTTATACCGCGATAATTAGTGCACGCTGTGATATCTCCTTTTTTGTGTACCGGACAGAGGATGCCTTTTCTCCAGTCTTCTGGCATCACTTCCTGCTCCCATACTTGCACAATTAGTTCATGAATCGCTTGGTGTAATGTAGGCCCACCATATTTAACCAGCTCCGCTGCGATGCCGTCTGCACCCGAGGCCTTGTTGTTTTTGAGCCGGCTGATGGCTCTGCTAACTTCTTCTATGCTTGGTGGCGGCAGCATAGCATTGTCATCAGATATTGGTGGAGCCTCCGAATCCTCAGTTAGCTCGCCATTTAGCAATTCATGAAAGTGCTCTTCCCATCGCTCCAAGATGCCTTTAGGATCGGTGATCAGATTACCTTCTTTGTCCTTGCAGTATGTGCAACGTGGTGTGAATTGCGTCATACTGCGGACTCTTTGGTAGAACTCCCGCGCCTGGTGCGGCCGTCGTTCTCTGTACTGTTCTAGCTCACAGACGAGATTTTTTTCCCAGGCTTCCTTCTTCCGTCTGTGAATTCTCTTTTCTTCTTTTCTGAGCTCTTTATAGTTCTCTTCGCGTGCCCGTGTTCTCTGAGACTGCTGCATGGCTCGGTACGCAGCATTCTTACGTTCAGTTGCCAGCTTGCATTCATTATCGAACCAGTCGTTCCGATCTTTACGACTTCTGCCTAAGATGGAATCAGCAGTACTAATGACAGTATTTTTAAGGCGTGTCCAGTTCTCTTCGACGCCCGGCATCTCATCCCCAGGACTTAGGGCGAGTTCTAATGCATGACCGTAGCTGTTTCTGGCCATTTCATTGCGTAGTGCAGCTGTGTTGATTCGAGCCTGATCAGCGGATACAAAGCTTTTCAGCGTTGTAATGCGCTCTCGGAGCACCATACCAACAAGATAGTGATCCGAGTCGAAGTTGGCACCTCGGTACGTTCGTACCGTCATCAGACCCGAAAGGTGGCGGCGGTCTATCAACACATGATCTATTTGGTTGCGAGTGGCTCCATCAGGAGATACCCAGGTGGCTTTATGGATATCTTTACGCGCAAATCTAGTACTTGCAACGACCAAGTTCTTACTTGCTGCCATCTCTACAACTCGCTGTCCATTGTCATTAGTGTTTTCATGCAAACTGTGGTTGCCGACATATTGCCTGTATATGGGCTCCCGGCCTACTTTAGCGTTCAGATCTCCCAGTATGATTTTTACATCATACCTGGGGCAGGCATTAAGTTCCCGTTCAACTAATTCGAAGAACTCTTCTTTATCATCATCCGGGGACTCTTCTGTAGGTGCGTGAACGTTTATGAGGCTGATGTTCTTAAATTTACCTCGCACACGAAGGGAGCATAGCCTTTCGTTTATTGCTTTAAAGCCGATAATGGTAGGCTTCATTCTTTTGCTGACCATAAAACCTACTCCTAGAACATGGTGTTTTGTATGACAGCTGTAATATACGTCATACTCAGGTTTTTGCAAAACACCATTCCCTGTCCACCTCATCTCCTGAATGGCGGTAATGTCAGCTTTATACTTTGACAGGGTATCGGCTAGATGTTTTGAAGCTCGAGTTCTGTACAGAGTTCGAACGTTCCATGAAAAAATTCGTAAATCGTTTTGCCTTTTTCGTTGCCGTGGTCGTCGTCGTTTATTCCAGTATCCGAGGCATGTTGCTCGTTCCGTAATAATTGTTTTTTACGGGTGAGGTTATTAGCCTCACGCCAACCTTACTTAGAAGGGACTAGCCCGATCATATTAGCCTATCCTCTCTCATAGAATAGTTACCAGTGGCCACCGCTAGGAGGTTATGATCGCACTTCCATCAGTCCGAAATAGTTGCGGCACGTGCATGTTATGCTACATGTTACTCCCCCTATTCCGCTGATGACTGACCACCAACGGTTAAAGATATAAAATTCAGTTGTTTTGTTTCCTCAACGTTTAACATTTTTACAATCAATTGTTTTGTTTCCTCATCGTTTAACATGATGTTTTATGTGTTATGTGTTATGGCTTTAAAAAAAATGTAATGGTTTCCGATGAAATGTACACACACACACACACATATTGATTATCCTTAATTTTGCTCACACTTCCAAATTTACGGCCTGATCCTGTGATTCACAAAGCTATGCGCTAAATTGTTGCAGAAAGTCATTTATCACTTGGAGCACTACATCAACTAAATCCATCATAATTCACACTAAAAATCCCAACATGGCAACACTAAAGCACATATGTGTGGAATTTTTATACTCTCATTGACCTAAATGTGTTTCTACTGCAGTTGTCCAAAGTGTTATCCTTGAATCAAAAAAAATAGTGCTACCGCTTACAGCTTGACCGATGATGTTCGCATCACCCTGAATTTATTACAGGGCAACACATAAAATCCCGCACAAATCCACTTTATATAGCCTCACATTTACTCTCGCCAATCCTGGGCGAAAAAACTTTCTGCACACAATGTATAAAAACGCAAACAAGCTATCAAAGGATATTAAAGGATACGGATATGATCGTACAGGGTGGCATGGGTGTATTTTTTATTATACGAATATATTTAACTGTTCATCCACCCTGTGTGTACGAAATCCGAAATAGTGGTGACCCCTTAATGCAGGGAAAAGTTTTTTTTGGGGGGAAATTTTATATCGTTTAGAGGTGCACAGGGGCCAAACTCGGTGAATCCTTTTGGATCAAGTCCTTAGTCAAAATGAACTTTCAGCTCAGAGATCTCTTTCTCTCTCTGTCTCTCTTAAATCTGTCATAATTTATACTACCAACTTTCCGCCATATATAGTAACTACCGCATTTTGGGTGAAGAAGGTGCAGAGACAGCTCCGCCTGAAAAGGGTATGCACTTCTCCAGTCCAAGGATATCTGCACTGTGCTGAACTCCTTCTGGATTATGACTGACTATCAACGTCGTCCGTCAAGGAGTAATTTCCCTCGTACTACAGCTGGAGGTGCCGGGCCATTCAAGATAAAAGGATATTCCCGTCCGTCCGCACATATAAATGTGAAAAGGTATGAATAAACAATTTTAGAAAAATTCACACAAAAATTCGTACCGCAACATCCCCAGGAGATGCATCCTGTATCTAGGGCTCCGGTGCCAGGACTTGTAATACTATAATAAAAAAACTACATAATTTCATAAAACGAAAAACAGGTGGCGTTGTGGGTGGTAGGTGGATAATGCGATAAGAATAGTTTTGTTTTCCGCGGTAGATGGCGGTGGTTTGGGTTTATATCCGGTTTTTTTTACCCGGTAGAAAATACACCCTGTTTATATCCTTCATTTTGTTATGTTGCTGTTGCTGTTGTTGCTGCAGATATATACCAAAACTGAAAATGCTGCATTGGTGTGAAATTTTGCAGATGCTAAAAGGATAAATTTTTTAGTGAAATTAGATTGAACAAAGCATCAGTAGCCAACAAGATAGCATCAGCAGCATTCATTGTGGCTTAGTTACCGTCAAAAATGATGAGGCGAGGAATGGGGTGGGGGAAAAGTTGATGCTGATGATGCTATTCTCCAAGCTGCAGTATCCATCATCGGTGATTCGTTTAAAGCTGGATGCCGCAGGGATGACTTTGAAATGGGAATTTAAGATGCATTTGTTTTTTTTTGTATTTTAAAAGCAATTTTAAAACTATTTCGTTATGCAGTTTTATTCTTAAAGGATAAATACAGATTTCACAATTTAACCGCTTGCTGCTGGTGGTGTATTTTAAAGTGGTTCTGACGACGGGTAGGTTTACTCGTCTGAACAGGCGAAAAGTGCTGTGCGCTTAAATTTAATGAATGCTCAAACAAGTTTTATGTGTCTCTGGGCGGCATAGTCTGGGTAGATATCAAGAGTTACAAAGTGACTACATTAAGAATAGACTAGTGTAATTGGGCAGTCAGTGGTTTCAAATTGAGCTATGAAAAAAAAAAACTAGACCAGTTTGCATTCTTGTAGAGATAGTTTTTATACAGAAAATAAAAGTCTTGGGACAAAGATTCGCAGATGTCAAATTCTGTAATTTAATACTCTAAAAAATTATTTCATCTTTCCTCTTATAGTGATATAAAAAGTTAGGGGAACTGGGAAACCTTATGGTTGAGGCACTCGACGACTACCATCCCAGAGGTTCGTGGTTCGATTCCATGCACCGCCATATTCGATTTCAAGTTGATAACATTCCTTCATTGTTGTCTTTAATCTTAACAGCAATTCTCAAGCGCATTTTCTGACATCAATCTGACAATTCTGACATGTAATCACAATAAGCGAGGAGACCATCTTTTGCTCGATCTTGAAAGTTAGCGTTCTATTATAAAAGAAAAAAATCCAGAGAAACGTTCTAAAATAGCATCAACGGCTTTATTTCTACTAATAGGGCTTTTGTATAGAAATCAAAAGAATATGACGTGGCTTCAAAGAAATATTTTAATCCAAGCCTGATTAAACCCTCATTATACCTTCTGGAAAGCCGCTGAGCGCTGCTAAGGGAGAAAAATTGAAGCTTTAAGAGATTTTATAGGACGAATAAAGCCGGCAATTATCTTGGGGACCATAAAAGGTGCCATTGGCATGCTCAATATACCGGTTCTCGTTCGATTACAGAAGTCAAGCAGCACCGGACGTTGTTTGTACTTAGTTGGGGGCCGCTTTAATAAAATGACACTCACATTTGGAAAGAAAAAGGCATTTATTGCAAAAGGTGAACAAAAAAAAAGCTTTTAAAAACTGGAGATTTTTCACATATTCACTAACTTATACTACCGCGAACTCAGTGATAAATTGATAACAAGCTGAGCTCAGAGATAAAATGATAAGAAGAAGGCAGGAAGGTTCATGGCTGTGGTTGAAAAACGAACCCTCCATATCTAGGATAATAAACAGACCCTTGTTCGCTAGGCTTCAGAGAATAACTACGATTTTAATACATACCAGATAGTGAGATAAAGTTGGATATACTCGTATGTATAGTGCGTAAATACATAAAAGCAGCGAGGAGTAGGCAAGTGGTAGGCTGGATTAAAAATCTGACAAACGGAGAGCTCTAATCCAATAATGCAAATATTGGAACAACCAACTGACATTTGGTTAAATCTTGTTCAACCATTCTCTAGGAAGTAAAGTTGTAGCTGTTCAGGTGTGATATAAGGCTTAAAGGTCTTGATTAACGCTATTATTCCAGTGCCCAATTGGTGTACCTTACTGTCGCGTCCCATAAACCCATAAATCATCTCGTAGACAGTACCAGAGGCGTACCTAGGCAAAATAACACCCATGGCTAGCATGGCTTTTAAAGGCTCAGCAAAATATCTTAAAGCTTAAACAAAAGCTTTTAAAGGTAAAACGAAAGCTTATAAAGCCCCGACTTCACCAACCTCAGTTCAACAATGTTCAGTTCAATCCACAAAAGTGGCTTCACCGGCTAAAGTCCAGCTCTTGTTTAGTTCGTGTTTCAAATTTTTGTTGGTTTTTTGCCAGAAGTTAAAAATGCAAAAGCTCACTGGAATGACATTCCATTATTCCAGTTGATTACTTTTTTGAGCGAGCTTTTAACTTTTCCGTCAGTTCGAGTCCAGTCCGGCGAACAATGTATGCGAACTGAGATTAGCTTAAAGTTCAGTTTACGAAATTGCGGTGAAGCTGGGGTATTGAGCTTAAATGGAAATTGAGAACAACAACGCTGTTCCGTCCTGTCAACGGAAAAATCGTCCGCAGTTTGTCACTCCTGAAAACGTAAACAAAATTACCACAAAAAAAATAATTCAAAATAAAAACACTCACCTGACAACCCCAAATCCTTCCATCACCGAAACGCCTTATTCCATATTTTCCGCAGCTTCTCCCAAAATCTAAAAAGATACAAATAAATCAATTCAATATAAATAAAGAAAAAACAAATAACAAATCTTACCTCCACAGCCGCCACAGCCTCCAGAGTGACAGTTCTCAGCAGCTCACCCATACATACACCAAATCCATGATGGAGGGATAGGTTCCGAAGTTCCCCACCAACATCTATTGTCTGCACCAAAATAAATATCGCAGCAAGGTGATGCAAAAATTCAGATCACTTTAGATCTCCGAAGCGAGTCGAGCACGGAGAAATACAGCATAACGCTAGTGATCCCTAAATTCAGATCACACTTGATCTTCTCAGCGTGTCGAGCGAGAAGAATTTCAGCAGAACGCTAGTGATCCCAATCCTATTACAGTCAACGAGTCGAGTTGATGTAATTATTGATCACATTAACGAGCCGAGTTAATGTGAAATCCTGCCCAGATTACATGTACGAGCCGAGTTCATGTAACTTCCCAATCCAGAAAATTGAAACGAAAACCATTTTTCCTCACCCAAAAATAACACTTAGCCAAGATTCATACCGAAAACGACATCAACGTGGGATCAAAATTCACAGCGCCAAAAGGATCGCGTGCGGGTCAAAGTCGAACTAAGAAACTTACAAAGTATTCAAAAATATTATTTAATTGCAATTGAAGTAAAATTTGGATTTTTAATTGAATTGATATAAGAATTATAATTTGGATTTGGTAGATTTAAGGTTGAATTGAAAATAAAGAAATAATTTGAAGTAGCAATTGAAATTTGTTTTTCAAAAAGCTGACGGTGTCGCCATCCACTGAGTTTTCCGAATAGGCATAAGAGCCCATTCAACGCTGAACCCACAATCTCATTCAAGCCATGTATAAAATGTTGGTTGTCTTGAGTCTAGCCCTACCATTCATGCATTATAGACTTACTTTATTTAGACTTACTTGCCGAGAATAGTAGACATCTTGGATGGTGTTTTAGGCAAATACTACATCTTCTGAATGTCGAAACAAAATGAACCCGGCTTCGCCGGCCGAAGTGCGCAAGTTCGAGCAAATTGGTGTACTGAACTTCAATTTAAGCCTAAGTTCTCATACATTTTCATATATTGAACTGAGGAAAAGGTTGAGTTTGCCCATCAGAACATGAAATTGAGGTTATAAATAAAAGGTCGCTCAAAAGAAAGAATTCTTTCCCGAGTAAAAATAAAAGATGGCCTTACAACGGGCGAACGCCAATCGTAATTAAAACATAATCCTGGGCCATGTAACAGGCATCAGAAGGTTGTTTGCAAGACTGAACGGGAGGACCATTGTACATAAAACATATTCAACAAAACATTTGGTGCAGATTCTTTTTTGGATAAAATTTGCCGGCGTTTGCCCATTTGTACTGCTCAGTATTTGTCCATTTAAATGTTTTGGACGTGAGGTCGTGTGCGCTAAATAAATCTGGCAAGCGGAATTAAAATGGTTAAAAATTCTACGGCCATCATATGCCCCTAAAAAAGCCAACCAGCCAGTATTCGCCCGTTGTAAGGACAATTTTTTATTTTTACTCGGGTTATAAGCCACTAGGGAGTTTTAAAATTTATTTGGTAGAGTTTTAGATATCACCCTATATATTTTTCTAGTCCATTTCCATGAATAAGGTTCCAATTTACTCAGACCTAATATCTAAAACTTACGGCTACGAAATTCCAGTCGCGTTCATAATTTTGGTTTTTTTCTTTAACTAAAATTTTAATTAAAACCACTTTTTTATTGAAAAAAAAAATACATAGTTAACCTACAATTTTTTTTTCTAAAATTAGAAAGTTTGAAGTATTTCCTATGAATAATATCAAGAAACAGTAACAACGAGTTAGACTCGTGATGCATTCTTCACCTCAAATATGATAAATATGAGTATTAAGGTGGATCCACACATATCCGAGACGGGACGGCATCGATACTTTCCGTGTCAGGGACATCCGTGATAGATTTTTCACTGACATTCACACAGCACCGCCTTATCCGTATCAGTGTTCAATGTTCAATGGCATCTATCATTAACTTTTTAGTTTTAAAATTTGGACAGTGATGTCAAGTGCATCATGAAATATATCGTCGAGTATCAATTGCATTACTCTTAAAGGAGGAAAAGACAAAAAAAAAATACAGAATGGTTTCATCCCATGAATACTCTTCGGAAAATGAAAGGGGAGCTCCCAGCTTAGATTGGTCGACCACGGAAAAAAATTCTACGAATATTTTAG
Source organism: Thereva unica (assembly GCA_949987705.1). Classification (NCBI taxonomy): domain Eukaryota; kingdom Metazoa; phylum Arthropoda; class Insecta; order Diptera; family Therevidae; genus Thereva; species Thereva unica. The sequence goes on from OX465284.1 coordinate 12,318,799, forward strand.
GACGAGCCAAAAGGCATTTAGTGATTTACTATATCCCACAAAAATTCGCACAAAGCAAGACTGCACAGAAACAGGTTTGAGTGTATTTCAAATAAACCTTACCTAAATTTCTGTTGAATTCTTACAACATTTTCCGTTAAATTTAAAAAATATTTGCTACACGTCCAGAAAAAATTGAAAAATACCAGTGGCAATGCCTTTGTTTCCACGAAATTATATTTTGCAGTTATTTTTTTCACTGATGATCACTGAACTGCACTGAAGTCGCCGGAACGTCACGGATTCGTATAAAACGATCTTTTTTTCGTGAAAATTTTACCCTTAATTATAGGAACCATATATATAACCTCTATAAATCAGTTCATTTTTGACAGTTCATTGAACCCAAGAGGATATAAACTAGATTTGTTTAAATTTTGTATACACCATCTCCATTATCATAGGTAGAAAAAGCGAGATAATTGCATGACAAAGGTTATCACTCTCCTCTAGCTGCAATGTCACACCTAAATTGGATTAAAAAAAGTGAAAATGAGTTGTATCCTATGCCGTATTGAAAGTGATATCATAAAATACAGATTACGGCAGTCACGAATAGCTGCAAGCACAGTGACAATGCATCTTTTATCAAAAATCATATATGACAAATCCTTCCGATGACTGCACCAAAAAAAAAACATTAACATAAAAAAATCTCAAATGTAATCACTTCATCCTGAAATACTTGAAGAATAAATTCCGTCATATCCTCTCTTCCGCGCACATCCTTGAAATTCTCTGTTGTCCTTGTTGTATAAACCTTGGAACCTTCCTTCCATTCAGATGACAACAGCATCTCTATGATTTTTTGTGGGGGTGGGGGGAAGAGGCACTAGATGCCTATCAATATTCAATTTGTGTGAATAAAAATGTTCTCTCTCTGTCTCTTTCTTATTTTACCTATGATGAACGTACGTGTTTTTAGCAGCTTCCGGTACTTGCGGAGCCTGAATTGAATATGATTGGAATTGACAAATCACAAGGCACAGGTAACCTCTCTTCTATCTGTGTGCAGATAAATATGACATACTTGGGGCCAGCGTGGAGCGCTGCCAGTGCCTGGCACATCGCATTCTTAAGTGAATCTAAAGTGATATCGCTGACGAGACGTGATGTGGATGAATGAATACAGAGCGTGTCTCCCTTGACACTCTTCAATCTGAATCAATATTTATCTGCTCGAATATTTTTGCAGATTCACTCCGATCCGAACGGATTCGTCGAGGAAGTCGAAATCCTTTATGGGACATGAAACTATTTCTTAGTGCTTCAGCCATCTGTCACTTCCTTTCCGAAGGGTTTATATAACAAAATTTCGCATTCAATTGGAGTCAACAGAGTTCACAAAATCAAAATTCCTGCTCCAGAAACAACGTCACAAAGGACACGCTACTTTCGTGCAGGGTTATGTCCGCATACATACAAATAAATATATGCAGGTGCTGGATGCTGGTAACCATAGTTGACAGGTATTGACCCACGAAAGGATGCATAAATACGATGGAGCCAGTGCACTGGGAGCACTTTATATCCTGGTGTTAATTTAGTATCCTTTGTTGTTCCTGAATTTTTGGTATTCCACTTTACGCCACTGGAATTCAATGTAGACTTTGGGGGCTCTGTTACAAGTGTGCTGCTGCTGATGATGATGGCGGTTAGTAGTGGTGTTTGTGCTGCTTTCATCCACGTGTATAGTTCTCCTGGCTAAAAGGAGCAAAAATTTCTGGCATGCAAAATACGGGACCTCAAATGATTGCTTCAAGCTGGCGTTCACTGTGCTTACTTTTTGGTAGATTTATGAATTCATATATGGTTAGAGGAACGAGTGCCTTAAGTGGAAATTACTATGCTCATGCATGAATGGAGAGGGGAGAGGGAAAGTGCTTCATTGAAATTTCAAAATAGTGGAAAATGGTGAAAAAGTTTTATGGGAGAAGTGTTTTTTCAAGGAAAAGGTGGTTTCAGTCTATTTGAAAGTATTGTGCTTTTGTTATGCTCATGAAAAGCTATATTTACTAAGATTGACGTTTGAAAAGGTTGAGGTAAAGGTTGATGCTTGAAGTATTTAAATGCGGTCGGTTCCGTTTTAATTTTTTAGTATACATATGTAGTAGTTAGTTCTAAAACATCTTTTTACAATAGATTCAAGTAAAAAGATTCCTATCCGGATTGCTCAAATACATGAACTAATGCTTCTAACCCAACTAGCTCACCTTTTCCAATAGATGGCGCCAAAGCAAGGTTCTTCGCCCCGTCCTTCAACACCTCCTGACTTCCCCTAACTATCCTATCCCTTCCTCTTTCCTTCGAACCAAGCTTACTAACAGACTTTGCCCATGACTTGAACGACATGACGAACTGGTAGTATATGGGTTGCAACCAGAGCCTAGACTATCATAAATTCTTTGATCGTGACCCAACAAGCTATTTCCCACCGTTTGGAAGCAAGAAAATTGTGCCCAATACGAGTTGAAGCCGAGAAACGACGAACGTTGATATTTCACTTGCGGACAACTACTCCGACGGCAAAAGAGGAAGGATTTTTTGCATTATATTGTGACTGGCTGTGGACCTGTTACGATAATTCAAAGGCGACAAAATCGCCAAGCCACATGTCAATGACTCAAAGAACATGTAGTGGATTTGGTGGGACCACCTCGGCGTGGTAAATTTTGAGCTGCTCCAATCGACTGAAACAGCCACCGGAAATCGCTACCCAACATAACTATTCATTTGAGCCGAGAATTGAAGGAAAGACGGCCACAATGCGAGTAAACACATGCAGTGCCGAGCCACCCATATGTGCAGACTGTTTAATATGCCGCGCCGATTGCAAGGGTGGTACATATTTCGATTAAAATGGGCGACAACAGCCACCAAAAGACAAGGCATTTTTGGTGGTGAGCGCAAAAATTTAAATGAGCGGCGACCATAAACAGAAAGAAGACAAACATCAAGCACAAGAACGAATACGCAATCCGAGGCCATCTCGTAAATACGCTCGATCCACATGCCGAAGCGCTGACGCCATAAGATTTGCTGTATGCAAAAGATGTCGCTATCGTCGAAAAATGGGACTTGCGGAAGTACTGCCACCAGCAGATCAAGTACGCCGCCGTCGACGCTCTCAGCATTTCAGCTAAGAAGCCTATTCCTGATCCGCCCGATAATGTTCGAATGGAATTTTATTATTTCGTGCTGGACGTCGCCATAAACGCTTTCGACGAGCGTTTTAAAACACTTAAAGCCGTGGCACCGCGTTTCGGGTTCTTGTATCGCATCAATAATACAGGTTTCAAGCCAACCGAAGGGCAATGCCATTTGCTCTAGGAAACGCTGTGCGATCTCGCCACTAGTGTATCGTACATAAGTGGCAATGAGCTAAAGGTATTTATCCACTCGGTCGCATGAATACAAAGATGCCTAATTCACAAATCCACACCAACTTTGTAATTTACTGGGCTCAACGAGGTGTACGGAGTTTTTTCTCAATCTCATGGTCTTACTCGTATTATGCACAGTTTTATTTGGAGTTGCTTCTGTCGAACGAAGCTTGTCCAAACTGAAATTAATTAAAAACTATCTTCGTACTAATATGTGCGATGCCCAACGGTCACATTGATTGCAGTGGACAATGGGACACAGGTTGACGTTGTAAATCACTTTTCTGCCATGCATAACAGACAAGTTGATCTACTGCAACGTGAATACCAATTTATGAACCGCGAAACGTCAGGACCAAAAACTACATTTATCGATAAATGACAAGCGAATGACGAAACGATAACCAGAAACATTTTTTTTTTTTTCAGTTTTTTTGCTTTGTGTGTGTTGATATCTTCTTATGCCCCTTTAATCTCCCATGGGACATAGCGCGGAAGCAGTTGCCCTCCGACTCAGTTTTGTGCAACAGCTCTAAGCTCTGACCAGAATCTCCCAGTTGTTGCGGCATCTGCTAGTATGAATGTCCTCCATGTTGTTCTAGGTCTTCATGTTAATGAAAAATTGAAGGCGTCTTGTGGTGCATTGGATGACGTTCCATGTTTCACAACCATACCAAAGAAATCTCTGGACATTTGAGTTTAACAGACGCAATTTGGTATTAGTTGCGATATCCGTCGATCTCCATATGCGGAACAGTCATATATATACGCTTCTTGCTTTATTTTTCTGGAACTGACATCTTCTTCTGCACCGCCATTTTCGGTAATAATGCTACCGAGGTAACAGAACATGTCTATAAATTCCACGTCACGGTTATTCAGCGCTGCAGGTTCACGATTTTCTTTAGTTGTAGTCGATTTACACCTTAAGCCTTCTGATCCACTGTCTACTGCTAAATTTATGCTTCAAGTATTTTTATACCACCCAATTTTTTATGGAATGGTTTTTGAGATTATTTTCAACCAAAAAATAATAGTCACCTGTATTGAAGAGGGTGGATTAAACGTCAGTCACGCATATGTACTATTTTAGAAAATTTCATATATAAAATAATTTTATACTATGATGACTTATGCGCCATCTATTAGAATTTCAACGAATTGTAATTTGTTGAAACTTGTTTGATGTAGATACGAACAAACTAGTCTCAGGGGCTGTGTTACTTGTCGGCCCTTAATCCCATTAAAGCAGTAGGGTTATGAAGAAGGCCGCTGTGTCTCTCTTAAATACTTTTTCGTAATAATAAACTGTCAGTAGAACATGCAATCTTAAATCGCAGACTTTAAGTGAGTAAAGTTTGCTTTATTTTAAATGTTTTGATTGCTTTCATAATCCAATCAGACTTCCTTATTTGTTGTTGATCAAATCTTGAATATATTTGAAGAGTAGTCTCCACATTATATAGTTAAGGCCGGACTCTGTTATATGCATACCAAACAAAGATTAAACTTCAAAGATGTTATTATAGATCTCTCAAAGTTATCTGTGCCATCTGATATGAAACAATATTACAATGTGTAGACAATATTCTTGACGACTCCTAATGCAACCCAAAATAGCAGCTGCCTATGAAAACAAAAATATCTGATTTCCGCCTTGTCTCCCGCTCTCTTAAAAAATAATAAAAATGTTTATGTTTGTTTTAGGCCAACTTTTATTTATGCTCCATTAGTAACCAAAGCATAATAATTTTACCCAGCCACCATCATACGCGCCCTCATCCCGCAGGATAACAGCAACAACAAAACCAACAACAACAACCATTAAAAATTTATTATTCTCCTTTCCGCGCGCAGGCATTAATCATATACGGAAGTTGTGGTAGATTCATGTTTTCATAATGAATTTTTTTTTCTGTTGTTGGTGTTTATTTATTATAGAAATCGGAACATCGCGGCGTGCTTCCAGGGCCATGCGGAACCGCATATGTCCCGCAATCAAGCCATACCCAAAAGCCGCAAACTAAATATTTCAGAATTTGTTCATTTAGCAGAAATCACTCATCAAAGGGACCACGATTCCCGCACTTAGCACAAGCCTCTTACAATAGATTGAGGGGGTGCCACTTGTATTGACAAATTCGGGGGGTAGTTTGAGGATTCAGAGGTTCTAGAATTCAAGGATTCAAGTGTATTGATGATGCAGACAAGGGGGGGATAGAGAGGAATGACAGTTCTTGATATGAGCAACTTGTGGTCAGCTGATTCTGTGGGTTTCGTCATGTGTGGCCTGAGTTTGTGCTCACCCGAATCCCCCCGCTGCCACCCGAATCCGGTGTTTGATGAAAACCATGACCATGCAGCACTCAAGGGAAATCTCAACCACTGAATCCAATCAAAGTCCAATCAAGTGCCACAAATTTGAACACCATTAGCGTCGATTCCTTGATCAATTCACTCAACTGCCATATCATAGTATGATGCTATATGGAAAAACACACCCCCCACTCCCCACGTACAAGCTCTCTACAGCCGCATTTCACCATGACTTCAGAAACACACTCTCAAAAGTCCTTGATCCTTGTGATGAAATCTGACACAGACAGGATTTTTTGATGGCTCCTCCTCACTCCGCTCGTCTATCGTTCCGTAATGAGCCTTTTGTAACCAACGGTGGGGAAAAATTCACTTGCGCCAGGAGTTGTGTGTACCAGATTTAAAGGTTTTTAATCCTTTTGTTTTCGTCCTTACAGAATTTCTGTCAACCACATGCACACACTCATACATTTATGCCAAAAAACACACACACCCCTTTCCATCCCCACTGAATTAGGGTGTGGAGTCTCCTGTTTTTTTTTTGCCTGTGTCATTATATCCACGATGGTGATTGATGGGATTACGCGCGGGCTGGATTTATTAATACTTAGCAGAAAAAAAGACTCCCGTCATTGGGGGTGATGTTTTTTTTTCCACCCTGATTTCAAATGGGGTATAAAAGGTAAGTGGGCTGGCGGGGGGCGCGAATTTTGACAGATGATTGAAGCGTGGTCCTTGTTATGCTGTGATATCACCAATACTTCGCAAATGATGTATTAATTGGTTTTCGTTATATCACGGTGATGCTTGTTAAATGGATAAAATATGGTAAAAGAACACCCTTCATTTTTCATGCTGCTGCTGGGGCGCTTGGAATGAGGGGCGGCGGTGGCTTTTGAAGGGTTTTACGTTGTAATTGAAGATTATTTTTTAATATTTTTGGGGAATTAAGGTGAATTTGCGGATAAATATCGGAATTGTTTTGTTAAATGCAGTTTGTTGAAGTTAATTTGTGATTGTTCGTGAAGGTTTTAAAATGTATGGAATATTAAGTGATGTCCTGGAATGAATAAAATAGTATCTTATCGCAATAACTCAGGGTGCTCGATTTTGTTTTGGAAATTGTATCAAGGGAAATCGATGAAACTTTCGGTGTCCCACAGGGCAGTCATCTAGGTCCATCGACTTCTTTCCTTCCGAACACTGCTACGCAGCCCCTGTCTCAAGACGCGCGAGACATATAGGTGCCTCCTTGAAGAACTTGATAGTAAAAAGTGCACTGGCCCTGACACCTTTAGCTAAAACCCTACGCAAACTCTTTGTACTTTTTTTAGATAGAAGTAGGTATTGCGACACTTGTACATGGGAAAAAGCCGGTTTGTCACCAAATTTTTTATAAAGACCTTGATCATAAACCATGTTTTTCCCAGGCTCAAGTATCGCAATACCTACTGATAGGTCTGGAAGAGGTTAGAGTATGGTCCGTAAACCTGGAAAAGACAGGATTGACGTTTTGCACTATGAACCTACCTAACTAACTTTACCAATCATCGACTCTGATGCTCAGGTACCCAAACTAGTTTCGGGGCTCTTACGCTTGGGTAGCTGCCTGAAGAATACATACCACGTTTTTATCGTGATTTCTTGTTAAGTTCTCGAATGTGAATGCCAATATAACGTAAACCTCTGCTTGAAACACACTAAAAAAAGGTGCCCAAAAAAAGCTGAGGCTTCCACCACAGATTCCAACACCTACGACTACCTCTGTCTTGGAGCACTTCGTCTACCATACAAGACCATCTCAAAGTATGTTAGGAAGACGTCGCCTTAAATATTGCGCTCTTACCAGGCATTTTATCGATTGGTGGTCCATCGCGAACTTGGCCAGTAGTTCTCAGCCTCAGTTCAACACACAGCACCCATTTCTCTTCTTCAAGATGAAGCGTTTCCACCTTGGGTAGAATCTCATACACTGTAGTCAACGATGTGCGAATACCCTCAATAATACTAGGACAGGTCTTTCTTTATATCTAGTTTAATATGATAGGAGAACTATCAGGCGTCATTCAATGCCATCACACTAAGCCCCCTAGCCCAATAGGTGTATGTATATACAATACACGAGTTTTGGCAGTAGACAACATGTGGATCCGCAACTTCTGCGGCAGACTTTCGGAAATATGCGTTTTCTGCTTTGGATTGGATAGGAAAGGGGCCAGTGGAGTTAGGCCGTGTCGAATGTTGCAGAACGAACTTTGAAAATATTAAAAATAAATATTAACCAACTGCGAGTTGGCTCTGAAAAACACTGTGGATATGCAAACAATTTGTAGGAAAATTCATTTAATTTTAATCTTTCCAATGGGTTCAAAAAATATACACGAACTCCCTTCATTTGTAACTCACTGAGTTCTGAACTCAGAAACGGAAGTTACAACTACAAAGTTTGGGCGCTCTTGTGAGAAATTACATGCAAATAAAAAAATAAGTACAAAAACACCAAGCGCGTGCGTGCTCACTCTCTTCCGCCCATGTTCTCTATTTTTGATTTTTATGATGTTTTGTTTTATTACCCTTTTATTACCCCTGTTATTACTTCTGATATTACATACGTTTTAAAAGGAATTTCAGCACAGATTTGCAAAAATAAAGCAAGATCTAAATAATTAGATTTTTATGATCTTTTGTTTTATTACCCTTTTCTTACCTCTGATAAAACTCATGTATTTTTAGCACAGATTTGCAACGCTAATGCAAGAGCTAAAAAATTGGATTCTATGATGTTTTGTTTTATTATCTTGTTACTACCTCTGATAATGCCCATGTTTCAAAAGGAATTTCAGCACAGATTTGCAAGTATAATGCAAGAACTTAAAAAAATTGGATTTATAGGATGTTTTGTTATATTACCTTTTAATTACCATTTTATTACTGTTATATTACCTCTGATAATACCCATGTTTAAAAGGAATTTTAGCATAGATTTACAAGTAGAATGCAAAAACTAAAAAAAAATGGTATTTATGATTTTTTGTTTTATTACCTTTTTATTACCCCAAGTTTTAAAAGAATTTTTAGCAGAGATCTTCCAGAATAATGAAAGAACTAAAAAATTCAGAATAAAACTTTATTTTAAATTATAAATTATATTTAACCCGTTCACATGCTAATCTGGATTCGTAATCCACAAAACTCCGTCTTTTGCATAAGTAACTCGGTGATATTAAAATGTCGAGTCTGGGTGGAGTTCGAACCTATGACCGGTGAGTTGGTAACTACAAAATCTTAATCTAGGTGATCGAGGCTAGGAATCAACTCATATTCAAATGTATGTATGTATGCTCATATGAATAGATTAAGCAATAGTAGCTGATATTCAGAAGTCGAAGGCAAGCAGGATATTGACTTTTATACAGATTCCAAAGAGAATGTAAAAAGTTTTACGAAAGCTGCAGTGGATTTTTCACTTAAACGCATTTACCAAACAAAACAAAAAAAATGAAATAGCCAGTAGGGAACAGCAACAACACCCACGTTTTTACATAGCCAATCCACTCCCTACCCTCCTAAAACCAATTAAAATCAATATACGAAAACTTGTCCCAAAATAATCGAGAGAAAAAAAACTGTTTGTTTAGAAACGTGCCCGGGGCCCTTTTTAGTAGTATTTGGAACAAAAAGTCTCCCCGCTTTGCCAAAAAAAAACTAGGATAAGAAACACAAAAAAAGAGTCGCCCAAATTGCCGATAAAATGGTTACATCCGCCACTAAAAGGGTTAAAATCTGGCTGTTGTGTAAAATTGGGAGATTTGTTCTGGCCCATGCCCAAAATTGAATGAATCATAGCTTTTAGGGCCTGCAGGATGTTATTATAAGGTCCTGCACAAAAAAAGGGTACAAGTTCGATTTGATATGCTGGTTATTAATACCACAAGAAAAAAAATGGAAAAACACCCCTAAAGATACTCTGCCCCTCGACCTCTAAGCCTCTGCCCTTTCATTGTAGTCTCCCTCAACGACCCCCACACACAATCTCCCGGCCCATGAATCATCTTCGTTACATATATATCACAGTGATAGTTTAACCTGGGTTGCCAGGTAAGACAGGCTCTCACGAAGGATATCAAGATCCTTCACTTCAATCTCGTTCTCTATAGTCCCTTCTGCCCGGTGGTTGTGCTGCTGTAAGGAGTACTACCAGTGGTCGATGCTGGCGTTGACTTGTGTACAAGGAACCCCAATCTGACGTCAATTTATTTAGGAATTTTACTTAGGACACAATTTACGACCTGCACGTACTTGCAATGACATTTACACGCACTTTAGGGATATCTGTACGGGCCTTATCCCCGTTGAGTCCTTCAAGACGTTAAAGTACCCAAGGAGTCAAGGATTTCTCTTGGACAATTGGCTGGCCCCTTTTTTTAAGGGTATAGGGTATAGTTGATCCAAGTATTGCAGGACGAAGGTAGGGCGGACCACGATAGGCGGGCAAAGTGGAACGGACAACGATGGGGGAATGGGACGATTGAGAATTGGTGTAAGGTTGTGCGAGAGAAATTCATGAATTATGACAGCTATATTTTATTGCAGTGCCGTGTTCCTGATGTCATAACTATGATAAACTGGGGTCGAGGCTAAGGATATCTTTGAATTTATTAGCACCAGCGAAGAATATCGATTTTTCCCCCTCCAGTCCTGGATTTCTGCTGTCCTTTTTTCTCCTTAATTTTTCTTTATATCTATACATATATATTTTTTTATTTGTTGGAAGGGATATGGTTCATTGAGTTAATATACACGGGGGAAAATATAATGTTTATGGTTATTGGATCGCGTTTCCGTTTTTTCCTGGTGTGTTTTGGTAGAGGTATGGAAGGTCAAGGATTATGGCTGTAGGCAGGAGAACAAGTTGGGTTGTTATCGAGTGAAGCGTTTGGATATAAATAATTTTTTAAGAGTGATAAAGCAAAAAAGAAAAAATTGTCCCAACACAACAACCAGCGGCAGCACACGGGGCGTTTTTCGTGCTTGTAAGCATTTAAATGTTTTGATTTATTATAACTGAGGTGAGTTTTTAAGAGCTGTGGTGTAGGGTGCCAAGCTTAGGGTGTTTTTTTTTCGTTTGAATTTGGAAATTTTATTTGGGGATTAGGATGTGCCATACTTACAATCAACGTACCTGTATTAAATTCGACTTTAAGGACATGAATTTTCAACAAAAAAATTAAAATGTGGACAGTTTTTCTTAGATTCTTTTGCTTAGTATCATTAGTCTTATATTATGGTATAAAAGAAAGAACGTTGGTTTCTACATTACCAGTAGCTTATCTCCGAAAGTACTTTAAACTTTACCAGATTTTGGTCGACACAAAAACATGCACCGATTTCAAGCATCAAACCTGATATTTGCTTTTGATATATTCAGAGGTAATAAAAGGGTAATAAAAGCGTAATAAGAGCTTCATAAAAGGGTAATAAACGGGTAATAAAAGGGTAATAACACAAATTATCGTTAAAAACCTTTACAGGCCCTTTTACATGTTTGATTTTTGTTTAATATATGGTAAATATAGAAAATATAGGGAGGGAGGTCGTGCATAAGATGTGGATCCGTTGGAAAAGTTAAAATTAAATTAATTTTCCTACAAATTGTTCCCCACAGTGTTTTCCCCGCCCAATTAAAACACGATCTTCTCGCAGCAGCCTCGATGCTGTACAACGTACTATCGAAAGATCGCTCAAACTTTTTAATCTTCCTGAAGAGACAGGATGAAATCTTCGCGGATAGGCAAGAAGAGACCCTAGGACGGTACTGGGTCTGCAAAAGGCGATGATATATTTCCACCTTTGCTTTAACATGGATTTTAAAATATTTTGATTCGGGCGTATAGCCAATTAGGAAACGAGATACTTGCGGCGATATATTTCCCTATTTTGGAAGAAAATTAACGTAGTTTATATCCCAAGCGATGACAAAAGACCTAGTACCCTGGCCAGCTCAATCACCTTAACTTCTTTTCTTCTAATATCGATGGAGAAAATAGTTTCACTTTCCCCTTAGAAGCGAAATCTCGATTATAGCGTCATTACATCTGAAGTTATTGAAGTCAGTCAAGTACGAACGTTGATGTATACGATCATGGTTAGACCCATGACCACCTACTCTGCTCTACAACGCCCAGAGGCACAACTGACAACACTGCAAAGCATTACATGTTTCGTCCTATTGTTTCGTTACACTCTGGAACCGACTCGAGGGAGTACATAAAGATCTCGCTTAGGGCCCATTCGGAACCATCAGCATAAGTGGCAGCAGCCTGTTCCTGTTGGCTAATGGTGGCCACATGGCAATTGCTCCTGCTGCTTTTTCATCTCTAATTGGTCAAGCGACCGCATTTTTTGACCAAGAACCGAAGTTTTCACTTATAACAATAATGCAGCCATCCGATTAAAAGTAAAAAATTGGCGTACGGCGGGCGAACCACGGCCGCTTAGTTTTTTAAGGGCGGTATGTTGGCAATAGCATTTTTAACAGCTTTTAATAGGAAGATAAAATAATACGGCCTCACGACGGATAAATTTGAACAAAAGATTTACATGGGCAAGAACGGTGTGGGTGTGTGTACTGTCCTGCAACCACAGCCTTCTGATGCCCTTCAAGTGGTCGCAGACTATGTTTCAATCACGTTTGGTGCTCGCCTGTTGTAAGGCCATGTTTTATTTTTACTCGGGCAAAGAACATCGGGTGACTTCTTTAGCTCCATCCAGTACAAGAGAGTCTATATGTGGTATTATGGTATATTGTGGTGGTGAAAAGCGTATGGGACGACTATCAGTAACAAGGGTATATGGTAGAATCAGGAGCAATGGAGGATTCGGATATTATACAAGGGCATTTTCTAGTTCATCATGCGGTACACAAGTTAGAGAGCACAGCAACTAAGAGTAAGGTTGCTGCGAACATCAAATATTATTTCGTTAGACGATATTGTAATGAATTGACTACTGACCACTCTTTTAGTAGGGTTCCGATTACACAAGTTTGGACTCACTGTCAATATCAGACAAATACACAGGCAGATCATGTTCAACGAGAAGATCTACCGCTACCAATAAACATTAGGGAGCCGGGATCCAACAAAATCCACTGATATATTTCGGCTACGAACCGTAACCTATAGTACGACTAGTTCGCCGTATCAAGCCACGCGTGTCTGACAGCAGCTAGCGAAAGTAGAGGGTAAGAGATTCCCAGAAGCGACAGGAATGGTAAGACGGTCATCAAGACAGGATGTCCGGTGTCCTGCAGTTGCCCTAAAAGACCGTCTCTGTGTAGCGCCGGCGGCGACTTACTTTGCCAGGCTTCTGGACCAAAACCACGAGCGTGTTTCACGGACTCTTTGATTCCTGTATCACACCGTGCCACAGCATACGATCGACTTCTTCGTACATATAACGGTCTGGATAGTGTCTCTGCTTAATAAGCACTGCCCCACCAGTGTCAATTTCCATCTGCTCCAAGTACGTTCGGGCTAAACTGAAAGCATCAAAAGATGGAAAACAAGGTCGTGTCTGATCTAGCCGGACCTAGTAGAGCCCCTTCAGGTAAAGACAGTTTAGAAAGGGGTTGGTTTAGTTCGCCTATGATGTGGAAACACCAGCCTGAAGTCGACGCCAAAGTATGATCTCTGGTGTAAGATAGGACAACGAGGGGTAGAGTTTTAGCTAAAGATGACAGGTCCAGTGGATTTTTTATTATTGAGCTCTTCGAACACCTCTATGGCAAATGCCTGTCTTGTATTTTCGAAGTCGTAAGAGTAGCGCCCGGTACCATCATCAGTCAAGCTGAAAAGAGGGTTGGATGGGATTGAAATTAGGTCATTTATTAAAATAAGCAAAAGGGCAGGTGACAAAATTGACCCCTGGGGTACATCATAAAAATCTACTTGACAATAAATCTGTTTTTATACATGGGTTTTAACAGGGGTAATAAAATGGTAATAAAAGAGTAATAAAACAAAACATCATAAAAGTGCAATTTTTTAGTTCTTGCATTACTCTTGCAAATCTGTGCTAAAATCCCTTTTAAAACATGGGTATTATCAGAGGTAATAAAAGGGTAATAAAAAGGTAATAAATGGCAATAAAAGCGTAAATAAAGGGTATTAGATACAAATAACATAAAAATTTGGCGCCACCCATTATAGCGCAAAAATATTATTTCAGTCGCTATGGCAGATAAATTTATATGAGGTGAGACACTGTCGCCGGCTATCGTATCCAGTATATCTGTAGAAATTGAACTGCAGTCTTAGAAATGTGCACTAAGCTACTATAGAAAGCAGATGCAGTTTGTTATGACCTCCGACTGTTTTCCTGCAATTGAAGCAAAAACGGCTCTATTTATAAACTAAGACAATACGTGGCAGTACTGGGGAAAAAAAGACACCTACTGAGTATTTAATTTCTGTCATAAATAGTCGAATTCTTGTTACATATAAAGTAGAAGCCAATTTCTTAACTTTAAGCTTATATAAAATAAAACACAACTACATTTGCAATAATTGAACAAATACTCTTCACACTAACACAAATTCCTTGAAAAAAAAATCTATTTTCAACAACAAAAACCGAAAACCGCCTCCACAATTATTTGCCATGCCAAAATCTAATCTATAACAAAACAATGAAAAGCGAAAAAAAAAATAACCGAAATTGGTAAACGCAAGCAGCGAATGTCATCAATATCAAAACTTGGTGCGTATCAAAACAACTCAAGGGAAATCATCTTCAATTTCGCAAAACAAATAATTTCATTGTGCCAAAGTAGGTTTTGATGAAGGCATGTTTACCGCAAAATCACCAAATAATAAACCATCATGTCTGCGGCTTAGTTCAATCAATGTTCAGGACTGGAAGGTAAAATATATTTCGTCCTTATGAGAAAGACAACAACAAAAAAATCTTTTTTTTTTTCGATCAACTAAACAAAAAGACAAAAAGGATAAAATAGAAATAGAATGAATATGTGCGACATAAGTGGGGGGAGGGATTATGATTGTGGATAAGTTGAGCTGGGTTGAACTACATTGGTGTTATCAGGCTCATAAGGATTGATATCGAGAAGTCTTTGAAAGGAGCTGTATGGTAAGGAGTTTAGGAAACTCTAGCCTGGAACAACACCTCAAGGAACTCCCATCAACAAGGGCTTGAGCAATGCTTCAATGCATCAATAAACACCGCCCAAAAACTAGTACACCATTAAGTGGCTATTCAGACACCCTACTAATTTCCAGCTATACATTTAATGACATCCATTACTAGCATTAGCTGCAGCTCTCCCTCTAATACATGATATGCTCAACACTTGCCATTAATAAATATATGTAGTTGCACACCTGGAAAATAACGGCCATCATTACCGCCATTGAACATTGACAATTGGCACATAATCAAGCTAATCCTTGCATATATTAAGGCGTAGGGATTTAAATAATTATGGGGGATTCTGATATGCTAGTGGCTGGCTGCTGCTGCTGCTGCTTGATCCGTTCTAGCCTCTAGCTAGTATTATATTGGTACACGATATCAATTATAGGCTTTAGATGCTGTACCAGCGATATAGTGATGAAGCGTATTAATGAGTTGGATGCATTGAATTATTTATAGGAGGGGGGATTGGATGACTAATAACTTTTGAAATGATTCTAATCTATTGGGAATTAGTTGCTCTGGCATTGGTGAATGGAAAATGTGAAATTTTCACAAGTGTCACAATGGGTTAAAATGTGCAACTTTAGTTTTGTTGATAGTTGTGGAAAAATTAATTTATTTCATTTGCACAATTTTGCCAGAGGTGGAATATGCGGTTGTATGTCAGGGGGAAATTGTAGTATAATGAGGACAATAAGTGGAATTGGATTTGGGTAAAATATGAGTGGTGAGCCTAGTTTATAAAATGTACTCTAGTGGAACATATGGCTGGAGATAAAGCAGGTTTTGAAAACCCTGTAGCTATGCCACAAAGTCTGGAGTATGGTCAAAAATATTTGTCGGCCAGCTTTAGAAAATTTCGTGGTTTAACGCCGAAATCCGCATCCGCTATTTGAATTGATAGGAGCCAAAGAGATTAACCAACCAAACCAAATCTTACCCAAAAGCTTTGTTCGTCCGTTCGTATGTAACTCACTGAAATCTGAACTGACTATATTGGAAGCTTCAACCTAAAGCAACCTAACGCTACGAAACTTCTTAATTCGCCTGCAGCGCGAATTTGTATGAATTTTTGTTTAATTACCTTTATTACCCTTTTATTACCTTTTATTACCCTTTTATTACCTCTGATAATATCCATTCCACGGTAAATCAAGTGGTCGATGTTGTTAAATTACCGTTTATAACGCTTTATTACCGTTTATTACCATTTTATTACCTCTGATAAACACGTTCACAAAGCTCTGTTTTCGTAATACAACTGAAAGCTTGTCATGAAAATGTGTAAATGCATGTTACGTAGGGTATTCAAGCTGTAAAATTGAAAGGACTAGCCTTGTGTTGCAGTGGCCAACATTAGCGTGCAACCATACATGATGTGTTTAGCGCCCAGAGATACAAGCTCTTTATACAGTCAACGGTTCTATTATTTAGTGCTATTTGGGTGTGGAAAATGCAAAGACGAAAGGACATGACGCGAAGGGAGCGTGTTTTCAATGTTTTAGTTTTTGTATTATACTTGCAAATCTGTGCCAAACCTCCTTTTAAAAAATGAGTATTATTAAAGTTAATAAAAGGGTAATAAAAAAACTTCTTAAAAATCCTTTTTTTTTTTGTGGCAAGATGAAGCTTAGGAGTCACCCTTTGTACTACTAGTCCGTCATGTCTTACAAGTCATGGTGCAATGTATAGTAGTAAGCTTGATCTGAAGGAAAGATGAGATAGGATAGGTTAGGGGTCTGGAGGGTGCATGAGTAGATGTCGATGAACCTTGCGTTTGAACTCTGAGATGTTATATGAGCTCGGAAACACCGACTGCGGAAGAGAGTTCCACAATCGTGTTGTTCTATTTATAAACGAACTGCTAAAACGTAATGTGCGTGAAGGGGAGGGCTGAAGGGTGAAGGGGTGAGCCGAGTTGGCTAGTCTTGTGTTGCGGGGGAAAAATTGCCGTGTAGGCAGGAGGTTTTTGATTTCAGTGGAGCAGTCGCTGTGAAAATAGCGGTAAAACTTGCTGAGCGCTGCTACATTCCTACGGTGGCTTAGAGGATCAATGCAAAGAGTACTATCGCCAATGAGTTTGATGGCGCGGTTTTGCACTTTGTCTAGCCAAGCCAAGGTGGTTTTAGGGGCGCCTGCCCAGATATACGAGTTGTATTCAAGGCGTGGCCGAATGTAGGACTTGTATATTGTAGCCAAGGCAGTTGGATGAAGGAGAAACTTGCATCTCTTAAGGAAGCCGAGGCATTGATACGCTTGTTTGGTGACTTGGAGTATGTGATTATTCCATCGCAAATCGTTGGATAGAGTCACGCCGAGGATGTTAAGATATGGGTCAGCTGTTATATTATCCTCGCCCACTGAAATGGAAGGAAGGTTGGTGCAGGTTTTAGTGGAGAATAGACAGTACTTGGTTTTGGTTTCATTGAACTCGACGCGATTCTTGCGGCCCCAATCAAGAATGAGTTTAATGTCCGCGTTAAGAGAGTTGGACATGAGTTCGCGTTCTAAGAGACAAGGTCTGGCACTTACTTGTCCTGTGTTGTCGGAGGGGTATGAGTAACGTAAAGTACCGTCATCGGCAAAACTATGAAGTGGATTGGAGGGGATTGAGAGCAGATCATTAATAAATATAAGAAAGAGAGTAGGTGAGAGAATCGCCCCTTGCGGAACGCCGGCCGAAATGGAATGAGGGTTGGATACAATAAATCTGTGATAAAATTCCTTTTAGAGTATGGGTTTTAACGGGGGTAATAAAAGGGTAATAAAGGAGTAATAAAAGGGTAATATAACAAAATATTACAAAAATCCACTTTACAGTATCCCTGTGATAAAAGTCGTTTTTAAACATGGGTATTAGTGGGGGGGTAATAAAAGAGTAATAAAATATTAATAAAAGGGTAATAAAGAAGTAATGTAAGAAAACATCATAAAAATCTACTTTACAATAATACAATAAATATGGGCTTTATGGGATGTTATATAAGGGTAATATAAGAGTAATAAAAGGATAATAAAACAAAACATCACAAAAATCCACTTTATAGGAAAGTGAAAAGGATGGAATCGTGTTTAATATGTTAAAAAATAGATAAATGGCAGAAGAAAGCCAGAAAATTGCTGTGATCTAGGTAAAATAGGAGCAGAAAAACGACCGTATCACTGTGTGGAACAAAGCGATTAAAATTGGTACTGTTCCAAATGTAGCCCACTACAAGCACGTACCAATAAAAGACGCACGGAATAGTCCTAACAAAGCCCGATACGACTACACTTTGTAACATTAAATGGAGCAAAATTCGGGCTTTAAAATATTGTATAGAATGAAGAAATCGGGGAATAAACCATAAATGGTGCCATTGGCGTGCTCGGTTGATCGGTTCTCGTTAGATTTCGTAGGTCAAGCAGCATTGGATGTGGTTAATACTTAGTTAGAGGACCGCTTGATAAAAGAAATACTAGCGAAGAGTCTAAATTTTTCCTTCCATCAACTGCAGCTACATTTTCACTCCAATGAGATAACATTAAATTCTATGAGGTACTATATTCACGAAGGATACAAGGATGCCACGAACCCACCAGCTAAAGATAAGGAGAAGTTTTCGGAAGAGCGACTATTTCGAGCTTTTTATTCTCTTTCTCCTTTTCTTTTCTTATCCATTTTCATTAGCTATCAGTTAGGAACCACAGTTGGTAGAGCATGAGAAAATTGATTTTAGGGTCGTGGGTCGAGCCCCATGTTGGCCGCTATTTATTAGTAATCTCTTGGAGTGATAGAAGAATTTTTCGTTAGAAATTCAGCAGATCATGGCCAGCATTTCACGAGTCTAAGGAGCGATGTCTAAAAATGATTTTCAGCGGCTTAACATCAGATGGAAGCATGCCGTTTCAACTCCTCTTTCGTATGAAGGAACAGCAATTTTAGTGAAGATCTGAAAACTTTATGGATAGAGACAACCATCTCAACAAATTCAGGAAGACCTGGCTACCAGCCCAACTCAAATTATCAGAAAATTAACCCTAGTGCAGAAGACTTCGACGTTTAGAAGACATAAACGTTTAGCATGACAGGCGATATTGTCTTCACCGTGAAGATTAGAAATCTGAACTTGCAATCGGTTAGATGAGTCGGAAATTCATTTATGCTTGCCCGACCTTAGTTCAAGTCATCAGCTCTACAAATTAGAGGTTTATGGCTTATAATTCAGTAGACACAGTGGCGACCACAGTATATCTGGATCTGAAAGAAAACCAGAGAAGACCCTGCAAACCACTCGAGGAAATGTGATGAAAATGTTGGTATAAGACTTTTTGACTGCTTTTAACATCGACTTTATGTTTGTGCTACCATTTCTGTGTCGGGTCAAAGACTTATTACTCTGTCTAGCACATTTCATTCACTTAGTGTTGCAGAGTTACTGAACTGAATTCGTACTTACTGTAATGAAAAACTTTCATCGGCTTCCGAAATCGTACAAAGAAATTTGATCTTGCCCTTAAGTGAATTTTCAATTCACCCAAAAACTTTTCGTCTGCAACAAAAAGAAGAAAAAAACGTAACCTGACCAACCACATAGAGGAAAAATAGAAACCTACAATAAATACCATAAAATTCACCATACAACAAACCAAATATATACCCCGAGTTTCATGCATGCGATGCCTGTCAGAGAGTTAGAAATAAATCATGTAATGAAATACAGAATCCTTGCCGCCCTCTCACATGTAATATCCTTTTTAATCAAATCTAAAAGCTCAAATTAGCGCAACAACCATGAAAGGAGCAGAAGAGAGCATGGTAACGAAAATATTAAAACTCATGACATGACTGGGCCGTTGTAAATTATTTTTCATGCTTTATTCCTCGGTTTTGTGAGGGCATTTTCTAGAAAGAGAGAGAGAGTGGTGTGGTGTGTGTGCCCGGGGAAAGGATCATTTTTCCAAGCCCACACACTCGTCATAATTTGCACTCAAACAAGTTTAGAACGTGACAAAATAAATTTTGCCCCCGTCCCAGGAAAAGCTCTAGTCCTGAGGAAAACTCTTGTATTACAAACTCAAAAGTCTAATTACGTATAGCCCTGGCCTCTCTACACACCCGGTGAATCCCGGCTGATGTGATGTGATGTGTTTTAGCTGCACGTCGTCTTGTTCTTGTTCATAGGACGTCGTCGTCGTCGTCCTCTTCGTCTTCGTCATCGTTGTCGTTCTTGATTCCTTGTGTTCGTTTTTATGACAAATTTCCCAAGTCACGTATAATCATCAATTCTTCATCTCCCCAGCCACGGAAAGCCCCCACAAACCCCCCTTAACCCCCCAAAACCCTCCTAAATCCCCGCCAGCAAATCCCTGACTACACGCGGTAGCAGAGTCCCTATACTAGTCCGATATCCTTTCTGCTGCTGGGCCCCCTTCTAACAGCCCTCCAGCATGTTGTGTCCCTCCCACAACCCCCTCCAATTATGCCCGTATTTTAATGGCTTTTCGCCAGGTAAATTTAAATTAAACTTTTGTAAAATTACGGGGACAGGTCATGCCTTTAATTAATTGCAATCGCAACGTTAATTTACCGTAAAGCGTATGCACGCATATGTGACGAGAGGTTGACGGCGCGCCCCGTGTCATAGATGGATTCAGCATAGGGGGTATGTGGACCCCCAGCTCAAGCCAGTATGGGTGGTGGGCCGAACAGATGACTCTATTATGAGGGTGACCAGCAGCCACCACACTATGTGCATATTCATATATTTTTTCGAGGGCGGTCTACTGTGCAAGGAAACGCTTTAATTAAAAATTCTGCACACGAAAAGGGTTGCAACTTTGCGAAACGAACGCTCTTTGTGCGCGACCAGAGTGAATAAATGTGTGTGTGTATGCAATTCTCTGTTGCACGGGTTCTGATCACGCTAAGCAGGGCACGCGGTGCATTGTTGCGTTGTTTTATACCCGGGGTCGCGCTGAAAGGGTTATTCAGCAGAAAAAAACACGACGCGGGATTAAAATATATGAAGGGGTTGTTTTTGTGTGTTAAAGAGGGGGTACACAATTGCATTGGGGTTGAATATTACTTTTGATAAAAATGTCGATTCAGTTTGTACGGTTTTTTACACGGTTCTTTTTTGGCCGGGGAGGGGGAGGAATAAAGTAATTCAATAAGCAAAGGGTTTATGGAATAATTGAAAGTGTTGGTGAGGTGTAAAAACAATAATTTTCACCTTTTATATTTTGCGAATTCTGTTAGCATACGAATTGACGCCTTCAATTTTGTAGTGTAGCTTTAAATAGGGTCTTTCAATAAGAAGTGTCACTTTAAATCAACAAAACACGACATTTTTATTTTAATCCTCATCTAAATAAACTATACCCATCTATTGACATTTTCCGACACTAAGTGTTGTAGAAAACTTCTATTCAACACTAACTAGCTAACTAACACAGCCTATTCATACATCTCAAAGCTTTTTTTTTAGCACAGTTTCAACATTATTCTTCATGATTCCATAAGTAGTAGGGCTATGCGGTTTCTAGCGCAGCGGCGTCAACGGTTGCTGACTTGGGTTCTGATATGACCTTGGGTGTTGGTGAGCGCCACCTGTGTGAGATTAGTTGAACTTCGATGGGCCTTGAATGAGCTTTTGAACTTCGCTGTGTCTTGGCTGAGCTTAGGGAATAAGGTTGAACTTCTCTGTGTCTGTGTACTTTCTGAATGCAGGATCGAATCAATAATTTATAATAGATGCAACTATTCAGATAGACAGTTATATGGACCAGGCAAAAGAAACCGATAGGTCAAATAGATCAAGCAGAACCAAGAGTGAGTGATGAGAATTTTACATCGGTCTAGCAAGAGGGAATGTATGCAATGCTCTGTCTAAGGCCATGCCTACGGCAAGAGGTACCGTTGGGAATGTACACTCAACAGTAGTGCCACCTACCCTTTTTGCATGACGTTTCAGTCTAGACAGGTAGGAGCCGTAAAGACATTATTTCAGCCTGGCGTCTTCACCTTGGCCCTTAAAAAAGGGAACCCTCAAAGGTGGTCACTAGAGCCGGAACAGCCTAGCCACCTAGCTGCTATCTTTCCTTGCTTTTTTTCCTTTATCTATTTCGTTACTTTTTGTAATGCTTACGCTTCTGGTGTATGGCCTTTAGCGCCACTTTCATCATTCTCCACATATCCTCCGACCTCGCGCAAGTGACTGCTTCCAACACAGCCCTGTGCTCCGTAAACCTCGTTCTCGTTATCATCTGGGAATTCCGGCAGTGATCCGTTGAACCTGAATCGGTGAAGGTATGCCGATTCTAGAACTATGTGCGGTACAAACTCACTTCTCACATCATCATGTTCCCTTATAACCCACCTCTCCACATATGGTATAACTTTATGTTTCCATCGGTCCTTAGTAGACTCGTCCCACCTCATCTGCTACGCTGCGAAGGACTGATTGCGCACCAGAGTCTGTGGCACTTCCTTTGACACCGTCTTTCTCCTTCGTACAACCTTTTGCCCTTCAATTCAAGAATATCAACGGGGATCATTCCTGATATGACACATGCTGCTTTATCCGAAGTAGTTCGATATGCACAGCATACTCAAAGGGCACTTAGCCGATAGGCAGAGTTTAATTTCTTCCTGTTGCCTGTTCTGTCCAACGCCGCTGTCCACACTGGCGTTAATGCAATAGGAACTAATCACTTTCGTGATAAGGAGGCGTCTATTTGGCCTAGGCCCCCTATGTTGGGCAGCGTTCTAGCTAGTGCTCCACTGATGGTGGAAGCTTTTGCTGCTCACTCCCAAACACCTAACTGTGAGCTGGGAGCGGATGACCTAGTCACCTACTTTTGCTGCTATGGTCTCCAGCTTTCTTCGCTTGTTGATTGCTACTACTTTCGTTCGAGCAACTTCTTTATCTTCCATATCGCTTCGTTCGCGAATATCTCGATTTCTTCGATTCGCTTTCCTACTACCGCGACTCTCATTTCAACTTTCCAAGCCGCCTTTCCTCTCTTAGCGCTTAGGAGTAATCTGTTATATATCACCTATCCCATAGTATTTAGGAGGCATATGGGTCTGTAGGCCGACGGGTCCCCTGAGGACTTACCCGGCTTCGGGCTGAGCACACGCTTTTGACACTTCCATTGC
The DNA here is from genome assembly GCA_949987705.1 of Thereva unica. Lineage (NCBI taxonomy): Eukaryota > Metazoa > Arthropoda > Insecta > Diptera > Therevidae > Thereva > Thereva unica. The sequence continues at coordinate 12,341,896 of OX465284.1, forward strand.
TCAGGGAACACCCCTTCCCTCAGGCACGCTGTGAATACTCGCGCGAACCCACCATCCTCCCATATAACTGTCCACTTGTATGGCTATAAAGGTTTGATTTTTGATGAAATTTTCCACAAACTCAATTTTGTTTGCTTATATCTCGAAAACAGTTGCTCGTAGGCGATTTTAGATGAAACTTTCACCCCCACTCCACTCTAAAACATACTTCAAAATACAAATTCGATCACCCCATCAATTTCGAAAGCTCACCCGAGACGCAGCGAGGTTCAACCAAATATTCAAAATTCAGCTGAAACACAGCGAAGCTCAAAAGCCAAGCGGTCAGTGTTTGCCCGCTGTAAGCTCATTTTTTATTTTTACTCGGGTTCGAACCAAAAATTTTAAAGTCTGTAGTAAGAATAAGTAAGAAGAAGAATTAAGAATAAATATGGCTCACCCAAAGATGCCGTGAACCCACCAGCTAAAGATGAGGAGAAGTCGTTCAAAAAGCGACTAGTGCGAGCCTTTTATTCTATTTCTCCAGTTCTTTTCACATCCGTTGTCATTATCCATCGGTTAGAAACATCTATTAATTTTAGGGTCGTGGGTCGAGCCCCACGTTGGCCGCATTTTATTTTTAATTGCTTAGACTGATAGCATAATTTTTAAGTTACAATTCAGGAGACCATGACGAGCCTTTTAAGAATCCAAGGAGCGATGCCTATAAAGGATTATCAGCGTAACAGCATTTCTAGTGAAGATCTGAAAACTTTATGGATAGAGACAACCATCTCCAGTAATGACAGCTGTATTTTGACAGTTCAAAAAAATGGTGGCAAATTTCAAAATGACACCACTTATTTAAAAACCCTTTACAAAATAAAATACAGTCTTTATTTTACTTTCTTAAGTATTTTCCCATAATCTTTGTCGCAAAAATTAAAAAAAAAAACTTAAAACTTCTCCATACTTATTACAGACTTTCTCTTGACTTCTTTTCAACAAAAACATAAAAAAAAACACAGACAATACCCTATTATTTCTTGTAATAACTTCTCGTACTAATTTCAAACGCTTAACACACCAAGAAGCTCTTCCCTTTTCAAAACCCATTTCAATCCCTTTTCTGGGTATCTCTCTCTCCCTTCACCGTTCTCGAACAAAGGCAACACTTTTTAAAACAAAAGTAAGATTGAAAGGCATCCCAATTGAGTGAAATTCCATCCATATTTTTTTTTGTTCGTCCTTTCTTTCGTCTATTTCAAAAGGCAAATTATCCTTTTTTTTCTGTGTAGGGCTTTGGTGTGTTTGTATGTATGGCTGTACTTATAGACATATTTCACTTCTGAAACAGGCAACACTAAATTGCTCCTTTCTTCCGATCCACACACATCCCACAATGTATTTCCACACTTATATACATATATATGTGTTCATGTCAACATTTCTATGAACGATTTGGCGAGTGTGGAATTTTCTTATTGAATGTTTTCTCCGTGGCTGCTCCTTTGAATGCTCCCATAAGGGTTTATTAAACGTCTTCTGTTATGAGCAATTCAGCTTTCTCTCTAGCATGGTTCTATGGAAGGACTTTAGTGTATATAGATGTATAGGTGTACGGACCAGCACGGCTTGAATAGAGTGATTTAAGCATATTGCACAGAAAATAAAAGAGAAGAAATAAAGAAAACAAGTTTGTCTGTCTGAGAGTATAATGATTTCTTTTTTTTTTTAAGTAGAATATATTTTTCTCATATGGAATGTTATTAAAGCCTCCTAAAGCATTAAAGGATTGAGGATGTCAGGAGTTTCAGGGGAGCGGATACTGGAAGCGACCACCATTTGGTTGTAGCAACTATTCGCCTAAAAATCGCCACAATCAGAAACGTCCAACATGATGCTAGAACCCGTAGACGGTTTAACGTAGACCTTCTGCGGGAGAGCGTTAAAAAGCGGGAATTTGCTGGAAACCCACAAGACTTATTAAACCAGCAAACCGTTTCTGACTACACAAATATTGAAGAGCTGTGGAGTACGACAAAGAGCGCAATATTGACGGCTGCGGAAACGAGCATCGGTTATGTCCAAAGAAACCAGCAACACTGGATCTCGGACACAACCTGGCGGCTGTTCAACTCCAACGTTAAGGCAGTACTTTTGTACGGTTGCGAAACATGGAAAGTCACCCAATTCATCACAGGGCACCTACAAGTTTTCATCAACAGATGCCTGCGTCGTATTCTAAAAATCCGGCGGCAGGATAGATAGACGACCAACTCAGGCGAAGGAAATGGAATTGGGTCGGCCACACCTTACAACGCGAAAACGAAAATCTAGCCAAACAGGCCCTTGACTGGAATCCGCAAGATAGGTACCCGTCGAGTAGGAAGACCTAGAACAACGTGGAGGAGAACCCTACAGAAGAAGCCGCAACAACTAGGAGATCCTGGTCGGAGCTAAGAGCTGTCACGCAAAACAGAGTCCGAGGAGATGAGGAGAAGTCGTTGAAAAAGCGACTAATGCGAGCCTTTCATTCTATTTCTCCTGTTATTTTCCCATCCGTTGTTATTAGCCATCAGTTAGAAACCTCTATTAATTTTAGGGTCGTGGGTCGAGCCCCACGTTGACCGCAATTTATTTTTAATTGCTTAGACTGATATCATAATTTTTAATTAGCAGTTCAGGAGACCATGGCGAGCCTTTCAAGAGTCTAAGGAGCAAGGAGAGAAGATCTGAAAACTTTATGGATGGAGACAACCATCTCCAGTAATGACAGCTGTATTTTGACAGTTCAAAAAAATGGCGGCAAATTTAAAATGGCACTTTACAAAATAACAGCTGGAGGGCAACTGTTTCTGCCCTATGTCCCATGAGGGATTAAAGGAGTTCAAAGAAGAAGAAAGTATTAAAGGTGGATATTGCATGACGTTGCTTTAAGCCTGTTTGGAAGTACCTGGATATCGAGAGGGATATCCAGAGTAACAGACCTGGTCCACATCACCCCATGATGAATGTGTTAATCACATAAATAACCTCAAGTATCCAGAGAAACTCCACTCCACCTGGACCCAAGCATTAATTTGTATCTCTTACGCCCCAATAAACAGTTCATTTGCAACTTGACTGAAAATAGCACAAGTGAAAATTGACAAATGGCAGTAAATGGCCAGGAATGGGCGCGATTAATGAGCTTTGATAAAGTCGATTAAGAGCCTGCGGGGATAATTTTCAAGAGATAGAAAGCACAAAACGCAAACTTTAAAATGTGGTAAATTACGTTTGCTGCGATCTCTATACCCTTGTCTTCAGAGCTCCTTAGATGTTCGCCTCTTATCCTTCTTAGACAAAATATTGGTGGCAGCGGTGGGATTTTCTACAAACGAATTTTGCAAAAGGCATGAGAAGAATACTTGCATAGAGAGAAGAAAACTTTACAAGTTTTCTCAGTGAAATTCAAGAAACAAAACACAGAACCACCAGCAGCAGCAGCAAAAGTCATCGAAACAACTATGGACTAGCTTTGGCTTGACTTTTGCCTGATACTCCTCGGCTTTGGCTTGCGCGCTTAAGGTGGGCGTGTATGGAGACAAGGAGAGAAAGTCAGCCAACGAACGACGAGGAGTGTGGGAGTCATTAAAAACTCATTTCGAAAGTTTTTAAGCGAAGCATTAACAAACCCCGAGGTCGTCACAACTTTTTCATTTTCATTCCACAAAACTCGGTATTCTTTTTCTGTGCTGTTCTTCTCGGTCTGGGTTGGTTGGTATGTGCCTGTCAATTTATCTTCTGCCACTAGAACATTGCTTTCACGATTTTCGCACTATAAAACTCGATTAACATTCTTCGTCTACCAGCCTCCAATGCCCCCAGAGAACCAGTCGTCATATTAAGCAAAGCGTTATTCACTCTGAAAACGTATAAACTCATAATGGCGTTATGGCAAGTGCCCCGAAAACTTCTAGGGCTGCAGTTTTGCGATTCTGGGAAAAAAAGAAAGAAAAAGTTTCTATAAAATATGAACCTTATACCAAAAATACAAAAAGGCAACCCAATCAGCCTGTGGATCGTATTTTAACTGGAATTCCACACACACAATACCTCAACCCCCTCACTATATGCAAATGGAGTATTCATTATTTTTCAATAGGGCTTCAACAATCATCATGAAACTCAATCCAAACTCTCGAATTCTATTCCATTGAAAAATTGAAGCTTAGTCTACTGGGGTTATACATACTATATTATGCTAATTGAAATGTACCATTCCAAAAAACGGGGTTTTGCCCCCTTTTTGGATATACCCCATGGTAGGGGTAGTAATAATAATTTTCCAATTTGCACTAAAAATACAAAATTTTCCCTTTGACTTGACAGAATTTATTTTATTCCTCTTTTGGCGTTGTCTAATAATAATTTAGAACTGACGAATGTCCCTAATTAGTGTAATTGGGTCCTGAGGGCATTTTGATGGCTATCAAACTTGATGATTGACGAAGAAATAATGAAATATTTTTTTTTTTCGTCGTTTGCCTTATTAATATCAGCGTAGATTTAAAATATTTCTGACGAAAAGGAAGGAGGCGAAATTCTTTGGAAAATGTTTTTGCTAAAAATATCGCTGAAATCAATCAATGGCGATTAATTAAAATTTTTTTAAGGATATTTCAGGATTTGTTTGTGAGTTTTGAGAAAGAACGGATTTTCGTGTTCTATTTTTGACATTTTTTTTTTGTTTTGGTGGGGTGTTGAAGTTTTGCAAAGGTTATGTTGTTTAAAATTTTGTGGGATTGTTAAGTTTTTTTATTTTGTAGCTTTATTTGTAAAAAAGTCAGATGGAAATAAGTCGGAATGTGTAGGTATTATTTTTGTGAAAATTTTAAATTATTTTTTTGTATTTGTTGTTTTGAGCAGCCCTTTTTTAGTATCTCCTGGTGAGTGAGTGTAATATCTCAACTCATATAACTCAATATTTTCTTTTGTACGACTTTTGTAGGGAACGATAAATCTGATCTCCCAAAGAAAAATCTTGTTTCAACTATAGTACTTTTGCCCTTACACATACTCCTCTCTTTCAAGATCAGCAGATCTGCAAAGGTTAGGTCTAAGGCTTAACCAGGGGACGTAGCAGGCTGCACGTTATATATGTGAAATACAGTAGTTTTGACAGCTTCAATTGCACCTTAGTAGAGCAGAATTTTCAATGATAACAAATGACTTTAGGGAAAGGAAGCTGGATATTGCTCCCATTCAAGATCGTTAAAGCTACAAAAGCACGATCAGATGCTTACCCAGAAGCTATATCATTCTTTCTTTTCCATACTCGAATCACAGATCGAGCCTTCATGCGTCGGTGTAGTGTGGAGGATCTTACTCTCTCGATTGGCAATTTTAGGTAGATGATCTTACTGTTCCACTTGATGGCTTTAAGTAGGTGATATTATTGTCTCACTTGGCGATCTTACTGTCTCACCAACGTCGATACTTGACGAAAGTAAGGTATAGATGTTACTATTTTTAGTAAACGAAAGCTAACCTATTGGAAGATAATCGATTGGCCAACAAGATTGAATCATAGATAACTTATGCATCTCCTGCGGAGGGGACAACATTAAAACTATAAAAATGGGCGAGGATCATAAGAAAAGCAGACATATAGAACGATTTTTGGGTGATATATCATCCTATGTCAATAGAAAGCCCGTTCTTATACTCTGGTAGTGTAGGGAGCTGGGGCGGCGAACGGCTAACAAAGACCTCGGAAAGTGGTGGCACCCGATTTGTCAGTTCTGTCAAGACCCGAGAAAAGTCACTGCAGACGAACACCTAGCAGACCTGTTAGCAAGTCCTAATCCCACCTCCCCGCGGTGCCCTCTGGGGTACTTCTTTGGAAGGAGCTAACGGGAGACGGGGCGAATGGCGAGCTCTCTGCACCACAAAACAGAGTTTTAAGTCGGTTGGGCTGAGGGTTAGCAACCCGCTCCCATAAAAAACACCATTGCTACGAATCGGCAAACAATGCCTCGGAACCGGATTTTTATTCCGCCCTATGTCCCATGAGGGATTAAAGGAGTTTAAAGAAGAAGAAGAAGTAGGGAGCTGGAGATATTGAAGAAGGGACCACAAGCAGGCAGTGTACGGAGTACTCGATTCTTCAGGAAAATTACTAGGCCAAGAAAACAGAAATGAAAAAAACTGAACGATAAATAATGAAGTCGTGGAGAATTTCTACCCGAGCCTGGAGAACACATGGGATATCAGCAAACTTTACGAAATCCGACCAAGTTCATAAAGTTTGATCCGTACGTGATGCAACAAGAATATAGCGAAAAAGCTGAAACAAAGTAATAATATACTAATGGACGATCACTTTCCAGCCAGCTACGTATCGGTCTTGGTTAATTCAATGACAACGAGGCTGAACTGACAGGATCGTAGCCGAACAGGTGAAGCATGCAATAGACACCTTTAATCCCTTTTAGACAGAGCGCCTTTAACGGATAATCTTTGTGGAGATCTTGTCGGGCAAAGAAAGCAAAGAAATCAATGAAGGCCTTGGAGAGTATTCCCTACTTAATATGATAGAATAGCAGGTCCTCCCTAAGCCAGAAAAGCTTAGCTTACTGCAGCAAAGTATAGTTCTTTAGGCTAGTCAACCTATTATATTTTCTCTGTGGGATGTACTGGTGGACTTTCTGGAGAGCAGTGGTCGCAATGAACATACGAGGTGCCTTTGGTTAGACAAAGTTTTGTAAACTGTAGAAGGTTTTGCTGAGGTTTGAGCCGAGAACAGTCCAATGGTAGTGTATGGACAACACGCTGCAAAAGAGGGCAATAAGACGCCCACATGGTGAAGTTCGATCACTGCTAACTGTGACACATTTGTGTGAACTCGTAGCTTAAGAGGCTTCACGAAAAAAAAGTGCATATTTGAGTTTAACGTTATTTCAATTATGGTACGCTTCTGCTTCTACTCTTTCCTCCAGATATCCTGGTACATCATCATGTATCCTAGGATTTTCCGTGTTAGTGACGCCTCGGCCATTGCCCCTAGTTCGGCCCTTTATTAGCCGAATCTTTACACCCGAGCAATTAAGACGTGCTCACCCATATCCTGGATACCTTGAATACCCGTGCTTGAAACGATGGCGGTATTTCCTATATCTTCCATGTCCAATCAAAAACTGCGTGAAGTCGAACGATTCGAGCGTAACATATTCTGGATCATAGAGATGCAAGTCTTTTCTCACCAGCATATATACGGCGATCATCCCCGCTTCTTAGGAAATGGTCCTGTAGGAGTAGCACGTGCGGAGCGTGGTTAGTCTATATCCGGGCTTCCATTTTCTGCTTTTAGTCATCTTGTTCAATGATGTTGCCCACAGCTACTTAAATCAAGACTGAGACCATCCTCACCATCAGGAGGCGACGGCTTGATCTTGGGCCCCCCTCGGGTGGTATTTTTGGGATTGCTGCACAAGTAGCGAGCGCCGTCCGCCATGCCCTCTAAGTGTGCTTTAAAATTTAGCCTCCGCTCGATTCTCACTACCAGTTAACTTAGAGCAGGCTGCAAGTGAATGATCTGCTCCCATAATATGAACCTTCGTTCTCATGGATGCGTCATCCTACGACCCCATGGTAGTAGTAGGATCATCCGCGAACCCAACCGCTACTGTTTCTTTTGAGAGACATAGCATCAACATATTATTATATATTGTGATCCACAGGATCTGTATATCTTTGGCCGATCTTCCGAACCACAATGAAGTGGCTAACCACCTGAGCCCAACACTCACACTAAGACTTCAACGCAACTTTATTTTGTTATTGATCAATTTTATTATTTTTTTAAAGCAGCAGCAGAAAAATAAGTTTCCTTCATCATAATTTTATGATTGAAAATACTTTTTGTTAGTGTTGGCATATGCTAGTCAATATTATTTTCTAAGATTTCGCAACTTATTTGAAATGTTAGTATGAAGTCAAAGCAGAAGATGAAGTGTTTAACAACTGACTTTTTTAAAGTGTCAGTCTAAAGCCCGGTACTGACTTGCTGCAAGCCAACAAATCGTATCTCAAGGCTTTTATAAATTTGAATTTGTATCCAACCTAGAGTAAAACTCAGACTCGCCCGTTGCCACGCACACCATCAAAATGGCTGCATAGCTCCCAAAACAGCCATGGTACGCCTGAGTAAAAATTCTACTTCCCTACAAGCATGAAAGCAATAGTCCAAACGAAGCACGGTACGATTACACTTTTTTTGTACTTAAGGGGGCAATATTGGGACTTTAAAAAATAAAGGTGCCATTAAGCATATTCAGTGGTTCTCATTCGATTGCGTAGGTCAAGCAGCATTGGACGTGGTTAGTATTTAGTTAGGGGACTGCTTGAAAAAGTGGGGAAACTGACTAGGTGTCAAAGTAATCTTGAGAGGAGCTAATTCAAATAACGATATTAGTGGCGCACGAGATTTTTTCCAAAGAATTCGTTTTTAGCTAGTGGTTGTGTTAGTTTAAAATGAACTAGTTCCCCAAGAACTTCAAAATTAATTAGTTCTCCAGTTAGTTCAAAGTCCACCAAGAACTTCAAAATGAATTAGTTCTCGAAGAACTTCAAATAGAATTGGTTCTCCAAAAACTTCAAAAGGAATTAATTCCCCAAGAACTTCAAAATGAAGTAGTTCTCCTGGAACTTCAAGGTGACTTAGTTCTCGAACTAGTTCAAAATGAATTAGTTCCCAGGTAGTTCAAAATGAATAAGTCCACCAAGAACTTCAAAATGAATTAGTTCTCCAAGAACTTCAGAATGAGTAAGTCCACAAAGAAGTTCAAAATGAATTAGTTCTCTAAGAACTTCAAAATGAGCTAGTTCTCCAAGAACTTTAAAATAAGTTAGTTCTCCAAGTAGTTCGAAATGGATTAGTTCTCGAAGTTTTTCTAAGTAATGCAGAGAAGGGCAATAAGCCCCACGTAGGACAACGCTTTACAAAAGTAGTGGGTCGTTAAGTTAATTTAGGTTGATGCAATATGAACACTATTCTTCGTTCGATAGGGTATATGTACGGCGACGATGCGGCACGTAATATTTGGTTCAGGCTTAACTCATTGGCCAATTACATTTTTCCTGGCATTGTCCGCCCCTAGGCTAGGGGCTAGTGGGCCTAGTGGTAAATCCAGCGCTGGCTGAACCGACAAATTTTCGCGCCCATGGAAATTTTTCTCGTGCCATAGGTTCGCCAACCCTGGTCTAGGGGCTATTTTCGAACAAACTTCAGAATGCTTTTCACCACAACAACCACCACCAAAATATTTCATTAAGAACGTTATTGTGTATTTCAATAGTCTCAAGGCATCTGCATATAATGATACTTGACACCACTCTACTTGATTCGCATATGATAAGTATCCTCGAAACAGGATTGCTCAAGCATTATTGGATCTCGACATTCTTCCATTCTTCGTCCTAAAATTGGTTCATAAAAAATTCCTCAAAGTTTATTTTTAGCACATAACTCAACGAAGAATTTGAAAACTGCTAGAGAGAGAGAAAAATACAAAAGAAAATCACGAAGAAAAAAAAACAAATATATCCACTAGACGAATGCCATCTGGTGGCGCAACAGCGATAATATTTTAAAAAGGCTATTTACACTCTCTGCCAGTGTCTAGAGTCTAGAATTCCTCTCTAGTTTTGTACATAGCATAAGAGCATGATCATCAAAGCAGAAAATTTTGATGTGTTATGAGATTGAGAGGGGGTGTGGAATGTGAGTATTTTGAGGAGGTGAAGGAGGGGTGTTGGTGTTTAATATAAGCATAGCAGCTTCCATTCATAATTGAAAAGGTCACACCATAGCTGAGCTGAAGTTTGTGCTGCTGGTATAGAATGGAACGTGACAAGTGGCTCCTCTGGCTGTAATTTCTATAACCGAAAAAGTCCTTTCAGCGGAACGAATGGGTTCTACGACTTTTGAGAATATGGCTAATAGCGATAGAGGGATGGAAGCTGGGTGGATGGTTGTAGGGAGGTATGAGGACTGGAACGTCATATGATTTATAAGACAAGAAAATTTCATGTGGCGTACGACGGTCTCATGTCCAACTCGTAAAATAGTTTTGAGAAAAATTTCTAGAAAGTTCAAAATTAAAGTGGAAAAACACATCCCCTCCATGCATGCACCCCCCACCCCCGCAGCCATATTTCCATCCCCAAGTCACTAGTTCATATTTCTCGTGCAGTCGTTGTGGATGTTGCACATTCAGCAAATGATGGCGATATGTTTGGCAAATGTCTTTGAAAACTCAAAAGTGCTTGCTTCGTGCAAACATTTCGGAATCACACTCATAAAATTGTAGTCTATCTGGGGAAAGTTTATGTTGATACGTTTTCGGAATCATTTCAACTTCTTGTCAACATAATTCCACGTTCCACTTTTATCAAAGGGCCAAGCTCCATAGCGCATACATACAATCCATGTCCTGTTTTTTTTTTTGGAGGAGGAGGGTGTGGAGTTGGGGGTCTAGAATTGGAGTCACGTTCGCAATGTGAACCAAAAATTTTTTTGTTTGGTTTGTCTGGGTGTATATATATATGTGTGTGTGTGGATGTACCTTTTCTGCATTTTCCGCATTCGGCAAATTCTGTTTTTGATTACTTGGCATTTTTGGTGGTGCATGTTTTATGAGGCTGAACGCGCGCGCCATTTATTAATGGTCCTTTTTAGTTATATTCTTTCCACATTTTGCCACCGATATGGTTGCTGCTGTTTGTGATACCGTACTACTATCCACCAGCAGTATAGTAACAAACAAAACACCCACCAATGGGTCCTGCATCTCACACACTCTAGACACACACACACACGGTTGAAAATTAATTCCATGCTTTGTTTAGCAAGCATAAATGCTACTGTTTTCGCGCAAAAACACCCTATTTAACCACTGTTACGATCCCACTGAATCATGTTGCACCCGCATTCTTCTTTCAGTCCTGCAAATAACTGGCTTCAAAACCGAGTGCCACAGGGCAGCCAGCTTCGGCCCTTATTATTTGTTCCAGTTTTGTTCAAACCTCCCGCACCCCAAAATATATTTTTTTTGTTTTCTGTCTGTTAATGACCGTGTGTGTATTAACTTTGTGAAAGTGTTCATTATATAAAATTAAACGTGAAACAAATTTATTTTAATTTCATAATAATTTATTACCCTCCGTGTAAATAGGTTATGGCTGGCCTCGGAATGGTGAATGTTTAATCAACAATTTGGTCCTTGTATACCATGCCCGTGGCGGGGAACATACGGGGAGCATGCAATATGTCGTTTTAGACAAGATATTGGTGGCATAATGTGCATGTGCATAGATAGAGTGCAATTTCAGCTATTTAGTTTATGCCTCCCCCGGGGGGGGGGGCGAAAGGAGTGGGAGTTAAGTTTAGGAGGAGTTGATTTTGTGGCCTTCGAGCAATTAAAACCTTGTTGGTTGTCAGTATCTAGTATAAACCCACCCATACCCCACACACAAAACCCCTTTTGTTATTTCTAGGGCAGAAATTTGTGTTGAACTACTTCATTTGGGTGTTTTCATTGTTGTTTAGTATGTTCGATAGTGTTGCCGTTTTGTTGAAATAACAGGGTGTATACAGTTTTTGATTGAGAGACAAATGTTTATAATGTTGCTGTATGTTATGTAATGTAATGAGAATGACGTCGACAAGCTGCATAGGGAGGGAAATTGATTTATATTTATTAGTAGCTTAAGGCTTTAATTAAAATTTAAGTTGTGTCGAAGGTAGGCTTTGATATAATAACGGATTTAGTTCAGATCTGAAATTGTGAAATGGTATCTGAATCTTCGTATGTGTTCCAAAGGAAGCAATTACAAGAGTTTGATTTCGAAACTATGTTTGCATAAGGAGGATATTGTTACGTTTTTACGGCTTAACGGATTTGTAGGATTAATTAAGGAATACACTTGTACTCAGATCCGTCACAAAGGAGGTGGGTGCAACTAGGACGACAGAGGAGCATGAGAATAGATTGAAACCCAATTACTGAAAAACCTCACATCCCTGGTACTAATTGATTTTTGCTTTCACCTACCTTTACCTCTTATTTCACTATTTAATCATCACTTTTAGCTTACTTTCACTTTGTTCACTTTTAGAACATTTTCATCACTTTTTTAATCAAAACCGCTGCCACCACATTTTTGTATATATCCAAGCTCCTCCCCCTTATCCAAATTCTAGATCTTTCCACTACAGTCTGGAGACTAGATCATTCTTTTTCTAGAAATTTCGAGAAACTTAAAGCCTTAAATTACCGTTCGTTCAAATTCTAACTAATAGATGGCGCTATATTAAATTTTTCCCCTTTTTTATGTGGAAGTGTAAGCTCAGATGTCAAAGCTTAGCTCGAAGGATAGAGAAAGGATAAGAAAGGTTAAGGGGAGTCTGGGGGTGCATGAGGAGATTGCGATGAGTCTTGCCTTTGAAATCTTGGATGTTGTATGAGTTCGGGAATATTTAGTTAGTTGTTCCACAGACGAGTTGTTCTTGTGCATGAAAATATGGTCTGTAGACAGGGGATAAGCCGTGGAGGCGAAGTATTGTGCTGTGGGAAACAACAGTGCTGAGTAGGAATATTTCGCTGGAGCAGTCATTGTGGAAGATGCGGTACAGTTTCACCAAAGCTGATACATTCATGCGTCGGTTTATGGAGTCAATTGAGAACCTAATGGCGTGATCACCAATAAGTTGCTGCACATAAGTCACACTTCCCCTGCCCCACCCCTATTCAGTTGACCATCCTAGACCCACCTGATGAGATATGGGCACGGCCAGTCTATGTGCTTGATTTTCTTCTTCAGTTTGGGTCCTTATTGAATCCTGTAGACAACATCATTGATCCATGTTAAAATCTTATAGGGCCTCGGCCATTGGCGCTGAAATTTCGGAGATTTCCCTTTCTGTCACCGTTTGTTAAACAACCAAACGAAATCCTCTACTACTCCAGAAGTCTTTTACTACTCCTTCACTACTTTCAAGTCGGAGTTCGTGCCTTTACTTCATTCTGGCATTGGCTGTCGTAAGATTCTCCCTTGATATGCTCTCATCGTGGCTCCCACGTCGTACCGTCCACGCTGACGTCCTATAAATATTCCTTTCACGATGTCCAATGAATCCAATTGGTCCAAAGAGCTCTTCAGGGTTTCGCCTCTCTCTGCGATTTCCTTCCATTCAAGCTTCTCAGCGTACTCTATCCATTCCAAAACCGCGATAATATCTGGGTCATCGCGTTGAGCATTTCAGAGTTCCTGGTCCACATATCCTGTCCTTGGATCAACAGTCGTCCTCTGGCCCTCTCCTCGATACGCCAAGGATATGTGCAGTTGTTATCGAAATCTCCTTGTTCCGACAATCCTTTTGTAGATGGGTCGGCCGACCACAATTACAGCGATCATTTCCTAGGTGACACATGTCGATCGCGATCATTTCCGAGGTGGCACATGTCGTATTGGCACGGCAGACAGTATTTGAGACGACCACCATTTCGGTTAGTTTTGGATCGACTCCTGGAAAGCGTAGGTCGGATGGTATGAGCATGCGGGGCAAGTACCAGAGAGCCCTTTTTATTCTTGGCAAGATTGCTAGGAATGAGGAGGCCGATGCTATGCATGAGCGAGACCAGTCAGTCAGTCTGACAAAAGAGAGGAGCAGCGCCTTGTTATGACTCCTGGGAAAAAGTCAGAGGTTGTCAGAGGTAATCAGACTTAGAGACCGAGCCTCAAAAACTTCCTAGGCGAATGCGTCACTAAGATATGCGACACATGGGAAGGTATGGTCTCAAGCTCACCCCAGTTGCGGTGACCCAATCAAGAACTATGTGATGTAGTAGCTCACCTCCCCATATTCCCTTATAACCCACCTCTCCATATTTGGAATGACTCTATATGTCCATCGGTCCTTAGTAGAATCGTCCCAAGTCCTTTGCTTGCTGCGAAGGACCTAGGCACGCACGCAACACTTGTTCTGTTCCTGTGAAAATGTCCGGCTTCAGCTAAAGCCAGGCAGGGCATACTAGGCGGGCATACTAAACTACGTACCGCTGAAGATAAGATCACTGATGGGCTTCCTAAATTTTCTTTCCCACAAGATGGCTTTAGGAAGCAATCACACCCTACCAAACAACCACTGAACACGAGGTTCACGAGTTATAGCAACAAAAGGCATTAATTAGGCTTCCGAACCGACTGGATGCAGTTCTACTCCTACCTACCGTTCATGCATTGGGTTCAAAGACAACTATTTTGGAAGACGGACCTTTTTTCAAATATCTAATCATTCTTCCAAATTTGACATGTTTTATTTTCTATTTCATGAAAATAAACTTAAAATATCGTTAAATATTTACTCTTTATTTATTTCTATCATCAGAGTTTCGAGTTGATCAATTTAAAGCTACGATTTTACAATTTATCCATAAACGTCTTAGCGTCTCTGTGGACCGGTTACTTTCTTCACCTATTCTCAGGAGCAAATTCTGCAATACCGACATTCATAAATTTCTGCATACTTTTGGGGTGGAATTATTTAAAATTTTCTTAGTTACATTTACTTCTTTGCATATTTCTAGGGTATTTTTTTTATATTTCTATGTCTTTGCATACTTTTAGGTGAATATATTTTTTTTTAATTTTTAATGAAAAAGGAAATTATGAAGAAAACTTTTAACGAAATTAGCATTACTCTTGGAACATTTGTCTTCAAAATTTATAATGACAATTTCATACTGCAGATATGTACTAGTATGTAAATTTTTTTCTTCTTATATTCTTCCAAGGCCTCGTCCACTATCAATCCATTGCCCCCATCCTCCCCATATATTCCATTCCCGGCCATTATACAGCAAATAGTTCTTGGTGAAATTTATGCTCCTATTGTGTGTGTATAGTCTAAAATACGATAAATGGAGCACAAGAGACTTTTTTACATTTCAATATCAGGAGACAGCCAGTCGCCGGGCGCCAAGCAAGCCCACAATGGCAAAGAGCTCCCCACAGATTTAACGTCTACGAAAAATTTTTGGGTCCCCTATAACATGGCTGTCGTCGTCGTCTTTAAGTTGTTCTATATGTGAATAAATAGCTTCGGCTACGGAACAAGGAGGCAATTTTGTGAAGTCCTTGTGAACAGTACAGGGAAGAAATAATAAAAATTTGCTTTAAAAATAAAAGGATCAATTTGTATTTGCTTTTTCAATATCTTTGAACGTTTAAGGATATGTGCCGAGAGAGAAATATCCTTAAAATTAATTCTGCTTTGAAACCAAATACAAATCTCTTCTCGCTCTTTCTCTCGATCCTTTTTCTTCTTCTGCAGTTGAGTTATCCACTTTGATGCAATTTTCCGCAACTAAGGATATCCGCACCTAGACATAAAAAGCAGGTCAACACAAAACTATAGGAAACCTCTTCCAGAAGTTTTGTGGAGGATCATTTCTCAAAAGGGAATTTTATCCTTTTTTTTTTTGATGCACGTGCACTGAGTATACAAGACTGTTGCTTGTAGCTGCTGCAACAGTAAAAGGATATCATTCTTTTTCGTTTATATATAAATTTTGGGAGGAGGGGGGGACTTTACACAGCGGATCGCAGATTTGTGTGCTTTTTTTTCGTTTCCTTCATAGTTTTTTTTTTTTTTTGTAAAGGAGAAGAAGGAAGCACACTATGGGGTTTCGCTTGGAAAAATTCAACCATAGACGTTTAAAGAAGATTAATGCTGTACTTAACGGGGTGAAAGGATTTGTATCCTTGTTTTTTTTTTTTTGCCTGGATAAATAAAAATACCGAAAAGGATTTGCTATTCAACATTTTTGTGCACTCAGCAGGAGAGCAACACAACACAAGGAGAGCAAGGAAGTTCCTATTGAAAAATTGCAGACAAATTTCATTATTTGAATGCAGTTTCATAAAAAAAAGGGAAATGAAAGAATGATTTATGATCCTGGATATTTATATAGTTTTTTTTCCGTTAATTTACGAAAAGTCCTTGTGCTTTTCCCGGGCCATATCCTTGAAATCTCCAATGGTATTCTCAGTTCTTCTTCGATGGCTCTACAGCCCAATTTGAGCCTTGGTCTCCATCAGGTTCTTCCTCCAGACGTCTCGCTGCTCCGCAGCTTGTCTCCAGTTTCTTGTGTTGACCAGTTTTGCCACATCGGCCTTAACATTATCTTCCCGCCTTAACCGTGGTTTGCTCTCTCTGTGATAAACGTTCTTCTTCTAAGCAGGACATTCACAAAGAATATATGTGGAAGTCTCGTCGCCTTCCAAGCAGAGTCGGCATTCTGTCTCTTGAGACAGTCCTAGGTTGTGGAGAGGTGGTTCCGCAGTCCTACATGGCCAGTGAGATTACCCACCAGCAGCCTTAGGTCCGCTCTGTTTAGAGTGATAGTGCTCCTTAAGGCAAAGGGTCTTATAAGATCTTTAGCCTGTCTAAGACCTGGAACTGACTCCCAATAGGCTAGGTTTATTCTCTTAATCCACTCGTCTATCAAGTACTTGGAGGTGGACCAAGAGATGCCACAGAAGGGTTCTGGGCCCTGGAACAACGTCTCAGACCCCTCCCTCGCGAGGCTGTCTTCAGCCTCATTTCCCTCGATACCCCAGTGTCCGCGGACCTAGCAGAGCGAGGCCTCGTTTGTTCTGGTCAGGCTCTGGAGTACGTCCCCTGCTACTATTTTGGAAGAAAACTTCCACGTTGAGAGTGCCTTGATGGCAGCTTGGCTGTCAGAAAAGATTTTAAAGTTGGCGCCTTTCAGACCTTTCTCAAGGTTGAGCCTAGCGCAGGTCGCAATGGCATGTATTTCAGTCTGGAAAGCAGAGGGCCCCTTACCCATTGCAATCGAGACCTTGGAGTTGGGTCCTGCGACTCCAGCCCCTGTGCAATGTTCCATCTTTGACCCGTTAGTGATCCAGTGGAGATGTTTTGGATCCCCAGGAAGAATATTTTCCTCCCACTGAATTTCCATTGGAACGGCAGTTGACTAACCATATGGTCGGATACGCGGCAAATGGAAATGGTGGGGATATTTTTAACGATATCCATGTGTCCTTTGACCGTATGGGGCCAGTTGGATGAGATCTGAAGTCTCAAGGCGGCGGATTTCCATATGAAGAGATGCAAAGGGGTCAATCCAATGATTGCTTCCATTGCAGCTGTGGGACAGGTCCGCATAGCTCCGGTAATGGAGAGGCAAGCAAGCCGTTGCAGTTTGCTGCACTTGAGGATCGACGTAACCTGTTTAGTCTTGGGTCACCAAACTACAACAGCATAAGTGACAACAAGTTTAACGATCGTATTGTACATCCAGTACCTCATTTGTGGTGTAAGATCCCATGTCTTACCCAGAATCATTTTTCAGGCCCATATGGCCCTTGTGGCTTTGCTGAAGTTGAGCGTTCCAGTTCAGACTCTTGTCTAAATTTACTCCCAAATATTTGACTGAGTCTGAGTTCTCAACTGTGGTATCTGGTAGTAGACACAGGGCTTTTTTTGGTATCCTTGAGTCATCCATTCTTTGGACATGACCGGCCCAACGTAAACGTAGTACCTTGGCATGGATCGAAAGTTTAAATTTTTTGTATAGGTCGTACAATTCGTGATTGTAGCGTATTCTCCATGCATTGTCTTCATTGATTGGGCCGTATATCCTTCGGAGAACCTTCCTCTCAAATATATATATATATCTGCGGATTTGTGGGAGACACTCCATGCTTACACACCGAGCAAATGGAAACCTGGGCGGCTGCCAGGACAAAGGCTTCTCTTGGATGGACTCCATACTCATATGGCCACTCATCCATCCTTAGAAAGTTCGCCACAGGGGGAAACGAAGTGGAAAGGTAACCAAACTTAACCCGAATGGGAATGCCCTTAGCCACCTATAAACTAGCTGTGAGAAAAATCAGCTTAGCTCGAGCTGGGCTGAGATGGACCACAGCAACGGTTTGTCGCCCTCTTCATTCAATGTGGCCAGCTTTGGACGCAAAGCGTTCAAAATCTCTTGTTCAGTTGAACAAAAAGGAGATAAGCCATGTGGTAAAGGTGCTGACTGTTCACTGTCCCTTTGGCCTACACGCCGAAAGATTAGGACTTCCCCACAACGAATTATGCACAAGTTGTGGTAATGAAAAAGAGGAAGAAACTGTCTCCCATCTTCTCTGTACATGTCCCGCCCTAGCAAGGAAAAGAGGGACCTTCCTTGGCTCACCTTTGCTTGATGGATTGAGCGAGCTGCAAAATATTGGTGTCTCTAGACTCTGTCACTTTATCAAAAGCTCAAAATGGCTTGAATCGGCCTGAACTATGTCCCAACACTAGAATGGCATCACAATGGGCCCAATAGCGTGCCTAAGTGGACTCCGTGGTGGGGACAGCCATTTCAACAGGGGCGGCGCTTTCATAGGTGCTAATGGTGCACCGGGCGCAATTAGATGAGGGCGCAATTTCTAAAAATCTTTTAAAAAATTAAAAAAAAAGTGTTCCTGTGTCTTTATTTTCATCTATTACAGGAATTGTGTGTTTTCCACTTTCCTTCATTGCGATCAAAAAATGTTGAGCTGAGGGGGCGCAACATGGGCGCAAAAACTGCATCGGGCGCAAAAACCCTAAGCGCCAGCCCTGATAGTAATCAACAAAACTTCGAACCCTCGGTATACGAGTCACCCTGAGTTTGAGGGCGAATGGCTAACAAAGATGTCGGAAAGTAGTGGCACCTAACTCGCCACTTCTGTTAAAATCGGTTAGTTGTTGTTGAGTTGCGTGGGTTACTGTAGACCAGTGATTCCCAAAGTGGGTTCCGCGAAACCTTACGGTTCCACGAAAAAATTTTAGGGTTCCGTGTCACCGGCGCCGAAGCGCAAATACATTCGCAGACTCACTGGCGCTGCGCAGGCCGTTTAACGCGTTCTTGCTAATCAGAAAGTGGGAGTGGCCCTTCTTACTTGAAATTTGGTCTACGCCACGCCGCGTAACATTTTGGCCGCCATTCCATACTCCCATGCCTTTTTGAGATGGGCGCCATGGACCAAACGAGTCTATTGAGTATACTTATTGCTTATGGTCTTCTACCTTTCATTTGATACCCATGTCGAAGGGGTTGTGAAGAATATTTCAATCCGTCCTCCTGAGACTGCCACCATGGATCTAAAGGTATATTGAGTATACCATATTGAATTGCCATCGGAGCTAAAGCTGTATGCAAAATTTCAGCATGATAGGATATCCGGAAGTATTTGAAAAATTGGTTGCAAAATTTGTTCCGTGAAGAAAACAGTAATCTGTCCTCTTAAGACGGCCGCCATGGATCTAACGGTATAATGAGTTTACCATTATTGCATTGTCATCGGAGCTGAAGTTGTGTACAAAATTTCAGGGTGATCGGGTAACCGGAAGTATTCAAAAAATTGATTGCAGGATATGTACCGGACAAACAGACAGACAAGAAAGCGGGCTATATTATTTTATTTTTTCATCGTTGGGTTCCGCCAAATTTTATACATTGTAGAAAGGCTTCGTAAGAAATAAAGTTTGGGAACCACTGCTGTAGACGAACACCTAGCAGCTCTGTTAGCAAGACCTACTCCTATCTCCCTGCGGTGCCCCGTGGGCAAGGGGAGCGCTTTCATAGGTGCAAATGGTGCACTTGCACCGGGCGCAATTTCAGAAATTAAGATTTTCGGCGAGGAACACCTGGATCGCCACAATTCTGAAGTTGTTGAAAGCGTCTTATATGTCCCGGAAGGCTGTTAAGTGGACTGTTTTTTTTTCATGCAAGATTCTACAGTAGAAACTAATACAGGCAGTGCAGTGATCACCTATTCATCTTCTTTAACGGAGCTACAACCGGGATCCGATCGTAGCCTTTCGCAACCGTTCTCTCCACGGGTCCCGATTCTGAACTAATGTCATCCAGTTTGACATCCCTAAGCTCTGAGCGTCCCGGTCTACGCTATCCTTCCAGCGAAGGTTGGGTCTCCCTCGCTGTCGAACTCCATAGGTCTTACCGCAGCCAAAAACATTTTGGAATGTTTAGCACCCAAAACATTTTGGAATGTTAAACGGTATTAGCGGGAGAGTTAGATAAACGCTTTCATAGCGCAATTGGTGCACTTGCACCGGGCGCAATTTCAGAAAAAAACGTGAAAAAGTGTTCTCTTGCCTTCATTTTCATATATTAAAGGAACTCCACAAAGTGTTTGTGTCTTTTTTCATTCTCCTTCACTGCGATAAAAAAAATGAACAGCTGATGGGGGCACAATATGGCATATTGATGAACTGTCCGGCTCAACTCTAGAGTAGACAGCCGACAATTCTCAATTACAATTCAGATATTCCTCCAAGGACTTATTTTATCCTCCTCTCACTCCTCATTGAGGCAATTTACTCTCAGAATTGAATCATATCCTTGGTCCTTGTTAAAGGTATAATAATTTCTTCCGCTAGGATAATCAGTCATTGGGGATTTTTTCCCCGGTGATGTATTGCCCTCCTTTGCTGCTGGGGGAATTTCACAAAGATTTAAAGTTAATTACAGCTTACGAGCATGATGCTCACACGTAGTCCTTTCCGATCCGCCAATCTGACATCCTTTGTCGAGAGTATTTGATCCTTTAAGGAAGAAAACAAATCTGAGATAAAACAGAAAACAGCAGAGGCCTAAGGTTTTTTTTTTTTTTTTTTCTTATATATATTTTGTTATCCTTCAAAGGAACTGGAAGTATTTACATATCGGAGATGAAGGCCGGGATTTTTTTTTATGATCGAATCGAGAACGAGAAAGAGTGGGGGAGAAGATTTTTATGATTGCCATCAAGTACAGGTACATTGTTGACTCTATTACGGCTCCTTCGTCTTTTTCGGTCGGTCGGTCGGTCGATCTCCTGGCCCCTCGGGTTCGTGGTGGTGGTGTTTTCTGTGTCCTCCTAAAAGTTCCTGTCGGTCCTGTCGTCGTTAGCAATTTTTCTTGTCGTTCGTTGTTTGTTTCACCGTCACTGAGAGAGATAAAAGTCCTTTTTGATTGTAGGGATTCATCGCTGTATATCCCACGCTAGCGTGTTGTGCGCTTCTGCTGTCCTGATGGCAACATTTCAACAACAACAAAAAAATATAACGACGACAACAACAACATCCAGCAACAACAGCAACAACAATAACAACACACAACAGAATAAAGGCAGAAAAAAAATTGGGAATCCTTAACAGGATGGTGTCCTTGTTGTCTTCTTGGTTGTCTTCGGTAATGAACTGATTTATTTTCTTTCTGATCAGGATAAACCAGATGGCGAGCAGCTTGAATGGCAGCCAGACTATGAGTAACTGACGTCGATATTATCCTTGTGTGTTCTTGTAAATATGGAAAAATTTATCATAAGGCAAAATGCTTTTACAAATCTTAACTTGCCAGAAGTTGGATCCTTGCTGGTTTTTTTTTGTTTTTTTTTTATTTCAAGGATTTCTTGTCGGCTGTGATTAATGACAAGAAAAATTGCGATGAAAATCTTTTGAGCCTTCTCTCAAATGTATTTTTTTCTTTTTTTTTTTTTCTAAATACAAACTAAGCTCTTTGCAATAGGGTCACAGGGGCTTGTTCTGTTGGTGAAAGGTACAAGTTCATAGTGAAGAGGAATTTGTTTTTTAAAGTTGACAGTGAGGAGTATGTCCCCCGACTGGCTTTATTCTAAGAACTAGAAATTTACTAGAAGAGGCTTTTTCTTTATTTTGAGATATTGTTTTTATACAGACTCCAGGAAATAGTAATTCGAAATAATTTGATTTAAAAACTAGTCACAAGAATTGTGTTTGTTTGTCGGACTCTTTTTTTTTATAGACCCAGTTTTCATTTCCGACAATTCTGTCATAGAGTACAACGTGTGCCAGCTCTAATTTGGAAACAGTAGAAGTAGATCGAAGAAATTTTCCGCAAATAAGGTCAAACAAAGTCACTTCACCCAGTTTTTCCAATCATAGCTCAAAAAATTCTGTTTGACTTTGGTGATTAAATTAAGAGCCATAGAGTATGCAATGCCAAAATATACAAACAAGTGACTTCTATGCAGTTGAAGACATTTTTATCTTTTTCCCCACATATATAAAACAAGTTCTATCGCCTGTATAAACAACGCTTTACTCGGTACAAAAAAAAATACACAAATCGTCGGAAAAAACCCACCCTGGCGCCAAAACGTTTCTTTTTTCACATCAATGGCACAATTAAAACCTGTAAGAAGGTCATAATCAAACAAAATCTTCATACAAACATTATTATAAAGTCAATTAGCAGAAAGCAAATATGAAAAAAACGTCACTAGGTCCGTTGGATAAAACAAATGCAACAATCCAATAGATGAAAGTACACCACCAAATAATTTCGAAAATAATCGTTTGATGTTAATGTTACGAAAATCTTGTATCCTGGTAGAAAATGGTACTATTTAAGTTGAATAAACGAATGTACCAATCCATTTGAGAACAAAATGTGCGTGAGTTAATGCGGGTCGAATACAGGGGTGGTAGCACGTAAGTTGTTTCAATCGACCTCTCCATTCAAAAATCTTGAATTTTTATATGAAGAGGTCGATTGAAACAACTTACGTGCTGCCACCCCAGATTAGTCACTCTCCGTCAAATTACTTCCACACCAAGCAGTGATAGCTGGGAAGATACTGGATACTCATTGACATTCTGGTGAATGTTAACTGACTTATCCGTTATCGGATGGATACAGTTGAGACCAGACCAGCTAGGCAAAAATTTGTTACGAAACTCTATAACTGCGGAAGCACTTTAAAAACGTTTTCCATCCAGTATATATTCTTGTGAACATTGTGTTCAAAGAACGCTATTTTGTTAGACAGAACTTCTTTTTCAATTTTCTAAACATTCTTCTAAATTTCGACCGTAACAAACGGGATGTAAAAAAGGATTGACAGCGTCTACCATCCCATTACATTCAATTTATTCTTCTGAGATCCCAGAATGCCCAGCTACCTCAGTCAGAAGAGCATGAGACTCGTAAATTCAGGGCATGGGTCGAGCCACACGTTGTAACGCACGCCCTTTGGGACCTTATCCCCTGCAGGCCTTATAATACAATGCCCCTAGGCCTAGAGAATTATTTATATAGAAATGGCAGTACCTACAATGGGACAATGTGGAACAGATCCCAGAGTCTTGGTGTTTTATATGAGAGATCTAAGTACAGAATTATATTTTGCTGCTTCAATAAGTTACAGAACTAAAATATCATCACTTGCTGGAAGGCGACAACCTAATGTGCTAGCAATGGGGAAAACCGTAGATAATCTGGCAGATTTTTTTTTTAAATTTCAAGTAAGGCAAATTGCATGCCACTCAAAGCACATTCAAAAAATTCTGAAGGTGATTTACGAATAATCCGACCATTTATATATGTAAGATAAGTGTGCTGATACACTTTTGCGTACATAGCAATTTACCAACTCGTCCATCAAGAACATTTGCAAAAGCATTGGATTCATCGAGTAATATATAAAAAATGCTAAACCAGTCCAATCCAATCATCAATAAATGATAACGTTAAGATAGCGTTTAGGCGACTTCCTTTCTTCGTTCCTTAGGCAGTTACAATCCTAAGAGTTTCGACATGATTAATTTAAAGCGATCTTTTTACAATTTATCCATTATCGTCTTAGTATCTCTGTGCACCGGTTACTTCCTTCACATATTTTCAGGGAAGATTTTTTGCAATACCGATCGATTTTTTTAAAAATATTGCATACTTATAGGGTGAATATTCTTTGCTAGGCTATCCGATGGGAGTTATTGCGATTCAATTATAATACAGAATGGCAGAAAATTAATTCAGATGAAGTATAACCACGCAACTGATCTCGCTTCCAACCGGAAAGAACAGCCGAGCAATTCAATGCCAGCAGTTCAAACTAGTTTCAAATCGATCTCGTTTCGACCAGTTTATGGATTCCACTTTCATACACGGCCAGCATCACAAAAATTTCTTCGGGCTTCGAGGTGCATCATGCAAAATTGCATACATACAACCATGCATACATACATACATACAGAAACCTTCTTGTATTAGAAGAATTTAGGAAATTTTGGAAGGACTGTTCTAAAGGGTATGAATTTAGTGGGGGTTTAGTATAAGAGTTCTCGTTCGTGCGGCCAAATCAAGAATTAATTCCACGCTCCTCTTGATTGAAGTTGACAAGAGTTCTAATACGATTATTCCATGCATGATTGACGCTAAAAGAGAAAGCATCGTCGGTGAAGTTGTGGAGTGCGCTTTAAAGTGGATCTCGTGTCATGAGCCAAGGCTGAGTATTTTCACATACTTTAGGGAGTTCTTTATTTTTAAGCTATACATCCAAAGCATCCTCCAAAAGTTACAAAATAAAAAATAATTACAAAAAAACATGTCCGCTTTTCCACTACAATGCTACTGACAAGGACCCTTGAATCTTTTAAACTCACAACAATTCCAAATAAATATTTCCAAAAAAACTCCGATCTCCTCCAAAACCCCATCCAATTTTCGCTCCAAAAAATTTTTGATAACGCAAACTTCCGGATTTCAATTTTTATTCCTATCACTTTTTCGGGGAATGATGTGGAATGGAAAAAACTTTCAATGATCATAAAATAAAAGTTATATCTTCCACAAAAATTGTTTTCCATTCCCCGCTGCAGGCATGGACGTTTTACAATAAATCCCGCCATCAATTCTCATCCGCTGGACGGTATTTTTATAACAACTTTGTAACGTTTGAAAGGAGGGCGGTCGTGCACCCCCGCATGGAAAAAAGTAGTGGGGAAAATATAATTTTTTTTTTGTTAGATTCTCTAAATTCAAGTGCGCCATCAACTGTTGACTGGCAAGAGTCTGTAATTGGGAATGAAAGTTTGTTTTTGTTTTTTCAACCAATTTAAAATTGAATTGAATATGCAAATTTTATATGTACACAGTTTTTTGTTGTTGTAATCTAACAAAGTTTTGCTTGGTTTTTATTTAATTTCAATTAAAAGGATATTTGTGCAATGGATGAGGGGGAATTTGTAACGACATGAGGACGAAGTTGAATGTTTTTCTTCTGCTGTACTGAAATGAATGAACGTTTCCAAACATCAAAACACCCAAAATTAGTTAGTCTACTTATGAGAGAGTTTGACTTTAATAGCAACCCAGTAGGACCGGTAAGCTTACAGAAGTACTGAAATCAGCACTTACTGGTAAGGGGTAGGCCTTACCACTCCCTTTTACAGAAGTGCTTACTTTTACACACGATGTCATAGGGGGTAAGGCCTTACTTTAGTACTTACCTTAGAGTACTTATAGAACTGCTCATCTGTAAGGGGTATAGTAAGGCAGCAAATGGAACATTGCAAAAAGAGATATTCATGGGCGCCTGTGGATATGTGATCCAGTGTCGAAATGCTTTTATTTTTTTCATCTTTTACAAATGCCTTTTTTTCCAAGCCCGAGAGTGGCTTTACCTAAGCAGTCCCCCAACTAAATTCTCCACTTCTCCAAAGCTGCTTGTCTTCCGTATCGAATGAGAGCCGGGCTATTGAGTTTGCTAATGTCGCATTTTATGTCTACGAATATAATTGCGCGTTTTCTTTTTTTCTATAAAATTTATGAAAACTCCATTAAAGCTCCTACACCTTACCATCTGCCTTCTCTTGTAATGGGGTTTGTAAGGGCTCATCTAGCACCAAGGAAATAAGGGGTACCCCTTACCAGATGAGTACTTATTTCAGTGCTCCATCGATAAGGCCTTCCTAGAATTCCTACTGGGAAGTTCCAAAACGATCACATTTACAGTTGTAAAAGACGCCGGTTGAGTAACCAACACTAGAATCAGAACCAAACTACGTGTTGTTATATCAACTAAAACTATAACACCTAAACGTACCAAGGTCCGAATTTCGATGCAGATCACTGTCTGCTGGTATGAAACTCCGAGACTATCGATCGCAGTAAAGCGTTGTGTTTTCGAATCAGGCTCGAATCAACAAAGCTGCTTTATTCAATGAAACAGACATGGGTTCTTCACCCCTTAAGCAGTACCAATAATTTGGAGCTTAGCTAGCAGAGCAGAGCAGGGTGGTAAACTCTATCAAAGGCCTTGGAGATATCCAGAGCGACCACACCAGACCCACCAAATCGATTTATACTATAAGGAAGGTTTTCTATTAAGTATACTTTTGGTTCCCATGCCCAACCGCCCCAATACCTACTGAAAGGGTTATTAGCGTTAACCTTTTCCGATGGGGCTGAACATGAGAAAGTTTCTAAGAGTCCAAGAATACACTTTTGAAAAGAGAACAGATTCACCAAATCGATTTATATTTTGGTGTGTATGCTCCGTTAAGCTTACAATAAGGTCGTTAGTAGATCTTTTCGGTCTAAAGACGTACTTCTTATCGTCTAGTTGGATTAAATATATTGCATAAGCTTTTATTGATTATTGCCTTCATGATTTGTTAAAAAATGGAAGTAATTATTGTTGGGCAGTAGTAAGGTCAGATTTGCTTCCCAGGCCCAACCGCCCCAACACCTATTATAAAGGTTATTACAGTCATCCTCTTCGGTATGGGCTGAGCATGTGTCTGTTAGCAAAAGTACAAAGTATACTTCAGAAAAGTATAAAAGGACATAAAGTTTGCACAGAGGTTTAGCTAAAGGTTAGGCACACTTTTTAAAGATCATAGAAGGAATGTTTTACAAGACCAGTGGCTTTATTAACTTCAAGCTCTTGGAGACACCTATACCCTTCGCGAGTCCTTAACAAAACTCTGAACTTTTAATGAAAGGAGAGGTTTCATGCGTTCATATACTCATGATTAAACTACCCATGCGCCCTTGACTATATGAATTTGGAGGAATGAGTCTTGCATAAACACATTCCATAATTTTGGTAATGGAGAGGGCACTGGAAAAATGGTGTTCGCTGCCCGATACATAACATAACGTTGTTGAGCACCGCGTGTAAGATATTCTATGATATCCTTCACACAGGCCAATATCAGTGTGATTTTAGCCCACGCAAATCTACAAGTGCTCAGATTTTCACCTTGAGGGAAGCTTGAGACAGGCGATGGAAAAATGTCTATAGTTTCAAAACTTAATCCAAGACGTTAAAGCTGCCTATGATAGCATAGCCATGGTAGAACTCGATAAAGCCATTCGAGAATTCGGCATCCACAATGAACTGACACGTCAATGTAGGTAGAACCAGAGCCAATGTGACAAGCCAAGTACAGGTTACCTGGAGCACTGTCTAGACCAATCAACATCTATAATGGACTCCGCAAGGGGAAGGTCTGGCGTGCCTTCTTTTCAACCTGGTGGCGTTGGAGAAAGTTATGCGTGATTCAAGAGTGATATCAAGAAGCAAAATTCTAAACAAGTTTAATCAATTACTGGATATCTAAGGAAGAACATCAGCAGATGTTCAGGACACTTTCATCGAGATTGAGCGGGCGACACGAAAGTCACAAATTTTTCTAGAGAATTTGTTTTTCCTGAACAAACATTTTCTTTGTACTTTGCTCACTACACTAAAGCGGGTGTTAAAATTCAAATTGAGCGTGTTGAAGCGCCGCTGATAAAGTGGAAAGCCAATGGCTTCATTTGGAGATTCCAAAGCTTTCCGGAGATATTAGCAAAACCAATCAATGTAAAATACTTGTTAGACTTGACCAGAAATAAAAACTACTGGTAATTCTGGTATGAACCACAATTTGTTTTTTTTTTTTTTTTGTGGCAAGATGAAGCTTAGGAGTCACCCTTTGTACTACTAGTCCGTCATGTCTTACAAGTCATGGTGCAATGTGTATAGTAGTAAGCTTGATCTGAAGGAAAGATGAGATAGGATAGGTTAGGGGTCTGGAGGGTGCATGAGTAGATGTCGATGAACCTTGCGTTTGAACTCTGAGATGTTATATGAGCTCGGAAACACCGACTGCGGAAGAGAGTTCCACAATCGAGTTGTTCTATTTATAAACGAACTGCTAAAACGTAATGTGCGTGAAGGGGAGGGCTGAAGGGTGAAGGGGTGAGCCGAGTTGGCTAGTCTTGTGTTGCGGGAGAAAAATTGCCGTGTAGGCAGGAGGTTTTTGATTTCAGTGGAGCAGTCGCTATGAAAATAGCGGTAAAACTTGCTGAGCGCTGCTACATTCCTACGGTGGCTTAGAGGATCAATGCAAAGAGTGCTATCGCCAATGAGTTTGATGGCGCGGTTTTGCACTTTGTCTAGCCAAGCCAAGGTGGTTTTAGGGGCGCCTGCCCAGATATACGAGTTGTATTCAAGGCGTGGCCGAATGTAGGACTTGTATATTGTAGCCAAGGCAGTTGGATGAAGGAGAAACTTGCATCTCTTAAGGAAGCCGAGGCATTGATACGCTTGTTTGGTGACTTGGAGTATGTGATTATTCCATCGCAAATCGTTGGATAGAGTCACGCCGAGGATGTTAAGATATGGGTCAGCTGTTATATTATCCTCGCCCACTGAAATGGAGGGAAGGTTGGTGCAGGTTTTAGTGGAGAATAGACAGTGCTTGGTTTTGGTTTCATTGAACTCGACGCGATTCTTGCGGCCCCAATCAAGAATGAGTTTAATGTCCGCGTTAAGAGAGTTGGACATGAGTTCGCGTTCTAAGAGACAAGGTCTGGCACTTGCTTGTCCTGTGTTGTCGGAGGGGTATGAGTAACGCAAAGTACCGTCATCGGCAAAACTATGAAGTGGATTGGAGGGGATTGGATTCTGAAACTGTAGGACGTAGAAAATAATTCCTCGTTAAAAAAATGGTGATCCAAGGTTTGAAAAATTCGTGATGTTTGTAAAAAGTAACGTAATTTTTGCACAATTTTTAAAGAGTGTCGAATTTTGACGAGTGATGTTTTGTTGAAAAGCTAGCGCAGTGCAAAATCCAAAAAAGATCACTTCGTTTAGAACGGGTCTGATTCCATCGAGTTTATTAGATATTAGCGAAACTTATCAATTTAAGGTCTTTCTGACACCGAAGTTTTTTCATTTAAACAAAAAAGGCCCGCCGAATGTTATGGAATTTTTTCCAGAGCATTTTTTCGTTAATATTATTCGTTCGGCACCTCGAAGAAGTTGATATAGTTTTTGGTTCTAGCGGTATCGTGAAGGTACAAAAATCATGAATGTCCTTTAAACAAAAAAACGGTTCAACCGAATTTTGTGAAAATCTTTTCAGATCAAATTTTCGTTAATACTCTTAGAAAGGCACCTCAACTCAAATACCTTTATCATTCGCGGGATATCTTGCTGGTACAAAAATCCCTACCGTTTAAACCAAAAAACGGCTCGACCGAATATTATAAAAATCTTTTCAGATTATATGTTCGTTAATACGCTTCGAACAACCCTTCAAGTAAGTTGATATCTATTTTGGCTCGGGCGATATCGTGCAGGAAAAAATGACCACATACGTACCCACACACACACATACTTCTTCTCAAATTTTTGCTTAAAATGCTATTGGAACCTTGAAAAATGAAAATACGTTGAAAATTTCGATTTCGATTTTCGGACCTCTTACAATAACTTCCCTATAAACTGGGAAGTTAATAAAGTACCTTCTATTGTACGAACCTTTTGTGGTGCATTACTTAATTTGTTTCAAGTACTTTGGTTCAACTTAATATAAACTCGTTTCAACTTCCACTTGGTACATATTATAAAGTTTGAAGAGAGTTAGAAACATGATAACGTACTTCCTAATTGTTACAATTACTTAAATTTTCACTTTGCTCATTCACCTCCCATCAACAACTTGTTCAGGACTAAATACTTTGTGCTTCAACTAGAAAACACAGTATTTTAATTGTTGCGTACATATTAACACTTTCTTTGGAACAGCTGTCAAAATGATTACGAAATACCAATGACTATAAAAATTCGGAACAAGTAAATTGAAACACAAATTAGGTATTGCCACACCTGAATTCGAAAAAATCAATTAATTTAATGCACTCACTTCAATCCATTGTTGTTATTAGTTTTGTTGTCTCTCTCTCTCTCTTTACTTTTCACAATTTCACAATTCCCCAGAAGACAATCGCGTTTCACAACAGGATTAATTCCTATCACTTGCATTAATTCAGGCGCAATATAAAAAAGACACATTCATAAATTCCTGTTGTCATCGTCGCCCTCCCCCCGGAACACACAAAAGTATGCAATTCACGGTGCCATAAAAATTTTAAATAAGAAACATTTCTAGTGAATTGCTCTCTGCTCCTTGAACGCGGCAATGTATGGAAAAAATCCTTTTCTTTTTATTATTTTTTTTTTGTTTCTAAAAAAAATTCTTCTTTTTTTAATTGTCCTTGTTTGCGTATTTATTTCTTCCTTTTTAAAAAAAAAAAAAAAAAAACGAGAAGCGCTTCAGAATCATTCACAGCTTGAGCCCTTACAATAGATAATGAGCGGGGGCGCGGAGGGAGAAGGATATTTTTACTGAAAGGCGAAAATAGCTGCCTGCAGGAGCAAAATTAGAATTTATCCTGTGAAATGTGAAAGAATTTCATTTTTTCGCTTGTATTTTTCTAGGATTTTTTCATTTCGTCCTAAAGAAATATTTCATTTCGGAAGCGCGGAGGCAGCAACATAACCTAAACTTACTGTTGTGTAGAATGGCAATTTTTTATTTTAGATGAGCAGCGAATGTGTGTGTGTGAATCAGTGTGTGAGTATATGTATTGTTGTTTTTTCCTTTTTTGGTATTATTTTTAACTTTTTGTTGTTGTTGTTGTTATAAATTCCATCCAAGTATTTATATACATACATATATAGGCATGTGTGTGCTCCAGTTATGAAATTTTGCGACAAACATTGACGATGACTTTTGCAAATTTATGTTATGTGCCTTTTGCCATTTTTGCTCTGGTGCCGTTGGGGGAAAATAATGGCGGGTGACTTTCCTTTGTGAAAGGAATTTTTAATGGTTTTTGTATTTTAGTAAATTGAATTGCAATGCGAATCGTGATTGTGTGTAGTACTTACGTATACGTACGTTAAGGGTGAAATGAGAGAAGGTTTTTTTTCTTTCATAAATCCTGATAAGAAATTGGAGTATTTTTGTGTAGTGATGTATGTGTGGGAATATAAATTGAGGAAGTTAATTCCATATTTATGGCTTTAAGTTTTTTTTTGGTTTATTTAGTATTTTTTCCACAGTAAGGGACTTTTAAAATTGAAATCGGAATGAAGTTTTATGGAGATAATATGGATGGAAGGATTGATGGTACTTGTAGATCCACAAGTAGGAAGATGGTTACTTGTGAAAGGGATAATAACAATGATTTCTGAGCGCCTCGAGTGCATCTTTATGGCATTTGTTGATATGCAGTATGACGATAACGTGTGAAAGTATCAATAAATCGTGTGATGAAATCATGGTTATAAGGAGCTTGGGACGTAAATGCAAAAATTTTTAATGTAGAAGACCATAGAAAAGAGTCCTAGATAATCTTATAGGTATAATATCGTAGATTATAATGCCAGCCAGCTAGTTCTACTTGGAGTCTAATAGAAAAATATTTTAAATGAACTTCAAATTTCAATACGTCATTTTATTCGCCAGGCTCCATTAAATGTTTGGCGCAACAGAACGCTATTCGACGATAAAACAGGAGACGATTTTCAGTATATAAGGTAGTAATAACTTGATAGAAGAAATGGATAGGTAAAGGACATTCCGCTGCAACAAGGGTTTCGATTGGTAGGGATGACAGTAAGACACCTTAACCTCTAAAAAAACCCGAGGCCGATTGATGCAACTTTTCTACATAATTGTTTTTTTTTTTTTTCATCAATGAGTTCTGTTATACAAATAGTTGGCTAGAGTCAGCAAGGAGTCCATCGAGTTGGAAAACCTAAAACAACGTAGAGGAGATCCTTATTAGCATAGGCTATAACAATGGAAGATGCTGGATGGGGCTGAGAGCTGTCGCCTGAGAGAATTGCCTTAGAGCATGTAGAAGACATAGAGAAGCACTGTATTAGGGCCTGCAGGGGCTAAGGTTCCGCCAGTTACCACGTGTGACTCGACTCATGCCCTGAATTTACGAGTATCATGCACTTCCGACTGATGTATCTGGGCATTCTTTGATCTCAGAAAAATAAAGTAAAAAAAATTGGAGGGTAGAGGTTGTTAATCCTTTTTTAAGTGTAGATATTCTATGTCATATGATTTTCAGATACCTAGAGGGTTAAACTAAAATGCAATTCAGAGGTATACCGGGTATATCATGTATTTGTTAAGGTTACAAATCGGCCGTTGATATATTATGGTTAAATGAATGAAAAATAAGAGGTGGGATTGTAACGGTTTTTGTTAGACTTTTAGTTACCCTGTATTTGTATAACAGTATAACTTATTTCCATAAATAAGGTAGTCCGAGTGAAAACGTGAAAATTTTTTTTTTTTTTTTAAACTTGAGTATCGTTTTACCAATACGGTCCCCGAGCCAACTGAGTACTACTGTAATCGAACCAGAACCGGTCTATTGAGTATTCTAAATGATACCCCCTTCACGGTCATCAACATAATTGCCAGAAATATGAAGCACTTATGCTTTATATGAGTTAAGCTAAAGCTTAATGCCCCGGCTTCACTAACCTCAGTTCAATAATGTTCAGTTCAATCCACATAAGTGGCTTCACCGGCTAAAGCCCAGTTCATGTTGAGTTCGTGCTTGAAATTGTTGTTGCTTTTTCGCCAGAAGTCAAAAAAACAAAAGTCCACTGGCATGGCATTGCACTATTCCAGTTGATTACATTCTGGGCGAACTGAAGTTTGTTTATCCTCAGTTCAATATGTGGAAATTATAGATTGAAATTATTTTAAAGTTTAGTTCGCGAATTTGCTCGAACTTGCGCAGTTCGGCCGGTGAAGCTTTTCAAAAAGTTTTCCAACTTAATAGCTCTAACATAATATTAGTTTTCGTATGTACGCTTTGCTTGTATGCGGCCATTAGTTCACATTCCTTCGTCGTAGCGACCAAGATAGCCCTCGAACGTATTGGATTATCGAGTGTACAGGAAATATTTAGGATGGGGCTTTCCCCATCCAAAACCAAAGTGCGTGTGCACTGTTCCTTCCATCCCCACCCACTTCACCGCCCCTATTCGGGTTCAACCTGAGTTCTACTCATCATGTATACGTACTTCTTGTATAGATGATAAATGCAACAATCGCACCCTAAAAGTATGCAGCAAATTAATATCACTGTCAATTCTCTTTCCAAATGCAAGATGATAACCGACCCTACAACGAGACGCTACTATAGGATACATAGTTTGTTTCAGGAGTACCGAAAGGGACCACTTGTTATGGATTCTATGTGACTCCATAGCAGATAACCTGTGATTGCAGATATTTTCCTTGTCAATTATGACAGCGACAGAAAATTTGCGCGAAGTAATCTTGAATTCCATGATACACAATCGAAAGATGTTTCTTCAAGGATCTTCATTCATGGTTCATGGTTATAGCATCCCACTGGTGCTCCTTTGACGATTCGTTTCCATAATTCAATGAAGTCTCTGAAGTCGACCCCTACACCTAATGTTCATTTGAAGATGAAGTAAAGCCAACATCTTTGCTTTGTAAAGTGTATTTCCCACGATTCAACGAAGGGACGAGGTTTACATCGTAACAGCCCCTCGCAATTTTTAAAATGCCTAAGACTGGTACTGGTTACAAAGGATCAAACACTCCAGATAATCATACTAGGATCAACAGCATGACAACAGCAAAATTTCTCAAATCAAATAACGAACCCTCTCAAACATTCAAAACCAAAATTCGAAAGGTCCATTGAATGTTCACAGCTGCGAGCTTCTACCTTCCACACGATATAACACGGAAGCAACAACAGCAAAAATAGCATAAATCACTCTCAGCTTATCAAATATGTTTTCTCCACTATCACAAACCCCCTGCTTAATAGAAAATCTACAAAATCCCTAAAAACGGGGAAAATACCTAATTTCATTTTAACCAAAAACTCTCCAGTAATATTCTAGTTCAAAATCAATTTCCGCCCTAAACACATACAATTTTGCCCCCATTTCCATGTTAGTACCCCCCGAAAAAAACAACCCTCAAGCATCCACACCCACCCCCATCCCTTAGACAAGCACAAAATTCCTTTATATTAAAATTTGCCATATCACCATTATCACATCACAAGCCTTCCGCATTCTCAGCTAATAAACCCGATGCCCAGAAGCAATATAAGTCACGAAATCAAACCCACAGGCAGCACACAAATCGCCTCCATTAGTAAGTGATATCCCCTAGAAAATCAAGGATCTGGCCCAGAGTGCTGTTGTTGTGCTGATTAAGCATATAATGGGGTAAGAGGAGAGCTGGGGCCCCGACAATAGTGTCTCCTTCCATGGCCGATCCGCCCCCCGACCCCAGACCCCAGCGCAACCTATTCACCCAGGAGAGCTCATTACGTGGCCAACAAATCTTAACCATGTTATCATGAACGTAATAATTATTCTATGAT
The DNA here is from genome assembly GCA_949987705.1 of Thereva unica. Taxonomy (NCBI): domain Eukaryota; kingdom Metazoa; phylum Arthropoda; class Insecta; order Diptera; family Therevidae; genus Thereva; species Thereva unica. The sequence goes on from OX465284.1 coordinate 12,376,494, forward strand.
TTCTGGTACGTCATCATGTTTTCATTACTTACAAGGATCCTGCCAACAGCAACAACAACAACAACAGCAGCAGTAGGATGAACAGCAGGACCAGGTCCAGGACCGAGCGGACCGTCGAGCACTAATAGTGACCTGTGACTCTTGTCCACTATACCCCTTAACCCATAGCACATAACACATAACCCATAACCCATAAGCATTTTAGGCGTTTTGGGGGGGGGGGGTGTAGTAAAAATGGTGCGAGAATTGAAGAAGGGTCCCAAATCGGGGGTGGAGGTTTTGATAGCATGTCAGAGAGCTAAGAAGGCAAATGATTGCAGGATACCGACACACCATTACTAGATCAAATCGGGGGTGGGATGATGCCAATTTGTAAATGTCAGCAATTTTCTCGAGCGTTTAACTGCCCCTCGTCTATATTGCCGGACATGGGGGGTGGGGGGTGGGGGCGGTTTCGTGTGTTATGCTCGTAATTGATTATTGAGAGGCAACCGGTTTCCTAATATTCAATCAGGATCTCCTCCAGGAACAAATGGCGACTTCCTCCTCGCATTTTTCATCCATCCAGCTCTCTACCATTGTGCATTCCTGAACAAAACCCAGCCGGAACCCAAACTCTGGAGGGGGGGTTGGCATGGGCGATCCCAGCCCATGCCCGGAACAATTACTCACTTAGTGTTAATGACCAGCTCCCGTCCCACCATTAGTGCTAACCTGTCCCATTAACAAATTTCCTCTCCTCGGCACACAGCGGAGAGTCATTTGCATTTTTAGTTCCTGTCAGGATTGGGCTTTGGCTGCTTTGGAATTGGAACCAATTCCATTGGTGAATTGGTCACACTGCAGAGGTCGCTCCTAGTATAGTAATGTACGACTGGGTCTGCCTGGGAGTTTTTGTATGTCTGGTGAGCATTGAAACTTGTCCCACATAGTGCAATTACGTTCCACAGCCAGCCGCAAAAACAGTTTTCCTCTAAACTAGATGCGATGAATGAATTTTTGCGGTTAACCAAAACTGATTTGGAAATGGTCTGTTACAAAACCTCTTATCGCCCCGTTCCAAGTGGCCTCACCTATTCCAGTTCAAATCACATCGCCGCAAATTTGTCCCCAGAGAGAGCACAGGGGTGTATTTTTGGACAGTCGCGAAAGGTTTATGCTTCAATAAATTGGCCATTTCCACTTGGATTTATGTATACCCTACTTACATGGCAGCAAACATTTTATCCTTCGCTGTTGACTGGTCGGGATGCGATCGAAATAACTTTTCTAGTCAACCCCCCATCACCCCCCACAAGACCAAAGTTAAACCAATCATCCCCTCAGCGAAAATCCATGCTGAAACTGAGAGGCGAATGATGTTTTATATACAACAATGTTCAAGTGGGATCCAGAACGAAAACGGACCCCAAAAATACTCCATTTTCCCCCTACACCCCCCCCCCCAAACTCCCTAATCTTCACCAATTTCCCAGAATGTTATGTGCTATTTTTTTTTTGTTTTGCAGCGGGGGTAACATATGAAAGGCGCCACCATTTATTGACCTCGGTATACTACTAACCCAGGGGCTGGGAGGCTACTATGTGTGAGCGCGCCCTGATGAACGTTTTGGGCGACGGAAAAGGAGGACGGCGCAAATGTTTTTGAATCCAATTAGGCTAATGAATTGGAAATGTTGATGGTCATTATGGAAAATTAATTTGAGAGCTGGAAATGGATCGACACGGATTCCGATGTTCATTTTTTATTCATGCGTAGAAATGTCTGAAACGTCCGATGCGAGAGAGAATCTGGTGATAATAAACGATGCTTGATTATATCGTTGGGATTTTGCGGCGCGGAGTCATGTTTATTTACGGGGGTAGAACACTAAGAAGATGTATGCTGGGACAAGGGTAGGTACGTAGACTGTGTGAAAAAAGTAAGCAGAATTTGTCATTTGAAAGAAGCATTCAAAAATATTGTTTTGAAACGCTGGCATCTCTGTTACGCCAAGGTACCACCTGAAATTTGAAGCCCGTCTGTCGAGAAATCATTTTTCATTGTTCTCACTTTCAAGGTGTGCAAGGAGGCCATCAATGTATGGCTTGGAAGCTTCTGCAACGTTTTCAGCCGCAATTAGGGTTCCTCGGCAGACTAACTAGGAGGCCTGTGCGAGCAGATCAGAAGCCAGCCATATACATAAGTATCCATATCGCTGAAGACGACCTCTACCTTGTCTCTGATAATCTGCAGATATAGCTATCGTAACAGCTTTGGAATTTCGTATTTCAAGCAAAATAACCTCTGTCGAATCATTGAAACTCTTGCGAAAAGTCCACAGTGGAACGTCGATGCCAAAAAAACAGACATCTATGATTGGTACAAGGTGCGCCATCTAGACCATCGGTATTTCAATATTAAATAACTCGGACATTTTTTAACCAATTTTGACAAATGTACACGATTCTGAAACATCATTGAATACCATTTTAGCTATGAATCAATACATACCAAGAGAACGCGCTGAAATTGCAGCGCTTTACATTGAAAACAATGTGCAGAATGACCGAAAAATAGCTGCTTTTTGAAAAACGAATAAAGGAGTTCCTTTATTGATATTGTATTCAAAAACTAGTTTGAAAGAAATGGTAAAGAATATTGTAAAAAAATCTTGCTCATTTGTCAAAATCGGCCAAAAAATTTCAAAGTTATTCCATGCTGAAATACCGAAGGTCTAGATGGCGCATACCATATAAAACACTCAAAGAGGTTCGCCAAGTGGTATCTGATTTTGTTTCGTTCTCCGGTCGACCTTCAATGCCTAATATCGAAAACATGAACAAGATCGAGAAGGTGCTGCTCGAGATTCGTTGAATGAAACTCTTACAACATGAAGAATCGAAGCGGAACAGGAGAGTTGGTTGAAGGGCTCATAGTATCTATACGTACCCTGTAAGATTTTTCCTCTTCCTGAAGCTTCTTCTTGGGAGAGGTGGTGGGTCAAAAAGGCGTCCGCTCGCTTGGCCTATTGTACTGCACCCCTACACCTCTTGCTTATATTTATAGACCAGACCGCTTGAATAGGTTCAGCGGACTTGATTATTAGAACAGGGTCTCGTTAAACAAGGTTCCACTGCCATGTTGATCATGAATAAATGGAGCTTCCCGACCCCAGTCCTATCTTCCGGCTCTTGGGAAGGATTTCCCTGAAAGCGGGGTTCGGATGGGTTCCGTGAGACTCCCTACTCTAGTAGGTCGAGAAAGGAAGGGCAGAGCGGAGGCTGTCTGTATTGTGGCTAAACTACTTCAAGAGAGGGTTTTGAGTTCATTGAGGCCACAAAAAAAAATTTTTTGAAGAAGCTGAAGGCTATACTTTATTCAGTTTACGGCGAATGGGTAAAAGGAGGATATGACCAAGCGCTGACACACGAGGATCGCCTAAAAATGTTTGTCCCTCAACATGAGGGTGTTGGCCGTCGAAGCTATTCTTGTACTACGAAGATATAGTTTTTTTTAATATGAAAATCCAAGCTTATGAGTCAGAAAACTAGAAAATTATTCAATAAGGCTAAGCTCTCGAGTAACTAAGACCCTTTCAAGAAATCCCTTGCGGATCAAAATAAAGAGCCAAGAAAATCCAAACAAAGGTCATGCAAAGCCTCCTCAAATTAATAAAGATCTAATAAGATCCAGATTAAAGTCATGAAAAGCCTTCTGTGAAGGAAGGGACAAGCTTCCACCCTCCATGAGGCTCTCTCAAAAGCTCTTAAAGCTTAAAAAAGCTTTCAAAGTTTAAAGAAAACTTTTAAAGCTTAAATAAAAGCTTTTAAGGGCAAAATAAAAGCTTTCCCAGCTTAAACGAAAGCTTTAAACGGTAAAACAAAAGCTTTTAAAGCCTAAATAAGAAGTCTTAAAGCTTAAAGAAGCTTTTGAAGCTTAAAGAAAAGCTTTTAAATGTAAAACAAAAGCTTGTGCAGGTTAAACGAAAGCTTTTAACGGTAAAACTTTTTAAGCTTAAACAAGAGCTCCTAAAGCTTAAGAAAAAGCTTTTACAGCTTTTTAAGGTTAAACAAAAACTTTTAAAGGAATACCCTTCCCACTTTTGACGTTTTCCAGAAAGTTTTAAACCTGTATTTTAAAGCTCACGCCGCCAATTCCAGGTATTTCCTGAAATTATGGAGATTATTGGACTTTTCCAAGGAAATGCCGAAAATGGCTCATAACTGCCGAACCTCTTGCAATTTCCCAGAGAACTAAATGAATTTGGATTCAGGAGTACGAGCGTTTTCCAACGCTTTTAACGCAGACACATATAATGATCATATTACTTCGAAAAACGTTGTCTTTTTTGTCTCTCTTTGTCTCTTTTTTGGATGCGTATACGCCAAGCAAACTAAGTTTGATTTTAGGGTCAGCATACCCAAGAGACCGGTTCTCATTCGATTGAATAAATCAAGCAGCATTGGACGTGGATAGTACTTAGTCGGGAGACCGGTAATACGACACTCGGTTTGGAATGGTCGATTACGAATAGTTTTCTCTCTATTACCGAGGCGTACATACCTCTGGCGGATGCATTTCAAAATTTTCTTTGTGATTATGGGGCTACAACTATGATGAGCTGAGTAGCTAGCGGCTTCTCTGTTTCCAGGGAGATTTGGAATATGATTCCTAAATCAATTTTAGCCTATATCAATTAATTCTTAAGAACTATAAGGTAAATATTTAGGCTGATTTCTCGTCTTCTCGCCCATTCTTTCCTGAAAGGCCGATCTGTGGTACTTTAAGATAATAGATTTAGAAATTTCACTACGGATTGGTCCTTTATCAGCTGCCTCCTACTCCCTTTTCTGAGTATGGAACCGACAGGATTGCAATTAAGCAAAAAAACTGACGAAACGATTCATAATAAAACATTAAATCACACCACCTTACTCCTATCATAACTAAAACCAAAAAGTTTTTCCTCCTCCATCCATAACCGTTGATGAAGTACTTCTTCTAAACTAAAGTACACGCCAGATGTATCCGTTTTGCTCCTTTATTTTTATTTTTTGTTAGCTGTTGTTTAAAGTATCCAGCGAGCCAGTTTGATGCAGTTTCAGCAAAGTTCCTATTTAATGTTCGCTTTAATTGAAGAAAAAAATTTCCAATTTACGAAGGGAAATGTTTTTTTTTATTTATTTATGTACACCTCGTTGCCAGAGATAGAGAAAGGAGCAGAACATAGTGTGTGCTGCTGCTGTAGCATGGAATAACGTTGAGAAAAACGATTTTTTTGCACCTTTTTTATGGTCTTCCTAACAGCATGCCATATGCTTTATGGGTTTGGATGGTATCATCTCTCATCCATAAATAATGTAAAGGTGCTCGGCACACAAAAAAAAGAAATTATGGGTAGCACAGAAATGAGCGATAGTTACTGCTATTAGTGTTCATATATATCCATGGAAAATGGAATTATATTTTTTTATAGGAAATTTAAATTAATTTAATTTCTATTGTGAATGGGTTAACTCCCATTGTGAATGGGTTAACTCCCATTGTGAATGGGTTAATTCTCATTGTGAATGGATTAGATGAAATTGTTAGTAAATTGTGAATTTATTTCTTTGTCTTTCAGGTTATGGTAACATAGCACCAAGAACAACATTAGGACGCGTTGTGACACTGGCCTATGCAGTTCTGGGCATCCCATTAACCCTAGTCTACTTATCAAGCACAGGTGGCGTTCTTGCACGTGTTGCTAGAGGTGTTTTCTCAAAAGCCCTCTGCTGCTGTCTATGCTCAAATTGCGGCTATTGTTGCTATGACGAGAAACGAATGGCTGAGAAAGAAAGACGTATGAAGAAGAAACGTCAACAAGAAGAACTGCGAGCACAACAGATGGCGCTGCAAGAGCCATATTACGTACGCTCAGGGTCGCTGCATAACAATTTACATTCACCAGAGAAACAGATTCAAATACCAGAAATCGACTCACTAAGTACATCCGATTCGAGAACCTCAATGCATGGACTTAGTCTGCTGGCACCGATACTGCTCTGCTTAGCAATGATGATAATCTATATTATTTTGGGAGCGATAGCTCTATATCGACTGGAAGGTTGGCCATTAATCGATGGAATATATTTCTGTTTTATGAGCTTATCAACAATCGGATTTGGTGATCTCGTTCCTGGCCTGCGTAAGGAATCAACAGCAACAACATGGTTCTGTTCGTTGTATATAATGTCCGGTATGGCATTAACAGCAATGTGCTTTAATGTCCTACATCAGGAGATAGTCCATAGGATAAAACATGTTGTCGATGTTAAGAAGCCAAAAGACCGAGATGATGCCAGTGATTTTTTGGTTTCCTGACGTTTTGAGAAAAATACGAATTTATACCAACGAAATCCCACCGAGGAGACATTAGTTACGGGTAAGTTCGTTGTCCCAAAAATTATGTCCCAAAATCTGCAAAATTTATTTTTTTAATTCTCCAGGTACACCAACATCACTGATATTCAGTCAAGAGCCAGACATGAATCAGCTGCATGTATTGAAAGACTGTACAAATCATAGTTTGGGACATGAATTAGTCCCAATTGTCACAATGGATCCAAATAATCCAAATAGTTCACAATCAGCAACTGTTGTACTACCAGAAATAATGGATAGTGTACCGCAAATGCTGCAGATAACAGCACAGCCATCGAATTCTGGTGTTGTTGTTGATCCAGGTTTAATGCAGCAAACAATTGTTGTACAGAATGTCCTTACTGGTGTTTATACACTGCCCGAAGAGCCTGAATTGGAAGCTGAAGAGAATCAGACACCAATTTAGATTAATTTTATTTTTATTTATTTATTTTTTGTATAGGCGCAAATTTACTATTTCTTCATTAATTTTCATTTTTCATTTGTAGTGAAGATAAAATCGTAGACTAACTAATAATACAATTGAAAATAATGTGAATAAGGAGTGTGAAGTTGTGGGATTAGAAAATAACAATGGAGAAGAAAAAAAGGAGTTTAATTCTAAAGAAATTTTTATGATCATAGGTTTTAGATTTTGAGTGTAAAAGGAAATTAAACGGTGCATAAATTTCGTGGTAATTAGGATGTTTTCTGTTAATCCTGTTTTATTTTTTCAAATTGTGAAGTTTGTGTGGTGGGGGTTTTTGTTTGATGAAGTTTATATCAGAATAAGATTAACATAAAATCCAATCTTAGGAGCCAGTCTTTGTACTACCAGTCCATCATGTAGTACTCGTTATTGTGCAATGCGTAGTAGTAAACTTGGTTTGAAGGAAGGATTAGACAACAGGAAGATTAGTAGGAGTTTGGAGGATGCTAAAGGAGGTGGTCTTACACCTTGAACCTGAACTCCTGGATGCTGTAGCAGTTCACACCAAAAATAAAAAATATTGCACGAAGCCCACAGATGTAACAAAAATCAAAACAAAAATTTTTGTAATAGGGCTTCGATTTCGCAAAGTCGATATTCTCAGTAGGAACCAGCTAAGCCAGAGACGCAACCGTCGATTTAGCAGGATACAGCCTCGTCGGAGTGTTATATATCCTGAAGCAATTAATCTTGCTACACAAACGACAAACCATTTTTTTATTTTTTGTTTTTTAACGGTGAGTAATTTTCCATCGGTGCACGAGAAAATATGCTCGACCGCCTGCCTTAAGCTGCCATGCCTATGACAGAACACACCACTATGAGTACGCACCCAGAAAGCAGTATCAAACTCTTACAGCCTTACAACTCACCAACCCTTTTTTATGACGTTCAAATCCGTAAAAAAGAATACTTCAAACTGGTGTCATGACTATCTTGGTGACCATAACAGGTGACATTAACGTACTTAAAAGACCGGTTCTCTTTCGATGGTTAAGCAGCATTGGACATGGTTAGTATTTAGTTGGATGACCGCTTTATTAAAACCACACTTGCATTTTGGAAAGGAAAAGACAAGTTCAAAAGATGAACAAAAATAAAAGGCACATTCAGCATGAAGCATTTTTTGTAATGCTTCTAAAACGCTTCTAAAGCAGCATTAAATGGAATGGTCTCCTCTGATGATATGCAATGTTAAAAAATATGTAGAACTGGTATGTGAATGGGAGCACTGAAAAATTTTTAAGGATTGCTCAAAGATGGCTATTGCAGCATTGGCCATTCACACACGAAAAACCATGTTTCTGTAACAAAAGCTTGCGACGATAAGTGGAGAGTTTCGTACTTCGATGCAGATTTTTATGCTTCTGCTTTTGACCTGCAAGTACAAATAAGAAACTAATGCTTTGGCGTGGGTAAAATGATGAAAAAAAATGGAAATTTTATGTTGTAAACAAAGTGAAAATATTTTTTTAAAATATAAAGGGCAAATATACAAACAAACATCACGTAACAACATAACAGCTGCTCGCAAACGCATGGTTGTTCCGTTGCGTACGAATGGCGTTTAGAAAACTTACAAAATTTCACATTTATCTCCGGCTTGAATTCAGCTGAGCTATTGAGCCACAGTAGGCATGTAGCAGCCCTGGCAAAATTTTACAATAGCATTAACGAACAGACTGAATTAAATAAGTTTCTGCTCCATGATTATGGTTTTTCCTACAACACAAGACTAGCTTGATCGGCTCACTCGAATTTTGGGCGTAGACTACGATCTAGAAGTTCGTTAAGCAGAACAATTCGATTGTCGGACAAACTTCGACAGTCAGTATTCCCGAAATAATATAAAATACAAACGGAACAATTTGTCTGTGGAATAATCTCTCACAATCAGTTTTCCCGAATTCGTACAACACCCAAAAGTTGTTGTTTTGACATGCTTGAATCATCCATTTTTTAAACATGAACGGTCCAACGTCAACAAAGTAATTTAGCACTCTTTTCATAGACTATAGAACTAGTAATTATAGCATATGTGGAATACAAAAACAACTTGAAATAGCTATGGAAAAAACCCACCATGGTACCACGACGTTTTTCTTTTTAAGAAGAACAGAATAGAAAGAACAGAAGAAACAAACCGCTAAATTAAAAAAAATTGAACAACAATAAGATTGGTTCAAACAAAATCATAATCAACTAATACAATTAATATTATTTTGAATACCGAATAAACGTTTTGCTTCTCGATGGTTACTCGCACCCCTTTCTCCAGCAAACCGGTCCGGCGCAGCCAACACACTTTAAGATTGACGCAACAGCTAATGTAATTGAGTACTTTGACAAATGAAACCTTCAGGCGTTTCTAGGACAAGGGCAGTGCTATGGGCAGCAAATCTGCCTCGGATTTTGAAGACGTTTTCTTCTTCAGCTCCAACATTTTTTTCTATGACGCACTAATAATTTTATGTGGATGGATTCCTTCAGTTAAGGAGCCTTACTCAATACTCCAATACTCTCAAGACTCTTTGCGCATCTATTAGCAATTGTAGTGGCTGCAGAGCGATGATCTTCTTTGTGGATATCTGGTATAAGTTTCATACTCGGTTCATCTCTTGATGCTTTCGAGACCTTAATTTTGGGTCGTTCAGTATTCTAACACATCTTTTAGTCCAACCAAGAACGTATTCTATAACCCACTGTTACTGACATCGTAAAACTTTACTTTTCCCTTTATACACTGTGGATTTCTGGCATGATTTTGACAGGAAAATTATTGATCTCACCAAACGATTTTGGATCCTCACAGCATTAGAGACAAGTCTTCATTTTTACTCAATCTACATCAATATATTATCACATGTGCGTAAATTCTCCGACAACACATTAATTTTCCGACTTATTCGTTCTCCTGTTGTGGACTCTTGTATACAGGGTGTCCCACATAAACTTACAACATAAACTACAAAATAGAGGAAAATTTAACATCACAAATTTAACATCATGCACATGTCGTAAAGTGTCAAAAAAGTGTTTTAGAGTATTACTAAGTTTTTATTTTGTATAAATAAATATTAAAAACTTAATAGCAAATAACTTAATAATTTAATTATAAATACTGTTCGATGAGTCCTCCATTTCGCCTAACGCACAGTGAGCATCTTCGTCTTATTTCCCTACACTACATATGTCTACGCTCTCCAGGTTGGTCCTTACTTTTTCTGCTGCTTCTATTATTAAGCCCCGTAGCTGATCTCCTGTTTCGATTGGTTCGGCGTACACAAGCTCCTTCATGGTTCCCCAAATGTAAAAATCCAACGGTGTTAGATTTGGTGATCGTGGTGGCCAACTGATAGGTGTCCCTCGTCCAATTCATGTGTTGAAGTTCGCTGTTAACCATTGACGAACTTCTCTGCCATTCTCTGCTGGGGCACCATCCTGCTGGTAAATAATGCGAGACCGGAAAGCCAGTGGCACTTCGTCCAATATGGTGGGAACAGTAGATTGTAAGAAGTCCTTGTACACTTCCGCATTCAAAATATCCGGAAGGAAGTACGGGCAATCAATGTATGGTTAATTACTCCTGCCCATACATTGAAGGAAAATCGGTGCTGAAAGGATCTGGTCCGCGTACGTCTTGGATTTTCAGCCCTCCAATGGTGTAAATTGTGGAAATTTGTCACACCGTCTCTGGTGAATTGAGCTTTGTCCGTCCATAGGATAGAAGATAAAAAACCAGGGTCCACACTATCTCTTCTAAGCATGAGGCGGCAAAACTCCAAACGTGCTTGATGATGCCTAGCAAGAAGATCCTGGACCGGAGTGAAGTGGAACGGATGCATCTCGTTACGTTGTAAAATCCTATGAATCCTGTTACAAGATGTTCCGAGGCGAAGAGCTATCCTTCTGGTGCTAAGCTGAGGATTGTTGCGCACCACTGCGGGAACCACATTTTTAAGATCCGAAGACTGTTGAATAAAAAGAAAGAAAATAAATAACTGCACAAAGTAAATTTATTAATAATTTTTTATACTTACACTTCTGGTAAATGTTCTTTCACGGCGAGGTCCTGCCGCTTACATTTGCGGAAGATTTATATTAATTTGCGTGAATAGTCTCGAATGAGGCTGAATCCTGTTCGGATAACGGCGCCTGTATTCCCGAGCTGCCGCGCTACTGTTGCAATTACATATGCCATACAGTAAATGCATATCTCTAATTTCGTTATTTGTAAACCTCTCCATTATCCTAACAATTGTATTTCTACACTAAATTTGTTTGTAAGGTGCAACTCCTTTTTAAGTAAAAAAAAACCTGCCAAACTATCCCCTCCAATACGGTGCACTGGTACCATAACCATGAAAATAGGTTATACGGTTACAAAAGTACAGGGTGATATGTAAAACTTTAGCAAAAAAAATCCAAACGACCTAGCGGCTCCAGTCCCCCCCCCCCTCCCCCACCCATACGATTTTTTGTTCGTCTATCCAAGACCTATCCACAGCCGCCCGCTTTGTAAGTTTATGTGGGACACTCTGTATATGTAGGCTCCTCTTCCAATGTTCCGGTGCTATTCAGATCAAGCCTTACTCTTCTCTTTCTATCTTATTTGCTTGCTATCTCTTAACATGATATTCAGTAAAAAATGATCAAAATCGATATAAACTTCATCAAACACAAAACCCCTAATTTTACACTACCATCAAAATTTATTCTTCACTTCTCAAAAACGTTATAAACAAGTTTTTCCAAAAAGAAAAAAACTAAGCGCGAATTTTCAAATACATGAAAAACAAAATTTCGCAATCCGCGCGAAACATATCTTAATTTTAAATATTAAAACAAAAACGAGATAAATTTAAAATTCGAAAGTAAAAATTAAAAATTGTAAATGTAAAAACTCAAAAAAATAAAAAAAAAAGTGGAAGGAAATTGTGTAGATATTAAAAATAAATAATCAAAGTGAAAAAACGTCTTTAAGAGAGAACTGCGCTAAAAGGAAAATAATAAAATTCGTTAATAACGAAATAAAATAAATCAGAGATATTTAAGAATTTATAATTTAAAAACAAAAAAAGAAAAAATAAACAAAAAATATTATGTAATCATAGGAAAAAAATATTATTCAAATTTAGATAAGGTAAATTATAAATATAAAAAAGTATAAAAAAGAAAAAAATTTGTATGACAAAAAAAACATCGTTATTTATAAATATTTAAAATATAAAAATAAAAAAACATATATTTAGTAATTTTGTAAATACGAAAAAAATAAATAAGAAGAAATCTTTCTATGTTCTAAAGAAACCATAAAAAAACATGATTTAAAGTAAATTTTTGAAAAATACACACACACTAAAAAAAGCAAAAAAATGAATAAAAATAAAACAAAACAAAAATATGAAGAAAGAAAAATCTAAAAAATGATATAAATTCTAACTTTAAAACTAAATAAAAAAAACTGTAGCTAAAACAAAAATAAAATTTAAATAAAAAAAATAAAAATTCGTAAAAGTAAAAAAAAATCTAAATTTAATATAAAACTTTATAATATTAAAAATAAGAAAATTAAAAAAGCAAAAGTAAAGAAAATTATCTACTAAAAAAAAAACAGAAAAATTATTGTAAGAAAATATAAAAAAACACACACAGAGAAAAAAAATATGAAATTTTAGGTGAATATGTAAATGAAATTTTTTTATACATTCTTAGTTTAATATTAAACATGGAAAAACAAACTTTAAAAAAAAAAAATTGGTTTTGTTGGAATACTTTAAAAATCAAAGGAAAAAAACGTGAAAAAATAAAGAACTAAGTTCTATTTATAAAAAAAAATTATGGTGTTTTACTTGTATACATTTTTTGTTTCAGATTATATATAATTCACAAGAGATAAGAGTTAACGAGGATTGGGTATGTATACGATGTTTAATGACATCTGTTATTGGAATTATTCAGAACTATTTTACAAGGAACTTGTTTGAAAATCAGCTATGAAAAACAGTTGCAATACTGTATCAGAAACTTCAACAGAAATTAATACATTAAATGAAACAGAAATTTCACCGTGCTGCTGGGATTCGAACCCGGGACCTCGGGAATGGTAGCCAGGCGTTTAATTGTTAAAAATGGTTAAAATGGAATCGTAAAAAAATAAAAATATACGGCTTTCTACAGAGTACCAGGTGTCTGAATACACATTAATCTACAATCCCCCCCCCCCCCCCAATACATGCTACGAACCACATACCAGAAAGCCACGGTATACAAGCATCTTCTTATTTTAGCCTTAAGTGGATTAAAATAGTCTATAATTTCCAAGCTTTTGTTACAATTTGGAATGTGGAATTTTGTTGCAGAAAGTTCTTCTTCTTCTTTATTTAATATTGCGTATTTGCAGGCAGTGAGACCGGTCTATTGTAACGATCCGGTCATAAAAAACCTTCGAGGTTGATAAAGCCTAAAATTGATTTAGGATTAACGTCTCAAATCTCCGTGGGAACAAGGAAGACGCGATGAAGGACATTAAGCGTCATAAACAACACCCAGGAATACCTTTAACCTAGAGTCAAGGATTACCTTTACCCACGATATGGTATCAAGCGGAACCATCGCAGGGAACAGACTGCAAGTGAAACATTGAAATTCCTTTAAAAATTTGTCTATCTATTGATGATCACAGACTGAGTTAAAACACGCCACCGGTAACCAAACTGGCTCATTCGGCCCATTCGTGGTTCTGTTCGCCCGTGCAAAGAGTAAAGGTCTAGATCTAAGGCGTGTCTCAGGTGCATAAATATTGAACAAAGCGAGAAGAGAAGAGCACTGAACTTATAATCAAAGAGTATCTCTGACAAACATAACAAATGTCAAAATACGTCTGCATTTCAGTGTTTGGAGTCCAAGAAATTGGCAGCTAGTGCTGTAAGTTGGAGCCTGCGATCCCCAATTTAACTTGCGTAAAGCATATCTCGAGAAATTACTCTTGATTTGAGTCTCATGCACTTTCGTATATGGTGACTACACAACGGATACGCATATTCAAGAATCGGGCTGACCAAGGAAACGAAAAGAGTTTTTAGTATCAAGGCGTTCTTAAATGCGACAGCATTTCTCTTAATAAGACCAAGCATTTGATTGGCTTTATTGCAGGTCGAACTTGTGGTTAAAGTAAACCCCAAGATCTCTAATACAATAGCCGCCGGACGAACAATTACACAGCCATCGGACGTAAACAAGGCCTTTTGAGCGAAAATGAGAAAATGCATTGCATTTAGATTTACTTAGCTCCAGATCAAAGCCCTTAGATAATTCAAGAAATATATTAAGTTCATCCCGAAGTAGGGCACAGTGCGACTCAGAGCGTATTGGAACCAAAATCTTCATATCGTCCGCATAAAGGAATACTGAAGCATGCTTAAAAAGAGTTGAAATATAATATACGAATAGGATAAATTAAAGGTTTCTTCGAGGAACCCCAGAAGGTACCTCGAAGTATGAAGAGGCAGTAGACTGGATTAAAGCGGCCTGTTTATTGTTGAAACTTATTGGTATTCAAAATAAGAGCTCTTAGAACCACGTACGAAAGCATCTCTTGCCATGTTAAAGCACTGTTGTTGTTGTAAGCTCTTAGATTACAGAATATTTCAGATTTCGAGATTTTACACATGGCGAATTCGATGTTAAGTTATCACATTACCCCAATCTTGGATTTTATGTGGTTCCTCAAGTCAATCAGCCTACAGAATAAACCAATTCCCGTTCGACCACCAAAGTCAACCAGCATTGGTCTAGGTTAGTACTGTAACGGTCGGTTGGAAAATTTATTTTGATTGGGGAATTTAGTTTGGAAATCACCCTGTAGGCAAGGGGAAATTTACTGTAAATTACTTGGGATGAAAAGGAAAATTTAAACAGGAGAGGCGAGAAAAAAAAATGAGGAATGAAAGGAGTTTTTTCTGGGGAGTTGGAAAAAAAGTTGGAAAGAAAATGGTCGGAAAATTTGGAAAAAGTTGTAAATAAAGTAGTATGTGAAGAAATTTTGGAAAAAAAGTAAAAAAAAAAAAAACAGTTGGAAGGACGTTGAATCAATAGACTTGGGATTTATTTTTTTGGGTTGGTGCCGTAAAATCTAAAAATACGGACGAATGGATTATATATGGAAGAAAGAAATCCAGGATAACGAAGGGAAAAAGTTGTAGGCTGCTCTTCAGGAAAAGGGTGCTGAAGGAAAATTAACCCCCAGAATAAGAAATATAGAAGAAGAGGAAAGAAACAGGTCAAAGGCGTAGGGACCGTAATATTTTTTGCTTCTATGGAAACCGGTAGGTAAAAGATAATTTAAATTTATACCTGCATATATTTGGTGGCGGATCAAAACGAGATTGAGCTTGATAAGAGGATTTTCGCCGTAAGGTGTGAGGATTACTTATAATCACACGAAATATGACGGGTCCTTGGTGATTTGGTGATTTGGACCGTTTAAAAAAAAAAAAAAACAAATAATTACCTATTGTACTGCAAATTATATCTCACTGCGTTAGGTTATTTACCAATAAAGTTGCAGACGTCACTTTTCTATCAAGACTGTGACTTAGACCGACCATAGTCAAATGAAAACCAATATTTTGTGAGTTCATTACTTCTGGATTGCTGTGCGGATTACACAACCCCTGGGATAATTCGATAAGGCGCAATCATCCGTATTTTTGGTCCCGAACCAGTAATCGTGACATTGTCTACCTACTTAGTCATCATCTATATGTATATATTATATATTCAATTATCAATTATTATTTAATAGCACTTACACGACAAGCTGTGATTGTTAGTTTTGCTTCGACACACAAAAGAATTTACACAAAATAAAATAAAAAAATTTTAGGCTTTAATTTATTACATTTGTTACTAAATAATCATTTTGCGTAGAATTAACAATAACTTTAAATCTTATTTATAATTAATTCTGAGTTTGGTTGCTCCTTGTCTGTGATATTTACATTTTGGTTTTTTTGTTGGTTCAGGAAATTTTGTTTTCCTCTTCTGGTGATTGTATCATCCATTGTACAAAGTGAGGGGTATTGGCCAATACTGCGCACTTTACGGTTAACGTGCATAAAGTACGCAACTCGTATGTAATTTTTTTTAATTGTATCTGTTCACATTTATATGTTTATGTTGAGTTTTCGCATTAAATGATTATAAGCATGAGAATGGCTCTGTGTTAGATTTTTTTCGGTGGAATGGTTGAGGGGGGTATCCTTTCTTTTCAGGGTTGACGCGGCTCGGGCGACGAGCGAAGGATGTGGAGGTGGAATTTAAGATTTTTAATAGTCACAGGTAAGTGGTGAACCAGCCTCGGTAAGCCCCGGCCACACACCCCACGACCCCTCCGGCGAGCTAGACAACTCCGTGTGGCCGGCGTAGGAGTTCCGGATTTTCTTTTTATTTCTTATGTATGGTGTTGGCTCCTTGGCCATGCTCTTCCGGGCTTGTGGCTAAGGGGGTAACACCTCGCATAAGTGGCGCCCACTATTTAGATCGCGCCATTATGCTGTTACAGTACTTAGAGGGGACTTAGATTAGGAATATTACCCTATGTAGAGACATAAAAAGGGACTCGCAAACAGTGGACCGATTCGGAATTTCTAAAAGCTAAAAGAATAGGAAGACTGAGCCTCTTTGTATTCTCGACGGATTGAAGAGCAGCAGACTCTATTCGGAAAGATAGTTAAGAGAAGAATAAATGTATTAACAATGCCATCACATGTTACTGCACTAAAAAAATACTATGTCCCATCGAAAGTTACTAAGATGCTAACTTCAGCATCGAACACGAAATAGTTTCCTCACGTATTGTTTTTACAGGCGCTGGCTGAAGAAAGACCAGGACCAGCTTGCACCTAATATAAAAGTCTAGGAACCTTTCCATCGTTTTCAAAAGAAAAAAGGGTAAAGCTGATAGGTCTTTACGATTTAGGCAGTTCCAGGGGTGTGTTGTTCTGTTTGAGGATAAAACCACCACGACTTTCCTCCAGATGGTTGGAATGTATCCCCAGATGAAGCTGGCTCTAAAGAGACAGACCAGATTGTCGAGAATCAGATTAAGACAATTCTGAAGGAGTGCCGGAAAAATTCCATCTCCTCCTGGGAACTTAAAGGGTTGAAAAGAGGCCACTGCAGATTTAACCTTGTCACGGTCGAAGATGTTCCCAGAAAGACCCTGGGAATAACGGTCTGCGATGGTCCTATGACTACACCCAGCATCCAATGGATAAGCGGTCTGGAGGATTGACCCTGGAAAGTACTCGCTGAGCAGGTACCCCAAGCTTTCTTTATGGTTAGAGGTGTAGGAGCCATCCTCCTTTTCGAGAAGGCCCATTTCGCTGAAGGAGTCTTTGGAAAGTAAGCAAGACAGTTAAACAAAGATGCTATCAACAGACACTAATCGAAGAAGAAATACAAAAACATCGACTACGGTGGTTTGGACATGTTGGCCAAATAGATAATAACCGCCTGCCACGTAAACTTTTCTGGCGAGACCGGCCGGTAGACTGGAGAACTAAGCGATCAGCACCGAAGAAAACATGGCTAAAGAATATCGAGGGCGACTTAAAGAATCAACTATTATTAGTTATCGAGGCTCGAAACGTCGCCAAATATCGTAAAGAATGGAAACCAATCGGGAATGGAGTTCGAGACCCAGCGGCACCGTTAGCAGCATATCCGTTGCGGAGATGTCCCACTCGGACCGACAGCTAACGAATCAAAGAAAAGAAGAAGACGATCAGCCCAGTTGCTGGAATTATGCTAAATCCATCGAGGAGAAAGAATGTGATAAATCCATCGAGAAGGAAGTATGACACATCGCTGAAGATGATTTTCTGTGTAAAGTTGACATCCCCTCATGTATCCATCAGCATATTGACGATGCTTTTATTTTATTTATAGCTGGACAACTATATCCCTCGTGGTCGCACACACATTGGTTTCCACGCTCAAGTGTCCCAATATCTACCTACTGGCTTCAGTATTTTAGTGAACTGAACCAAGCGTGCAAATTCAATTCCTTCTTTCAAAATACGCTGCAAAGACCTCCATGCTCCGTTCTCTATAAGGAATTCTAAAAACGAAAGAATAGTAGGCTCACCAAGGCCTAATAATACTATCTACTTGCTAGCAACCCAGACTGCCGAAAATTTTCTCTGCTAACTATAAAAATGAACTAGACTCAAACAAATAAATTTATTCATAATTAGCAGAAACAAGAATTTCACAAATAAAAGTACAAATCTCCATAATATCCCCCCTACAAAAAAATAACCACAATTGACAAACTCAAAACAATTAAGAGGTGCTCCGTGCATAACTTAAACCGACTTTGTACCTCGTCCAAAAAAAAAGAAACCTTCACCTAATTTTAAGTAGTAACACAAAAAAAAAACAACCTTCACAGAATTTAAATAAATCCTTAATAAATTAACAAAACATCCTTATCTGTCCCTCTTAGAATATTAATCGCATCTGATTCCCTTCGAAAAATGTTTCTTAAGTTCGGTCCACAGGGGAGCAATTGCACAAATCAAAAAAACAACAACAAAAAAACACACACTTACACAGATAGAGAGAAAACGAACGAGCGCACATACAAAAAAAGGACGAAAAAAAGGAGAGTAAAATTTGAACCTCAGTAGCTTTTGCTATTCCTGGCGCAACTCGTTTCCCAAGGATCACGTCCTAATTATAAAATTCATGTGACAACCACAAATGACCCGGTTCCCATGTGAATAAAACTTTTCGTCCCAAAACAGGGCCATAAACCCGAAATTTCTATTCAAACGCAGCAAAAAAATAAGGAGTCATGAAAAAAGGAGAAGAACACTCCCTGCACCCGTTTTGGTCCTGGGGATATTTTTGGAGTTTGTTGGTTGGTGGGTAGAGGGGTGTGGGACCCAGGGCTGCACAGGAATTTACGATAAAGCTATCCCGCCCCGTATGCCGCTAGGACCGCCGCCGCCCAGTAATAAAGAAAGGAAGCGAGCTTAGAAAAAGGGCTTCTTCCTTTTTGGTTAATAACTCAACTGACTGGAGGAGTCCCGGTCGGTGCTGGTCCTGGCCCCGGTCCCGGATCGCCGGACACAGGCCATTACGCTGGGGTCGAACTGGAATTGATTGAGACATTCGTCCTGTTTGAAAATTCAGTTCACCTCCGCTTCTAGGATTTATGTGCTTAAGGCCCACTGCGTTCTCTGGTGGTGCTGGGAGAGGGACTCTCGCCTAGTCCTTTTCTCCATTCTTATGTCTACTTTAGCATAAGGAGAGGAGCTTTACGTGACAGTGTTTTAGTAAATTATTTCCTGCTGCGGCATACTCTAGAGCGGCGGGGATACAGGACCAAAAAAAAAATGAATATAAAAAAGGACTCTTTCCGATCCGATAGGAAACCTCAAGTCCGGGGTAGGCGCACTGAAGGAAATCAGAAAGTAGCACAGAAAAGAGGCGGCTTATGCCGGAACATACGAGCTCCGCGCACATACTATATACATATCCTTGCCTAGTCCCAAGCGACATCAGGCAGGAAGTGCCAGTGCCACTGACGACGCCGGGAGTGGGTCTCCTTGGGGGGTGTTATTCGCGCGTGGTGGATATCGGTGGCGACGACGACAACGACGACTCCTCGATTCCATCATAGCCCGTCAGGGGCTATAATCCGGCGGCTGGGACGGCTCTCTGCACAGCAGGAGCAGCACCAAGTGGAGGGATGCTGGCAAGGACCTTTAATGGGAGCCTGTTTGATGACAACGACTCTACCAAATTTGCTGCGATCCAAATCAGAGCTAATAAGTATTCATGATATGATTCTAATTTATTCTAATTTTTATGGCGCCATAATTTTATTTGCTGCGACTTCCCGCCATCGCACAGGCAGCGAAAGAGGCGTCCCGGTCCTTGCTCGTCGCTCTGCACCTACCTAGGCACTCTCTAGCCCTCGTCTGTGCTCCTTTCGCGGAAGATATCCTTCTAGCTTCGTAGGCCTACCCCACCACCCTGTATTGTGTGTGCGAGCAATCGGTCTCGGGGTACAGGGTGGCTGCACGGCTTACTAAGTTCGGCTCTTCCGTGGTGGTAGGGCGACCCTTAAAGAGAGGTATGTTTTGGCTTTCGCGGGAATCTTTTGATTTAGGGGGTGAATGTGTTTGGTCGATGATTGCGCGATTGAATAATTTTTTTATTGCAATGAGGAGCGCCCCCTTGGGACTTGATGCTGCTGTTGTTGTTGTTGTTTTTGTTGTTGCTCCTTCTACTCCTACTGCTATAACGGATGATGGTAGGTCTTACGACTATGACTATGACTACGAGAGAACGTTCCTCATTAGGAGTGCTGACATTAAATTTTATGAAATTGAAACAGAATTTAAGTATGGACCTACCACCACCTCCCTTCCTCCCCACCCACCAATGTTTTTCGCTCTCGTTATTATTTTCCAAGCGAAATGGGAATTTTTAATTAATTTTTTTATGTTTTCTTATTAGTATTATTATTATTATTATTAGTAATTTTTCGTCTTGCCTACTAATAATTTAGTATTCATTACAAAAAATAAAAAGAAAAGGAATTAATAACGATGATTAACAACGGGGTAATAAAAAATTTTATGACCCTAATTTGCTATGAGTAATAAAATTGTAATTTTTTGTGATTATATATCCTTTTTTTGTTGTTGCCTTTGTTTGACGTTAATATTATATATACAGAGATTGGAGGATATTTTCAGAATATGATCAAATTTCGTTAAGGACTTTATGAGTTTTTGTGCATTGATGACTTTTTGACAATATGTTGAATAAAGGTTATTCAATTTTATTTGTTATTCCGTTAAGGTTTTTACTTGTGTTAAAAATTACTGGTTATTTATTCATCTGTTGAGCTGGAATTTGGTACTCAAACCTCGAAATTTCTGCAATTACGAGCCGATGTATTTGGCTTTCTTAGGCTTCAAGCGTCTTGGCCTGCTCATTTTCAAACAGTACCAGCAAAATGTTTGTTTATACTTCTCTCACTTGATTTTAAAGCTTTTGCCTATACTTTTCTCACAAGAGTAGTAAGGCTATGGAATTCTAGGATACCCTTGCCACCCTCCACCAGTTTGCCTACTAGCTGGGGTGGTTTATGTCCGTGATTAGGTGAGCTTTTAATGCCTGGAACTATTTTAAGGGTTTGTGCCCATGGTGTTGTGAGCTTTTGGTGACTAAAAGTATTCAATGGGGTTTATGTCTGTGTTGTGGTGAGTTCTTTTGGGTCTGAAGGTATGCAATGGAGCTTAGGTGCGTTGAGATGGGCCCTTATGGGTTTAAGTATTTTCGGTGTTTGTGAGCTCTTGGGTGCCAGGACGGGTTTCAAGAGAAGTATCATGTGCAAACGTGCTAATCAGGTTTGTCATACCACCATGATTTACTTGAATAAGTGGTAATTTGTGTAATTGAAAAGGATTGGGGATAATTTTGTGAGTGTTGACATCGTGCAGAGAGATAAATTAGAAAATAGCTTTGCACAAACTTTTTACTTAAACGCATAAAAGATGCTGTTTGGTAATTATTATTTATTTCTAAAATTGCCAGAGGTCATGAAGGTGTTCTGCCGATTGTAGCCTACTGAGCTTTGGATTCTACGCGATATCAATGCCGCAAAACAACTAGTAGACCTCGTCATTTTTTTGGCTAGCGTTCTTTGGGATAAACGGCGGACACTCAGGCAGCGCAATACCAAGCCAACCTATTCTCCTGCAAGACCAAGCCTTAAATTCGAAATATATTCCAAGGTTTTATACGTTTATTCATAATCCATATGACAATATACGGTAAATTAGAATTGGTAAATTAGAATTGGTGCTCCAGACTAAAATCGCTCCCAAAAAAATATCAGATATTCGAAGAGAT
Organism: Thereva unica; assembly: GCA_949987705.1. Classification (NCBI taxonomy): domain Eukaryota; kingdom Metazoa; phylum Arthropoda; class Insecta; order Diptera; family Therevidae; genus Thereva; species Thereva unica. The sequence continues at coordinate 12,398,309 of OX465284.1, forward strand.
TTTTGAGTGCCCCAATAGCAGTTTCACGGCAGGATACAAATTTTTCTTATCGCAACGATCGCGGGGCGGGCAGGGGGTGCATTTGGAGCTCAAGGACAAAATCGTTCCACACAATTCTGCGTGGTTTACCTTCCTCTGCCCGACGTAAGCGCAACACTAAAAATGATAAACATTCTATTTGTTAGCACTCAAAAATCACTCTGAATACGTGAAGAAATTTTTGGAAAGATTTTGTTCTGAAGCCGGAATTCTTAATATTTTTTTCCTTTATACGATATTACCTTTGAGGCGGCCCTGTGCCCACGTAAAAAAAATAAACTCAATTAGTTTGACGCGGTACGGACACGGAGGGATGACTCTTATATACAATACCACACACCCTCCCCTGATATCTCGTCTCGCTTATACTATTATCATCACCGAAACGTGGCGTCAGTCTATCAACACGTGGTCTATTGTCATCGCCAGCGCTAGCCCTTTTACAGGATAGAGCGAGATTGTCTTTCGGCGTCCTTTCGTCAACGGTTTCACATCACATAAATTGTATTTCCAGTTGTCCAAGATTAAGCTTTTTTCGAGCTCTGCCGAGGCATCCTTTGCGTGATGGAGGTTTATCAGGGCGAGCTTCATATTGGAAGTAGGGTTCATTTCCTTAGGGGATTATGTCCCTCCTCTTTTGCAAGCCGTTTAAGGCTAAGGGTTGCCCCGATAAGGATTTAGAGGTTGGTTTTAGGGTTAGGATTAGAGACGTTTAGATAGTGGAGAGAGCCATATCCTAGTTAGAGGAGGCTCATCCTACCCCCAGCTCACAAAATGCATTACACATTATCAGCTCAAAATCAGGAAATTGAGCATTATCCCAAATCAGTCACCATCATGAAATTCGAGCAACTTACGTTTTTCTTTCCTGGAGCAGACAAGTGCAAAGCTAAAGATAGTAACCTCGGGGTTTCTGCTTCCTCAGTGATCATGGTCATGGTTGCTCACGAGGTGCTGAGGGGACATTGCAAAGTTTGGCTGGTTGTAGCTTTGGTTATGAGTTTTTATGTCATTCTGATCCTAAGCTGTGTCCAACCAAACCTGTAGCCAATTTGGTCTTTCGTCCGCCACAGCGCGTTAATAGATCTTTGGTGAACAGAGAACGTCAGCTCTGTGAGAGGTGTGTTGTGAACTTTATGGAGTGCTCTCCAATCCTGCATCCTAAGAACCCCTATCCTTTTCAACAGTGATATCTTCTATTGCACGCCCATTATGGCACTTTCTGCCATTTGACAGAAGGTCGCCTTTGGAGCCGTTTTAGACTTCATTACGGTAGCGTCGGACTTCTTTTCTGAAGGCTTTTCACTACCCTTTTCATCGGATAAGCGGGCCTGGAGAGGATTCAAAGAATCTAACCTTCTTCTTATTAAGAAAATTGATATCCCTCTACTATTCAGGGGCCACGTAAAGCCGGAAGTAGCCTAATTCCAGAAATCGGCTAAAACTTTTCGGATTGTCTTCGTCTTCTCAAGGTGGATATTTTTCCGGGTCTCCTCTTCAATGGACTTAAGGTGTCCATCTTCTTCTAATGACGGATTGTACTAAGCGCACTCCACCGCTGTGTGCTGTCTCAGACGGCCCTCATTTAAGTGATCCCTAAAACTCGCCTTCACTGCACTGGGGCTACATTCGGCACCCTGCTGCAGGGGTTCAGAAATACTCAACTGGCCTTGTAGGTCGACCTGGGCTATGGGAGCACCAGAAGTGTATGGAGCGTTCCTATATTGATCCTTCAGCACGATTGTTTACACTTTGAGATTGTTCTCTTTAGATCCGTCATATTCACTCTGCATCCAAGGAAAGGCAGCGGCACCTCGGGTAAGATGTGGGCTAAGTCCATGTACAATCGGTCTTGGACTCAGCGCTCCCTGCTTGGGCCATATTCAAGTCATATTGATGATCACATAGACTTAGCTGGCTACGAACAATGCAAGTGTGCTCCGCCGTCTACGGCGCCCCCCAAAAGCTGCTTCAAAATTTTATTTTTCGCTCTTTTTTCGCAGGAGCGACCTCTCCTCTGACTCGACCCCAGGGCCGACACAGTCCATTGCGTTACGACTGAATCCTTCCGATGTCATCCAGGTATTTTTATGGATTTCTTTAGACGCAAGCCTCTTGTTACTTACGGCCATCGCTATGATTTCTTGTTCAATCTTAAAATTCATCCCAAGCGGTGGGTGCCGACGCACTGCCTGTGTTCACGGGTGGTTAACCTCCTTTAGCTTTGAAATTCCCGAAAATTATTTTTACACCTTTCCTGTGCTAGCTTCTTAATTCCCTTCTAACTACTTCCACGAACCCGTCATTTTCATCCTGTAGGAAGATTATCTGATTTTAAATAATCATTAAGAAACCACCAAGCTGTAAACAAGCAAAATTTGTTATGGAAGTTCGGAATTTTATTATATTTCACATCATTTTTATTTTGTTTTTGGAACACCCTCCCATGATGCTAAAATCTCTGATCATCTTGCCTCAAAGCTTCATCAAATAACTTCACACAATCAATTTACGACATCCACAATAAATTTCAGTATAATTTCACTCATCACCTCATTATTTGTTTTTTGTTTTCGAAAACGTGGGCGCCATTTAATCGACAAAAATAAAAACTCTTTCGCTCCGTTGTCAGATTTATCACCGAAATTAATTTTGTATTAGATTCTAAAACCATCCATGGCACCGCGATGTTGACATAATAACGACTTCAAGCAACAAATTTCGCCCATCAAATGTCATTTCGTCCGGTGTCAATTAATGATTCACACTGGAATCAGTTGAACGTCGTATCCAAATACAAATCTATATCGAAGATCAGATCGACGTCCAATGGATTCGTATTAACTAAACCGGTTTGGCTACTCGATTCCCTTTTTTTTAGATTTTTAGAGTTGAAGCCAAGTCAGACTGGTTGGTGGACGTCTTTAGTTCGTTAAGAATGGCAATTTGGATCGCGGATAAAGTTTGAGATAAGTTCGACAGAACGACAAAAATTGACAATGTTATCATCGAATCGTCGTCCATAGTCGTGGCGCGGTAGTTCGTTGTTTTCAGGTTCAATTGGTCGAAGGACTTCACTTGGACAAGAAACCTACCCAAGACCGAACCAATATGAATAGTCTCCTAGCATCCACTTGCAGGAAATTTGCATTCTATGCAGCAATCGAGGACTTGAAATTACCCACTGGGTCAAGTATAGTGTAAACTAGGCACAACAAACTCAGAGTTAATTGCACCCTGACGTCGGCGACTATATGATGACTCCTGCCTGATTGGAGCCAATTCCTTCTGTGTTGTCTCCTCTTTGACATCATTCGGCTTGAGTAATTTTCTAGAGATCTCTGCACGCACAGTGCGCCCTGAAGCAGGAGCTCTGGCGCGAATCTGTGTCAATGAATGTAGTGGCAACATTAAAAATGTTAATTATGGCTGCTTGCCCATCACGTACGAACTGTACGTCGCTTCATGGAAAATCTTTGGCTCTTTTTGCTGGACGTAAGGCTGATAATTAAATTCACTTTATTTGTACCTTAATTTAAGGGCAATTAAAACTTGTTTTGTTTACCTTAAACGGCCGTGACCATTCTCTCTCTATCCTTGACCGCGCGCTGTGATTGCTCTCATGCAAGAGTTGGAGGAGAAGAGTGATGCTCAGTGAAGCTGAAAATTAGTTTTGTGCAGTGTCATTGTTCATTAGATTGAACTCTGTGGGTTTTATGCCTAAAGTTTACTCGAGTGTATAACCCCAGAGTAAATGTAAATAATAAAGCATAGAATTATGTTTTCAGTTTTGTTTTTGTATTTTTAAAAGAGTGCCATCAACGGCAGAGCTACGCAGCACTTTTTAAAAATTCTTTCCAGTAAATTCAGTCATTAGTTTGAAGAAAAGAATAGGATACAATATCTTGGGGCTCTAGAAGTGTTACAGCAGATAGGAGAAAAGCTTACCTTTGAACACTAGGATTTTACATGAGGTCGAAAATACTGACTTTGGGAGATTATTCCATAGCAATATAAAGCCGAACGTTGCTTGTAGCCAATGTAACCCCATGCATTGGGACGCTTGTTTGGCGAATTGTAAAATGTTCTCTTTTTATCGCAGATCATTGATTAAAGCAATGGCTTGGATGTTAAGAGATCCGTGATCTATTAAATTCATAATGTAATGATATAGAAGGAAGTTAGGTGCATAGACTAGCAAAACCCCATAGCTACGCCTTTAAAAACAGAGTGCGCCATCTAGACCTTCGGTATTTTAACATTGAATAACTCGGACATTTTCTAGACGATTTAGACAAATGTACGCGATTCTGAAACGTCATTCAGTACCACTTTAGCTACGAGTCAATACACACGGAAAGAACACGCTGAAATTGTAGAGCTTTACATTGAAAACAATCGTTCAATTCTTCCTTCTGTTTTGAAATTCGATATTGAACGACACCTATCGGAAAAATTGACAGGCTGCCAGCAGCGTTATGGCATTCCAACAAATATCCGAGTGTTTGGCGGTTATAACCATGGGTCGAACGATCAAGACCTATATCGTACCCGTTTATGCGCCAACCGAGACCAGCCCAGACGAAATTTACGATCAATTTCAACAGACGCTGGATACGATACCTGTAACTGAATTAATCATACTTACGGGAGACTTCAATGCACATTCAGAAGCAGATCGAACCAGCTGGGAAGAGGAACGATGGTCAAAATCGGACACGAAGTAACTAACGACAACGGTTTACTCCTCTTGTCATTCGCAGCGTCGAACAATTTGATAGTTGGCAACAGCAAACATCAACCCACCTGGCGAAATCCATTCGACAACGACTCGGCGATGTTAGACCTACGTGCAATGCGTGGGCCTGATTGGGGATCGGACCATTCTATTGTTCGAGCGATATTATCGATGCGTTTACAAAGAGCGAAGAAGACGGAACCATCACTAGCCAATTGGGCATGCTTACGGGACCTGGTCATTGGGCGAGAGTTTCAAATGGCATTATTCAACAAATTCGCAGCAATCGCAGTCCCGGACGACGTCGATGTCGAAGAAAGACAATTGTCGGAGTCCATTGTGAGGTGTGTAATGGAGTTATGTCCACCCATCCACGCAGCATGAATCTCTAACAGCAGTCTGGACTTTCTCGATCAGCAGAAATGAATGAAACACGTCCACTTCGAACAACACCGACGATTGAACAAAGAAGTTCGACAGAAAATGAAATCGGAACGACAAGCGTATTGGAATAACGTGGCGGCTGACATATAAGAAGCGGCGTCGGCGTCGGCGCACGAGTACCGGACGCTGTGCCAGAGAATCCGATGGTTAGACGACAAAACAACATTAACAAACGACAACATCCAAAAATAGGATGGACCTTTTGTGACTTCGCCGGGAATAGATCAAGTAACCGTGGAAATGATCAAAGCTGGAGTTGATGGACAACAACTCCACGTCCTCATAACCCACATATGACATTCGGATCGTGTCCCGTCGGCGTGGAAGAAAGCGATCACTGTGCCAATTTTGAAGAAAGGCAACAGTCGGGATTGCGAGAAATACCGCGGTATTAGCGACAATGGTGGTTTCGGAATCTGAGCTTTTTGTCAACCAGCACGCTCAGGTTCTATCACTCTTATGAGCTGCTTGCAGATAAAAGCCACTTCTGTGTTATGTTCAGAAAGCCAAACCAATCTTTTCTTTGATCTCGTTCGCCTCTAATTCAATTTCTGATCGCCTTTGTACTACCGTGATTTCAATGTCATCCGGAAAACTAAAGCCAACCGCACCGTTTCGAAAGCTCAACATTTCGTCACATCATGGTGACCACAATAATGGATTCAGAGAAAATCCTTGAGAAACTCCATGTGTTTATCTGTACTCGGCCTCTTATCCGAGTCATACGAGTCCAGAACACTCCTGCACGTAGTCCAGAACACTCCTGCTATATAAACTAGATATTTCAGTATACCCAGCCTGATCAACGATTTGGCTTCACTTTGTCGAATTGAAAGCATTTTTCACATTGAAAGCGATCGTTTCGAAGCCTCCAAGCCCATGTCCGTCGAAAGGCTCGCCACCGTGCTTACAACATTGCTCATTGAGCTGACCTTTTTGAAATGGAACTATTTATACTGCAAACCTCCCACTCTACACGTTATTGTAGATTTGCTGAGTAGAGATATCCGACTAAAGAACAGCAGGAGTTCCTCGTACTTCGCTTGATTCGGTCCCATCCTAGCGCATCTCATCACTAATTCATTTCGGCAGTGATATACATGACTGGGATATTCTGTCTACCTCATGCCTTACCGTATTATATTTCCGAACATTTCCTAATTGAGTTTATTGAAATTACCCATACTTTATTCCCAATATCTCCGTCACGACAGATATATAAGCCTGAGCAGCGTCCGTTAAGTGCGTTGCACGCAGGCTGCCAAAATAAAAGGTGGCTAAATCGCCAAGGAAAGTGCGTCGAATACAGAAAAAGTTCGATTCACACATATCCGTAACGGCTTCCGTGTCAGTGGCTTCCGTGATGAATTTTTCACCACCATTCAGTACTGCCTTTTTCCGTATCGGTGATCAATGTTCAACATGACATCCGATATTTTTATTTTGAAATTTTGACAGTGATCTCAAGCGCATTATGGAATTTAGCGTGCAGAGAGTAGATTCGACCCAGGTGAACTCTTCGCGAAATGGTCACACAGAAACAGGTTTGAACGTGTATTAAATAAACTAAACTAAATTTCTGTTGAATTCTTATAAAATTTTCCGTTGAATTTAAAAAATATGTATTTCACGTAGATATTAAAAAATACTGTTACGTATTTTTTGTATTTTTCACGGACGCCTGAAGGGTACTGAGATCGTCGGTGCCACACTGCCTCGGATGCCAGGGAACATATTGCGCTTTTCTTAATTCGTTTTCAAGGGATTATATCGTACCGATAATTTTTTTCACTGATACCCCCGGTAATGCACTGAAGTCGCCGTTACGTCACGGATATCTGTGGATCGACCTTATGTGAACCACATTCGTTTTATTTCAACCTTGGATATCTTTAAAAACGGACCCACCACGGCCGATTTTACAGCCTAGGAATAGTTGATATGAAACATTTTAGCAAAAACTACAATGAATTTTCTTTTACATACGCCCTCTAGAACTGGGGTCACCAAAATTTATTAAAAACACATAAAATCAAAAAGCAAACTTACATTCTAAACTAAAAACATCACGAAACACCTAACTTTACATTATTTTTCAAGTCAACAACTGGTAATCCAGGAATAATACCCCATCGATTATGCTTCTTCCAAATTAGATCAACACCCGGATACTTTCCCAATACAGAGTTAACTGGGTGCTTATCATGACCATGGCCATATTTATTCCACTTACTAAAAGCCAAATGAAATTTCCCAAAAGGAAAAATCCACTTCGACAGGACAAAATTAAAAACAGGATCACCTCTGAGTGGTTTTTTAATACTTTCCAAAATTGGTCCCAGTAAATCCATTTGTTGTTGTCCTCCTCCTTCTCCTCCTTGAATTGCGTCGTCTCCAACAATTCCAGTATCGGATGTTGTGACATTCCCATCATCATCGCTCCAACTCAGCTGCATTGTGCTCTGTAATAGAAGGACACATTTTCCAGGAACAGAGTAAGCCAGAAAAAAAAAACAAAAAATACGGTAGGAGCAAAATATATAAAAATTTATATATATAAACGAATATTTAATAAAAATTAAATTTACGAGGCACCCTGTAACGTTGTCAATACACATAAAACCAACATTTTTATCCAGCATTTATGATAAAGCTGGCAGGCAGCAGGCGTGTATATGGAAAAGGGAAATGCAGTAAAAAAAATAAATACAGGGAAAAATTGGAATATCCTGCAGCAAGGACCAATGAACAAGGGCAGCAACAACAACAAAAACCGTAACATAACCTTAAAATTAACAACCCACTAACCTTTGTACAAGGTTGCGCAACGGGCCAACAACGCAACCGGGTAGGAATGGAAGCGAACACGTTAAGCAATAATGACATTGGCAATAGCTGCAAAATTGGTTTTTCCCCGTTATCCTTAAAAAAGGAGTGACAGTCATCCTGTCTGTGTGTATTTTGTTCCCTGGGGCGGGGGTGGGAGGGGGCAAGCGCCAAGAGAAATAAAAATGAGTGTTGTCTGGAGCCCGAGGGGGATGATGCTGATGGCTCCCCTCCCCCTTCCCCGCAACCTACCCCCTCCTTCCATATACAACTGTCATGGCGGTCACTGTTCATTTTAATTACCGCTTTATGTTCGGCTTGATGACATTTTTTCCGCGCTTAAAAACTCTAACGGGACGATAAAATTTTCGCATATGTCCGCCATTAAGCGTGGAATATCCTAGATGATGACTTTTTAAGGCAAAACATGGCCTATTTTTATTGGTAAGGCGATAATCCTTGTGCGTGTTTTTTTTAGTTGGTTTCGTTCGTTCGTTTTTTTTTCGTTATGTCCTTGCGCGCGGGAAGAATGAGGCCGCCAAAATGTAGGTTTCGAAATTGTCAGAGTGGAGGAGGACATGAAATCAGTTTTTAGGTTTTTGCTTAATAGAGTGGGATAGGGAGGGGGAGAAAAGAGGAGAAAGAAATTATTTCAATTTGGGGAAATGCAAATTGTTTGGGGGTGGATGGTTATTGAACGACATTTCATTGATTGAGTTAGACTACGTGATAGTCAAGAGCAAAAGGAATGATTTTGTGGGGATATTGCAGACTTCGAATTTTGTGGCTCCTCTGGAGATATCAAAAGTGGGATAGCAATTTTAAAGAGTATTATCCATTGTGCATCAGAAAAATCTAAAAATACCTATAAAATCATGTTGTGCCAGCGAAGCAATAATGTGAATCGTGAAAATTCCTAATAGGAATTAGTCTACCTGTATTTAGAGCAGCAACATTGTTGGTCCATTTCAAATGTCTACCTCTATTTTTTTTTTTTTTTTGTAAATCCATATTCAAAAATTGTAAAATCTATCACTAACAAATGGAACCTATGGGACTGTAGTATACACTTAGGATTACAAAATTTACAAAAGATTTTTTTATGCAGTGGAGTCGGTTAAATCTGTTAATCGGATTTTTAGATGGAATTTTTTGTAGCGTCACTAAAATCCTTTTAGTGTTACTCAAATGTTATTAGGATTTTCCTAAAAAAGTGAATATTTTAGGTGTTTTAGAGAGGCTTTGAAAAATTTATTTAAAATTTAGTTTTGTTAATGAAAAGATAAAAGTGTTTTCAGATCAGATTTTGCTGGATAGGGATTAAGGGAAGACTCTTTCATAAAATGGTGTCATTTTGAATTTCGCACCATTTTTGAACTGTCAATATAGAACTGTTATTATGATAAAATTTAATAAGTAGAAACTTGGGACTACATTTGGTGCGGCCCTTTTAAATTTAAGTTTTGATCAAAAATTCATTGTTTGTTACCTTAGAAAACAACAGATACCCACTTTCATTAGAATCTGAACAAACTTAACAAAATTTGTCCGCCATATTGACGCGGCCATTTTTAATATATAATTTTTTACCACAAATTCGATATTTGCGACCTTAAAAACCCCTAGATAGATACCCATTTTCATTGGAATCTTAAGAAAATTGGCAAATTAAACCATATTTCTGTGGCCATTTTGAATTTCGGCCATATTTCAGCGGCCATTTTGAATTTTTCCAAACCGGGATTCGAGGTGCATTATGGGAGACCCGAGGGCTGCTCTACTCTGAGATGCCACATTATCACACTTGGAACTCTTTTTCGAAGAAATTTCACCATGGGAAGCAAAGGCGATGCGATTCCTGATCATCCGGATGTGCGTTCTTCTGATGCTCTTGGTCGCATTTGCACAGTTCTTCCGAAGAATGACGAATGCTTCTACTTGTGGTTACTGGTGAATGTTCGTGTAACGATGTGATCTGAATCACTTCGAACTGTCAATGGTTGGTGTGCCCAACATTTTGGCTGCATGTCAACAGCTCAATTTGCTTAAAAACGATATTCATTGAGACAAGACAATCGCTAAAGAAATTGTTTCTGCATCTCCAAACCAGATACTCACATTATTTGCTATCATTATTTCGACGTGTTTCCCATCGAATTTACGTAAACAGAGGAACAAGTACAAGGATGACATGTAAGAAAACATTTTACACCGAATTCGTGTCACTTCAACGATTTCGAGATGAATGAGGAGATACATAATAAGGCTTTGGTTTTGATTGAAGAACTTACCTCATGTGCGGCAGTTTGTTAGTCAAGTAGGGAACACCAACGCCATATTCATTCGAGAATTGGAACATGAACGTGAATACGATCGAGATCTACTAAACCAATTAGTTCCAACGAATATATCCCTATTGAAATCCCTAAAGAAAGAATACGTTAATGAAAGCAATTGATGATGGAAATGGTTGCTTATTTTTCCTCGATGACCCTGGTGGAACTGGAAGACATTCCTCATGTCACTGATTTTGGCTACTATTCAGGCGAGATCCGAAATTGCTGTAGCAGTTGTGTTTTCTGAGATATGTAGAGGTATCTAGAAGGATTGCGAGCGGCTCATTAAGCGTTAAAATTGCCTTTAAACCTTCAAGCGACTGAAAACCCGACATGTGGCATTGCGAAACACTTATCAATGGCCAAAGTTTTGGTTGCAAGTGAAATCATCATCTAAAATGCATGCACAATGGCGTCCAAACACGCATTCGAAGCACTCAAACGGACAATGAAAAATATGCGCTATGACACAAGATGTTTTGGAAGCGCAATTATTCTACTGTGTGACGACTTCCGCCAAACACTACCATTCATTCCAAGATCGACCGCTGCCGATGAAATAATCGCTTGTCCAAATCATCGACCCTTTGGTGCTATGTGAACAAACTTCAGCTGACGACAAACGATCCATCTGCCGAAGATTTCTCCAAGCAATGTCTGACTATCGGTAATGGCCATGTTCCTGCTGACGAATCGAACTAATTGATTTCATTTCCGCCGAATTTTTGCAATCTCGTCTCAACGAACGACGAGCTCATCAACAAAGTACTCCCAAACATCATTGCTAACCCAAAAAATCACAAGTGGTTGGTGAACGAGCAAATTTTCCGGGAAAGAACAAAGATATGAATCACTTAAACTTCACAATTCAAAATCAAATCGTTGGTCCACTGCATTCCTTAAAATCTATGGACTATGTAATAAACGAAGATGAAGTAACCAATTAGGATATGTGTCTTAATCCAGAAACGAAAAAATCCAGGCTATGCAGGCTATGCTTTCGTAAAAAAAATTTCGATTTTTTGAAAATTCTAGACCAACTTCAATTATAAGTTTGTTTTGCTAATTCGGCAAAATCAGGATTTTGTCGTTTCTGGATTTTGTCGTTTCTGGATTTTGCCTTTCTGGATTTTGTCGTTTCGGGATTTTTAAAAGTTTTCTGGATTTTGTCGCTTCTGGATTTTGCCTTTCTGGATTTTGGCATGATACCAACCAATTATCCAACTGAATTTTTAAACTCCTGGTTTGCCACCGCTCAATTTACAACGAAAGGTTAGCTTGGTAGTGGAAAACATGCAGCAAAAAAAGCTATCAATATGGGAGAAGTGAAAAGATAAAGGTAAACACCCCTGCGAGTAACTGAATCGAAACCCCTAAGGTGGTAGCCGCATTTTAACCCTTAAGCGTGGGCAACGTAGCACACGTTCCGTCTATCCATTTTTCATCTCTCCGTCTTACCGTGTTCCGCTATTTATATTTATGTTAGCCACGGCGTCCGTTCCCATGGCAACCTTGATATTATTGACAAGTGAGTATTTTTGCCATTTCTATTTACTGTATCTACATAAAAGTAAGGTAAGGTAGGTTCAAAGGTTGAAATTTGTTTATCGTCTCCGTTTCCGTGTTTTTATCGTTCCGTTCTTTTTTTATCTAGGCCAGAGGTCGCCAAAGTACGGCCCGCGGGCCATATCCGGCCCGTTATAGCAACCCATCCGGCCCCCGAGCTAAATTGCGAAAGTAATACAAATATTTAAAAAAAAAAATGTTAAAGCATTACTAAATCCAAATTTAATTTTTTCTAATATTATTATTAAATTTTCTAATATTAAAAATTTTTATATACTTCCTTTTTTGTGAAAGTTTTTATTTTTAAAAGTATATACATATTACATATTTCTACTATCTATAAAAAATTTAAATTGTAAATCCTGTATATATAACGACACTAAAAACTCTTATTGAAACTCATATTTTCAAATAAAATAACGGTATTTTATTTGAAAATATGAAAATCTCATTATCTCAGTAATTTAAGTAGGCCATGAAGTTATTTACTATGTTTAGTTTTTTTTTCGTACATGTTAGTCTTTGTTAAATCGTAAATAGTGAAAGTTTGTTTTTGCGTGATAATAAAAATTTAAATATATTTGTACCAATGTCGTCAACGTCATCCAAGATAAGAAAAATTGATAGCGAGTGTCGAATGTTTAACGAAAAATGGACAATAAAATATTTTGTTGTACAATTTAAAGACAAAATAATGTGTCTTATTTGCAAAGAAACAATTGCAGTTTTTAAAGAATATAATGTGAATAGGCATTACACTTCGAAGCATTCTGAGAAGTACTTAAAATATGATGGGGAATTACGTAAAAAAGAAGTTGAAACTCTCAAAAAAACACTTTCAAATCAGCAAAATATATTTAAACAAATGTCGAATCAAAATATATCTTCAGTACGAGCAAGTTATCATGTTGCTAAGTATATTGCTGACGCAGGGCGGCCATTCACAGACGGGGAATTTGTGAAGAAATGTGTATTGAAAATAGCAGAAGAAGTATGTCCAGAAAAATTGAGTGCATTTAAAAATGTAAGTTTATCTGCAAACACAATAATGAGAAGAATTGAAGATATTGGTACCAGCGTTTTTTCGCAGCTAAAAGAAAAAGCAAAGAAATTTATATTTTTTTCAATTGCACTCGATGAAAGTACAGATGTATCCGATACCGCTCAGCTTCTTATTTTTATTCGAGGAATAAATGATGCTTTTCAGATAACTGAAGAATTAGCTGCTCTCAAGAGTCTTAAGGGAACAACCACTGGAGAGGATATTTTTCTTAAAGTTTCCGAAATAATGACAGAACTACAATTAAATTATAAACAGTTGATGTGTGTAACTACAGATGGTGCAAAAAATATGATTGGAGCAAATATAGGTCTCATTGGACGGATTAATAAGGAGTGTGAAACCAAAGATAACTCAGAAAGATACGACACTGTAATCCTTTCTGTGCGAAGAAAAAGGAAAGTAAAAATCTATGATCTTCTGTCTATTCATATACACGCTTCGGAATGGCGAGATGGCGGAGCAACGGCAAACTACACAAACACATGCAGAGCTGGAAGTACAAGAAGATGGTACATGAATTCACACAAGCAAAATAAAAGTCCAGACGGCACAAAAAATTGCGTTGCGGAGAAGAGAAATCAGTGCGTCTCTTTCGCACTTCGTGAAATAACATTTCTTTATTTACCCTTTCTTTCTTCGATTTTTTTTTGTTTTTAAATTGAATTTTGTCTCGCTTGCACCTTGTCGATTGATATATTCACTCGCAAGGGAGCTTATGGGAAATTTTGAGAGTGTCGTATCT